>OZ038479.1:91788297-91813297 GCA_964036315.1 Acanthosepion esculentum
TCTTTCCTTGATATCATTTCTTTCTGATTTTGAGTATACGTGTCCTTTGTTTGTTCCTTTTTGTTTCTTCTTTCCAAAAACTTCCTCATTACTCACATTTTCTGTCCATGGTATTTTCAGTATCATTCTGTGTCCTGTCTCTTCAGGAGGTGGGCGATCATGTCTCTTCACACCATCCTTATTCGTTGTCACTGTTCTGCTATCTATTTAAATCAACTTGTTAGGAATTTTACTCGCTATTTCCTCTACAGCTTACGCTTCAATATATATTGTGAGTGTCAAAATCTCCACGTCCTCTTTTCTCATTATGTGTAAACGTAAGTATCCTTTTCGTTTTCTTTTTCTTTTTCCTGGAAGCTTTCTCATTGTTCACATTCTCCGTTCATGGTAATCTCAGTATCTTTCTGTTTAAACTCGTCTCAGTTGCCTTCTCTGTATCTGTGAGGAAATTGTCCAATATTCCCTACCATATAGGAGGATTGATAATATTGAATCTTAATAATGACGACGATAAAAATGGCAGAACATATTGCCAACGACATTGATGTTAAATATTAATAATGAGAAATCATGACAATATTAATATTAATAATGAGAAATAATATTTAATAATAACGATAATAACATTTTCCTCGTGCAATTATTGATTTGCTGAGCAGATAAGCAGTCTTGAGTTTTTCTTTCAACTGAAGTCGCGAAACTAAATTGCATTTTCGTGTCGTCCATAAATGGTGGGTAGGGCTTCAGAAATGACATCGTACACACAGCTTAATTAATTGTCTATCTACTCCGCCTTTAATTTGATAAGACTAAAGACTAGCTCACTTGTCGAGGGGGCAGAGCCGGCGAAACGGGTTGAACGAAGCATTTGAGAAATGCCACAAAAAATATATCGAATGAAACACGGCAAAAGGAAAGTCAGGGAGGGGTGAGGTTGAAGGGAATTTACGAGCAGAGGACCCCCGAGGAAGGGAATAGAAGAATTAGAATTTTCTTCTGTTTTTTTTTTTAATTTTTTTTTGTCTTTTCCTAATTTTTTCCTTTCTTTTTCATGTCTTCCTTTTTCTTTTCAAATAGCCATTTTCTCCTCTTTTTCTAACCCCCTCCCCCGGTCCTCGTCTATCGTCTTTATCTTCTCTTTTTCTCTTTTTTTTTCCTTTTGTTATTTTTCTCTAAACCGGATCAAAAAGACCGAAGAAAAGATGAGCAAATAAATGAAATTATGAAAAAGAGAATGAAAGCGGAAGAAATACGAAGAAAAAGAGAAAATGGAGGAAAGAACAAAAATGTTGAAGATAGAGAAGTGTACCGGATATGAACAGAAGACAGAAGAAGAAAAGTTTGTGCTAAAAGCAAAGTCTAAATAAAAGAAAAGAGAAGGACGTTGGAGAAATATAAACGAAGGAAATATATTTGACGAAGGAAAGAAATAAAACAAATATGAAGAGAAGAAAGAAAACAAGAGTGGTCATCAAAACGGGGCAGAAGTTAAGAGATAGCATATCTCAGTCAAAATGGAAGAAAAGCCGGAAAGAAAAATGAGACAAAATAACAAAGGAAAAGAAAAAGACGATATATGATCAAGAAAAGAAAAAGATAAGAACACTATGATACAAGAAGAAAAGAAATAAAAAGAAAACAAAAGATACTAGTAGAAGAAAAAAGAGGATAAAAATGAAAGAGAAAGTGATAAAGTAATAGAAAGGAAACAGTAAGGAAAACAATAAAAAAAGAAAGAATGAAGAAAACAGGCGATAAAAAAAGAAAAATGGAAGATGATGATAAAGCGAAAAGGAAAAGAGGGGAAAAACGAGTAAAAGAAAAAGAAAAAACGACAGTAAAAACAAACAGGAAGAGAAAGGAAAAAGCAAAAACAAAACGGACGATAAAAAGGCAATGGACACAATAAAAGGAATTAGAAAATGTGAAAAGTGAAACACGAAAAGTTAAGAAACAGAACAGAAAGAAAAGGAAATGGGAATAAGAAAAGGGGAGAAAAGGGAAGAATAACAGAAGGAAACTGAAAATAACAAGACAGAAGAAAAATTGAAAGAAAAAAGTGATGATAACGAAACAGAAAAAAGAGAAGGGTTGGGTGAAAAGAATGTTGTGAAAGAAAAAAAAAACATTTTTAAAAAACGGAAGCGAACGAATAAGAAAGGAAAAGAAATATAAGGAAAAAAAAGGGGAAAATAACAAAAGGGAATTAAAAAGAGAACAACGATAAACGCATAAAAGGAAAAGAGAAAGTAGAAAGAAAAAAGATCAAATGTAATGAAAAAGGAGAAGAAACTGGAGTGAAACTTGAAAAAAAATAAGATAAAGAAAAAACACAAAAAGGAAAAATGTCGAACAGAGGAAAATGGAAAAAAAAGAGAAAATAAGACAAAGAGGGGAAAGAAGGAAAAAAGAAACTGGAAAAAAGACAAAATAAGGAAAAAGAAGTAAAAAAAGAAACTGGAAAAAAGAAAGACAAAAAAGAAGGAAAAGAAGGAAAAAAGAAAACAAGGTCCAGAAAAAAGAGAAGAAAGTAAGCTAAAAAAAAAAAGAGGGAAAAGAAGGGGAAAAAAGAAAACAAGACCCGGAAAAAGTAGAGAAAAAGAACATGAAAAAGTAAGAAAACAAAATAAAAATATTAAAGAAACAATAAATAAGTGACGAAATATTTGTAAAGTAAAATCGAACAAGTAATGATAAAATTGAAACCTCAGAAAGGGAAGAAAGAAACCCAGGGAGAAAGAAAATGAATGATTTTCATTGCAAGATATTGATTACTTGCACGTCTGATCATTAACCCAGATCATTCGGACCTCCCAATTGTGTGCTCATTAGATAACGTACTGTTAGTAAGTGGAGACCTACACCAAGCAAAACAGAGATACTCAGCACAATTGTGGAAAGCATTCCTCGTCATTGTCGTCGTCGTCATTCGAAGTAAAGAGAATGCCAAATAGTCACAATAATAATGAAAATAGTTATCCCTTTTGTGGCCAGTGTAGAAATCTTAGAGTTAGATCTCTTTTATCTGTATTTTTCAATAATGTTTGAAAGAGATTTTGGAGAAGACGTGGAAGAAAGAATTTAACTGAAGTAATTTGCAGACAATGTTTTCAGTGAAAGGTAATTTTTGAAGAAGAATCCCAGAAAAACAAGGCATATTCTTCATATATATATATATATATATATATATATATATATATATATATATATATATATGTGTGTGTGTGTGTGTGTGTGTGTGTGTGTGTGTATAATGAACGAGATAGATATAGAAATAAATTTTGTATTGTTTATTTGTTTTTATAAGTCAGGAAAGGGAGCGGAAACGAAGAGAAAGTAAATTGATAAAGTAAAAAAAAAACTCTCCCTTTTTTTCACATCCTCACCCTCTCTACCCATCCTTAGCGACAGAACCATCCCTCATCATCACTATATCTGTTACCGAGACCCGCCGACACCAATGTTGAATCACCCCACCACTATCTCTTCCCTTAAGCCCCACCGCCATCCCATTTTCCTCGCTAAGAACCTTACCCGCCACCTCCAAATCAACATTTACTTCCAATTTTTGCAAATAGCTAGACACTATCAACTCATGATAGGAGAGCACACGGCTATCATCAAACAGTCGGGGGTGAAAAAGAAAGATAACCGAAAGTGAAAGTAGAAAAACGAAAACGAAAATGAAAGTAAGAAAGAACACGAAGAAAGAAACAGAGGGTCTCTCCATATGTGTCTCTAGACACATGAACGCTGAATATCTATAAATGATAAAGAGAGGGAAACGTCAGCTTTCTCTGAAAAGGTAGAGCGTCAAGGGGGTGGAAGCGGAGAGTGGGGTGCGGAGAAGTGCAAGGGTGTAGGTAAGTGGCGGTGTTGCAGTGGGGCCGGGTTGGTTCGACGAGAAGGTGTGGGTGGGAAAAGGGAGAGGAGGAAGCAGGTTGCCGTTTCCAGTTCATGGGGATCAGAGTCGGCGGCGGCTGGAGAGCGAGCGAGAGAAAGAGAGCCTATTACATACAACACACTTTGTAGGACAGAGCACGCGCTGCACAGCATAACAAACTCAACCACGCACATACACTATTACATACACACATGCACACACACACAGTACACACACACACAGACATACGTATATACACATGCACACCCTCGTGGTGTAGGTATGGCACAGAACCAGTGGAACGAGTCTCCCCTAACCAGACTTCAGTGGATTAAAAGAACAGGTGAGTTGAAACGTTTTATATATATATATATATATATATATATATATATATATATATATATATATATATATATATATATAATGCTTTATTCTGAGTCAGCATTTTTGTTTCCTTTCTCCCGCGTAAAATATTTTACTGTCTGTTTTATTTCTTCTTATTTTTTAAAGTGTTGAATGACGCTAGACTCCTGTCTGTCAGCCGTTTTTTTTTCTTTCTTAAATGTGTCTGACCATGAGATCTGTCGCTCTGTCTGCCTGTGTTACTTCTCAAATCTGATAGTATAATACTGAGAACAGAACGTCAGAGTCGGAGAACTGGACCTAGAATAATTGTGGAAGCGTGAAAGGAAAAAAATGTAAAAAGGTGTTACTATTTATCACACGATGTCTTATTTCATGATTTCTTTTACATAGTTGTCCGTTTCCTTTTGACTCCGCACCTAACCATTAACCACTCCCCACTGAAGAAACCGGCCTTTTCCTAAATCAAAAAACATTGTTCTTATGATTACCTACTTTCTTTCCGTGATCTACGCTCTATATGGTAAAATTGCCGAGTCAGCAGGTAAAATGAATTTTCTCAAAACTCAAAAGAAAAACTCTATCTATCTATCTATCTATCTATCTATCTATCTATCTATCTATCTATCTATCTATCTATCTATCTATCTATCTATCTCTATATATATATATATATATATGACCGTTTCTCTCTCTACATAATATAATATATATATATATATATATATATATAACTCTCTATAATCTTTCTATATCTTTCTTTCTGTAGACAAATATATATATATATGATTTTCTCTCTCTTTCTTTTTATATATATATATATATATATATATATATATATATATATATATATATATATATATATAACTATCTATCTCCCTATATATGTGTATACTTATCTCACTCTGTCTCTATATACGCCTGTCTCTCTTTCTATATAGGTATATTCTTATATATACATATCTATTTATCTATATATATATATATATATATATATATATATATATATATATATATATATATATTTGTGTGTGTGCTTATCTCTCTATCTCTCTTTCTCTGTATATATATAAAAGATATATAGATATACTTATCTCTCATTACATATATATATATATATATATATATATATATGTGTGTGTGTGTGTATGTGTGTCTGTGTGCACACATATATATATATATATATATATATATATATATATATATATATATATATATATATATATATATATATATATATATATATATGCTATATGACTGCTTATAATTACCTATCGATATAACAGTTTTGTGTCTTTTCTGTCTTGTTTTCTCAGCGAAATTGTTTTTCCACCACCCCGCGTCCTGCGTCACAGTTTTTCCCCTAACATCAGCAATTCTTGATTTTTGGGTTTTCGGGTCAGTCTTCCGTGGAAAACAGTCACAGATAATTTCAAAGCAATAATATTACCTACATTCACATATGCACACACACAAACACGGGTGTGTATGTGCGTTGAAAGATTTGGAGATACAGGTCTCATTGACGAATGTACGCAACAATACATAACTATGTATATTTATTTAATCAGAAGGAGTATGTCTGAGTATTTGCATATTTTTTTCGTGCACGTCTGCGTATTTATATCTGTAAATGTCTGTAGATAAAAAAAGGTACACATACAGTGCGAGTATATCTGAGTATATGCGAATGCACTTGAACGCGTATTAACATGTGTGTACATATATTGTATGAATTTATCTTTATATTTCTATACATACTACATACACGTACACACACACATATAATGGGTATAAGAGTGTATATATAATATATAAATAATATATATAAAAATTGTATATTTTACATATATAAAAGTTTGTGTGCGGATATATATTACTGGATATGTGCATATTTAGTTATGTATATACATTTATATATGTGTATAATATATATTATTTAGGAATTTACGTGTATATGTATAATTATATATATTATATTTATATAATATTTAAGTATGTATGAACATATATATTTATGAATATATGTGTATAAATATATGCTCATATATATATATATATATATATATATATATATATATTCATGTCTATTTATATGTATATATATATATATTCATGTCTATTTATATGTATATATATATATATTCATGTCTATTTATATGTATATATATATATATTCATGTCTATTTATATGTATATATATATATATATATTCATGTTTATTTATACATATTTATATGTATTTATATATATATATTCATGTTTATATATATTTGTACATATTTTTGAATATATATATGTATATATAGATGTACGAATGTTTACATATATTTATGAATGTATAGATGAACAAACGTAAATATATAGATAGATGAATGTATATATATATATATATATTTATGAATATATAAATATATATTTATAAAGATATATTTATAAAAATATATATATATTTATGAATATATATATGTATGAATATATATATTTTTATATATATGAATATATATATTTTTATATATGAATATATATATATTTATGAATATATATATTTTTATATATGAATATATATATATTTATGAATATATATATTTTTATATATGAATATATATATATATAAATATATATATTTATGAATAGATATATATATATATTAATTTATGAATATATATATTTATGAATAGATATATATATATTAATTTATGAATATATATATTTATCAATATATATATATATATTAATTTATGAATATATATATTTATCAATATATATATTTATGAATATATATATATATATATATATATATATATATATTTATCAATATATATTAATATATATATATATATATATATATTTATCAATATATATATATACATTTATGAATATATATATATATATATTTATGAAGATATATGTTTATATATATATATATGAATATATATGTTTATATATATGTATATATATATAGTTATGAATGAATATAGATATATATATTTATGAATATATGTGTATATTTCTTATTTGCAAATATATATTTACATATATTATAATCTGTGTATTTCTCTCTCTCATATCTGTTATCTCTATATATATATATATCTATCTTTGTCTGTATATATATATATATATATATGGAGAGAGAGAGAGAGATTATATTTATTAATAAATCAGTGTATATCTATATATCTTTCTGAATATATGTATATATCTATATCTATATATCTCTATATAATTCCGAATACGTTTGCGTATATCTCTATATATTATATTTCTCAATATACCTGTGTATATCTATATGTATTATATGTATGTAATGTGTCTGTGCATTTAAAGTCTCATATATTAATGCAGATTTACTTATGAAGGCCTAACTATAGCTTCACATAATTTGGTATCCTCATAATGAAGTGGTCCTGAAAATTCTCAGCCTGACCTAGTTCCAAAATATTGCCAGACATCAGATTGCTTCTCCCCATTATGTTTTGCACAGGCCAAAAACTTTACGTCAACACTTCTTCTCTGTGTGTGTCTGTCTGTCTGCACACACACAGACGCACACCTATATATATATATATATATATATATATATATATTTATTAACTACAGTATGCTATGTTATTAGAATATATATGTCTGTGTTTTTTGCATATATGTGTATTTCTCAGGGTCAGAAAGGATAAAATTTTCCACGAATCCCAATCTACATCAATGTATTTGGGTCATGAACTTTATACTCAACTTGCAGTGGTAGATGCATTGATTTGTATATGAGTGCACAAGACAAGCAAGAAGATAGGTACATGTATAATCTTTTATATTCATAAATTCTGTGTGCTTAAAGACGCATACGCAAGATAAATATCATAAGAAGGGGCAGAAAAGTTATCAACGCAAGCAAGACTGGATTTCCAAAATAATTCTGATGTTTTGTCATTTAGTCAGATTTTAAGGAAAAGGTTAAACCAAAAATTTTCCAACACCAGTGTTTAAATAAGAATCAACACTGCATGGTGATTGTCAGTTTCACAACTCAAAGCCATCTTTCGACAACACTGTCTATAGCCATAAAGTCCATCTCTGTCTCTCCATTACGAAGCACATTCTCATATAAATACACCAAATTTTAAAGAAATACATACATACATACATATATATATATAACTGACGGAGAGTGTATTATTGTGAATGAAATATATAAAATGATGCATGTAGAAAGCTAAAATATTGTTAATCTCATACGCATGTGTCTGAAATGGATTTTCATCTCTATATAGTCACTGACCTCTCTTAATTACATGTGTAAGGGTCTCTATGAGTTGGGAGTAGACAGGGTAATGGTTAACAAGCTGCTACCCCAGACCTTAATTACTGAGTATTAATTTTGCACATGAGTGCAGTTATTTACTTGGGTTATCTGAGTCTGGTGCAAAGTACATATATATGTATGTGCATATATATAGATAGATATGCATAGTCATATTTATTCTGGTACAAGGTCACAAGTATAGTGTTCTCAGCAAGGCATAAATATAAATAATGGCTGGCACATTTCCAAGTCTATTACATCTGTCTGTTACAGTAACAGGCAGTGTATTTGGAAATGTCATGTTGCAGGCACTCACTCAGGCACATTTGTGTTTATTCAACACCCCCAGAGTCAACCTGTGGTTTATATGCAAATACAGTAAGCCGACTTTAGTTTGAGTTTCTGGGAGAGAGAGAGAGAGAGAGAAAGAGCATAATTGTAAGTAGGCATAATCAGTTGTTAAACAAGGTCAGTGTGTTTACAACCTCAGTCAAAATGACTTGTCACTTAGTGTTAGCACACTCATCAACAGATTTCAAACAATTTTGCCAACCATTTTTACACTCACAAGGTTTAAGTCAACCTGTGGTATAGCTTTTAGTCACTTCCTAACGGTGCTGCACACTGGGATTGTCTCCCCAAGCTGATAACATAAGGAAATCACTTCCCTCAGAAAATGATTATGCTGAGATTTGAACCCATGTCTCATGGTTGAATTGTTAACATTCTAATCACAAAGCCATGCACATACATATTTTCTCTCTCTCTCTCGCTCTCACTCACTGTGTGTGTGTGTGTCTATATATATATATATATATATATATATATATATATATATATATATATACACACACACACACACACACACACACACATATATGTGCATATACATATATATATATAGTGCTTATTTATAAATATATATTCAGTGTAACCCGGATATAAGAGAGTTGTCGGGACCGGAGAAGAAGTCTCTTATATCCGGGTTTGGTCTATTTTGTTTAGGTAAGTATGGCTCTAATTTAGGACCAGAGAAAATCTCTCTTATATACGGGTTTCTCTTATATCCGGGTCTCTTATATCCGGGTTATACTGTATATATTTATATTACATATATTGATGCAAGCATGTATAAATACATTTACATAAAACAACATATAGAAATACATTTCTACATGAATGCGTTGGTATGTTTGTATGAAGACATGTAATTCATTAGAATCCTGTTTACTGCAAGCTATGAACATTATATCTACTTGAAAGATTTCAAGTGTGAGTTCTAGCACAAGATCCATTTGTTTTGGTACACTTTTTCCCCCACTGGAAAAAATCAAAATTATAATGAAAAACTCTTCCTCAGCAAAATTGATCTTTGCTTTCACTGTTTCCAAACTGGGATCTTTTAAAGCAGTTGTTTCTAATGAGACAGTTACAGGTTCAATCCCCAGGTAGACAATGGCTGTTTTTTTCTTTATTTTTTTGTAATTTTTCCTTATTTTTTTCAGTGCTTTGTTTTTTCATATTTTTAAAATTTTCATTAATTTTTTTTTTTTTTTTGGTCATTTTTATTGAACACCTGGACTGTATTTTTTAATAAAATGGAAGAACATTTTTAGATACCCTACTTCAACATGTAAAGTTATCTCTAAAACAAATTACTGGTTGTTTTTCTTTGCAGAAAACAAACATAAAAAAAATATTATCATTTTATTTACTTTTAAAATAAAAGTAAAAAAAAATTAATCAATATGAATCTTATTCAAGACATCTATATGGCTACTCATTTCTGAGCATACTTGTCTGCTAGGATCACCAGCTAATCCCTGTTGCAGACGCTTGCTCAGGCACATTAGTTTTTTTACATTCACCCTGTCTTTTACTGAATTAGGCCTCTTTGGACTTGTAACTCCAAGTGGACACATTCATCAATAGATTTCAAACAATATTGTCTCCCCAGTTTGACTCAAAATGCTTGGTTCAAACTGTGGCATGATTTTTAGGTACCTCCCTGCAGTACCAACTTGACTCGAGTGAGATTCAAACCTGTGTCTCATGGTAGGAATGCTAACATTCTCATCCCTCAGCCATGCACCCATATATTCTAATATATATTCATAATATTTAATAAGCTTCTCAGGCTGGTGACTATCAAGCTGGAGTCATTTGGCTCCCAGGGGAGAAATTAAGCATTAAACCAAATGGAAGTTTTATGATGCATTTAGATGGTTTTCACTTGAATGCAATTATTAGGACAATTGCTTTCATATGCTGTTTTGATAATTACCACAGTAAAAGTATAAAGTAAAAAAAAATGAAACAAGAATTCAAAATAGGGAAGGAATTGAAGAAAATTGGAATCTCACTCTGAGAACCATTAGCTTAATATAATGCAAAGACAAATGAGAAGGAAGACTTTTTTTTAATAATGCAATTCATTCAAGGTTAGGCTCGAGAGCCACTCCAATGTAGTGTTACAGTTAACAAAATAGTCATACAATGAATGAAATATGAATGGAAGAGGAGGTGGTACGAAGTGCAGATTATGCAGATTAGGAGGATAGATAATAATTGACCCTTGACATGAAGAGGTCAAGATTATATTGTTCAGAAAAGCATTCATGTGAGTTAATTTCACAAAGTCACAGTTCTTAGGGGGGGAAAAAGCTGCATGAGTTGAACTTTCTCCTTACATTTAGAATATGGGAGAAATGAGAATGATTTGACTTGATGGAAGTGCCATGGCTAAAGTCTGAACAAGTATGATGAAAGAATAGAGCTCATCTGAACATTTGCCAGAAATGGTGATAGAGTAGCAACAGGCTTGCAACATTGTGTCTGTGGTAAAGAGATTACAGAGTGAAGAATAAGTCTCCCCTTGCAAGACTGTATAAACAGTTTATAATTCTGTCAAGGCTGAAAAGTGAAGATTGAGCAGCTCCAGCCCACGTGTGATACTCTGTTTTTGGTCTAATCTGACGCTTATAAAACTAAAGTAATGTTTTGTTGAGTTGGTTTCCTAAATAGGATTTACATATCTGCCTTGAAAATCAGTATCTGAAATCTTGGTGTATGTCTATTTTTTAATATTTTTTTTTAATCCTATCACCCCATGCAAGGCATTAATGCCACTAAGACTCGAACAGAATTACTGAGTGTAAAAGATGAAGAAAAAATATTAGGTAACAAGGAGAATAGAAGAGGAAGCAAGATGGTAGATAACAATTGATATTGCATTTAAATTTTTAAAGATGGAAAGTAAGAAGCCTGAAGAGAGTTCCACAAACAAGAAGTGTTAGAAAAGAATCTGTTAGCATAGAATTTATGGTTACATCGAGCCAATTTGGACTTGAAAACTAATTTCTGGCTTCTCCTGAGAAATATCAACCAAAAAGCAGGACCATGTCTGTTTGTTTTAACCAGAGAGCCAGGAAGGTGCATTTGGCTACATGACTACACAATCCATTAATTGATTTGCTGAAATGGAAAACAGCTCTCTCTGAGAGATAAAATTCTTTCCTAGTCTTATCATTAAAATTTGCCTGTGTTCTTTCGAAATATTTATTACTGGTATTTCATGATTTTTTTTTTTATGTGTATCATAAATTGTCTGTATTTT
Organism: Acanthosepion esculentum; assembly: GCA_964036315.1. Lineage (NCBI taxonomy): Eukaryota > Metazoa > Mollusca > Cephalopoda > Sepiida > Sepiidae > Acanthosepion > Acanthosepion esculentum. The sequence continues at coordinate 91,800,463 of OZ038479.1, forward strand.
GGTGGTATGAAATTTTAAGGAGATTATAGCAGTGATAAATTTTTAGGAAAGACATCAAAAAGCTGGAAAAACTCTAAACATCAACATTTTGCACACTTTTTATGAAGTTAAAACAAGAAAAAGCTACAAACCCATACAAATTGTTGCAAAAAAATATCTTCTCTCATTCAAACATCTATGTGCTATGTCCCTTCAGAACATGGACAATCATGGCTCTCCACAATTTCCTATCCTTTGTAGCTCTTGGTAGCATTTGTCTGATAACAACAAGAAGTCATCTTCCTGATAAATTGACCATGGGGATATACAAACCCTTGTCTCATGCTTGGAAAGCTAACATTCTAACCACTTGCTCATAATAAGTCAATACCTTATTAATAAATCAGGAGATCAGGTTGCTAATACATGCTTTTTATTTCTTTTGTTTCATATTAGCTTTCTTTGAACATTTTTACTTTTAATGATTTTAAAAAACAGTTTATTGTAGAGATAACATTTCTAGACAACTCATCCAAAAACTATAAACATAGCGATTGCAAAATTATTCAAACGTTTACATCATTTTTTTATAGTACATGTCATATCGACTTTCTTTGAATATCTTCACTCTTAAAGATTTAAAAAAAACAGTTTATTGTAGAAATAAAATTTCTAGATCACTCATGCAAAATTATTTAAACATAGATCATTTTTTGATGGTACATATCATATACCTGTTCTTTGAATACCTTTACTTTTAATGATTTAAAAAGGTAAAATTCTTTCTTATAGGTGACAATAGAGTTAATTGTGGAGAGAAAAATCCTAGATAACTTATGCAGAAAATATAACGGATGCACTTGCAAAATTGCTTAAATATTGCCGTCATGTTTTGATGGCATTGGCAATGTTAGCCTACTTTGGCTATTTTCCCTTGTATTAATTTCAAAGAAAAAATTTGTTCTTATGCTTGACAAAAGAGTTGTAGACAGCTACTCAAACAGGAAAATAGAATCCATGAAATTGCATCATTTTTTGATGAGACAAGTAAACTAGTTAATAATAATTGACAATATTTCATCCAAGAAATTCAGAGAGCCTCAAACTGTAGCCATTACCAAGTGTAAACAAGCAACGAAAATAAGATGAGAACTTCATCAGGTCTGTATTGATTCAGCAAACCTACAAGGAATGATGAACTGATCCCTTTATTTAAACTATGGATGTAGACTGTTCTCGTTCCACTGCCCATGTTTTGGGTTATCTCATCTAGTTCTTATTCTGAGTACTGCTCATTTATTACTCGTCCATTTCCAATGTGTCCAGGTCAATGATTGAACTCACAATTACTGTGTCACAAACCAATGCTTAAATCCATGAAATGGGCAGTGGAATAAGAACAGTTTACCCCTTGTAGATTAAAGAGAGGGTTCAGTCCCAAACTCCCTGTAGACTACCCAGATTGATATACACCTGATAACGGTCAGAGGACACAACAATCAAAAACATTGTGATAACAACAAAAAAAGATGAGGACAATAGTCTGAATGTTAATAGTGTAAATAAAGGTAACTCCTTATCAAAGAAATTCAGACAGAAACTTAGAACTATTATGTCTATTACTACTAACAGGTATAAAAAAGTAATAGAAACAAGATGGAAGAACTAAAGAATCAAAAATTAATAATAGCATGTCTTCATGTAAGACACTCAGACAACTTAATACTATTATGTCTATTAGTACTATTAGGTGTAAACAAGTAACAAAATTAAGATGATTAATTCTATTCTATCAGTAATGCTTGCCATAATTTTTGACTACTGATGCTTTATCTGGTACAGATTAATGTTTTAGTAAGAACCATCTTTCTTTAAACTGTATAAACCGGTGGTACAGAATCACAAACAAGGAAGTGTACCAAATAACAAAAACCACATCACTTGAGGACTTTCTTCAGCAACAGCTAAAATGGATAGCACAAATAAATTTAAGAGAAATATGGGCATAATGTTGTCATTCCACACTACTTGAAACAAAAGATTAGGAAGGAAACTATCAACAGTGGAAAGAGCATTAAAAATGGATTTGAGAAACTTATTTTCCTGAAAAAAATTTTTAATAGAAAAATATTATAAATTTCAACTGAAAGTATCACTAGCTGTTGGGCCAATGAAAGTCAAGTTTTTCCTTATAAGAAAAATATTACCATTACATTTAGGCATAAGCAATATTTATCTTTTAAATTTATTTCAGATTTACTCTGTGGTTATCTCACATGTTTTCTCTTTTTCATGACAAACAAATCCAGTCTTCTAATTTTGATTTGGTGATCTCTCTAAATTATTATTGATGTCATTATAAAAGGTATACTAATAATCTAATTATTACTAACATCATGGCCATTATCTATTTTGATAAAACGGCATTGCTTTTATGGGTCATCACCATGAGAATAATACCATTTTAATGCTCCACATCTTCCTGTGCTAATTAGAATTATTATTCTGATGACAGTACCTGAAGACTTGTGCACACCCCCTGTTGTTTTCACCTCCTCCTTAAACCTCCCCCACAATAGCTCAATATTGGAATTTAAAAGTACATTCGTTCTGCTTGTCTTTCCCTATCATCACCTGTGGCTGCTATTGGCTAAGAAACCTTAACATTCCATCTATTTCCTTCCTTTTCCTTTGTCTCATTTGTTGCCTCTGGCTGACTGTTACTTCAGCACACGTGCACACTCCTAATCTGCTATAAAATGATTGTTGTCATCTTGAATTTTTTATCCTTTTAATATAGTGATGAAAACAGTTTGGATAACTTATGACTTCTGATATGACTTTAGATTTCTATGTGATGATCCTCGATTTCTATCAGATTATGACATGCCTTCTCTCTGATAATATGATCCTTAATTTTATGTCATAATATCTTATTTCTAATTATGATTTAGGAATTGTGTTTGTGAATAATAATCTATATGATAATGTGACTACTCTGTGATTATATCATATCATATCATGACATGATAATGACATGACTTATAAATATGATAATGTCATATCGTGATGTTTATCTGATAATGATATTATTTAAGACTTATCTGTGATAATGACATGACTTGTGACTACCTCATGAAATTGACATGACTTACATTTGACTGATAATACAAAACTTCTACATGAAAATGAAATGACTTCTATATCAAGAGAACATGCTTCATGACAGCTATCTTATAATGACATGACCTATGACTTTTACAAAAAATGAAATCACTTCTATGTGATATTGACAGGACTTATGACTTCTTTATATTTGCATTGTATTAATCTGGTACCTATCAACAAAAAGCAAGAGTACGAAATCAAATAATATTTTATTTTCTTTCTGCTTCTTTTATTATTATTATTTCTACTGTGTTTTCATCATTTAATATTAATAATATTTTTCATTCTATTGCATACACATAAATACATATATATACATATACATATATATATATATATATATTTATATATATATATATATATATAATCAATATGAAAAAGTTTTTTCACTTAACTCATGTTTACTTCAGAGTTTCATGGCTATATAGATATAACTACTCATCAGAACTGAATTAAACTGCTTTAAAGTTTAAGTCTGTTTAAGTGAAAAAAAACTTTTTCATATTAATTCTATGAATGTTCGATCTGTCTTTGATATTGAACTGTTTACCACAGAGTCTGTTTGCCTTAAATACTTCCTTATCAGCAAATCCCTGAAAAACCAGCAATTATGGCTTCAAAAACAGTAACTCAAATTATCACATATATATATATATATATATATGTATGTATGTATGTATGTATGTATGTATGTGTGTGTGTGTGTGTGTGTGTGTGTGTGTGTGTGTGTGCTAAAAAACAACAGTGACTTCTTATACATATATATAGGATTAATATGAGCAAAAGTCTGTCACTTAGCTGATCTATGTTACTGCCAGCATCCTGACTCTGAGTTTCGTAGGTGGACCTGTCTGTCCACTCTTCAGCTTATATCAGCAATTTAATGCTTATATGTTTTTGATTTGTCTTCCTTTTTTTTACATTTATTAAATTTTTTCTGTACTTTTATGTTCATGTGTATATATATATATATATATATATATATATATATATATATATATATATATATATATATTCTTACATTAGATGTGTGTATATATATATATGTATATGATGTACTCTAACATCAGATGTGTGTGTATATATATATATGATGTACTCTAACATCAGATGTGTATATATATATATATATATATATATATATGATGTGTCATATATATATATATATATATATATGATGTACTCTAACATCAGATGTGTGTATATATATATATATATATATATATATGATGTGTCATATATATATATATATATATATATATATGATGTACTCTAACATCTGATGTGTGTGTGTGTATATATATATATATATATATATATATATATGATGTACTCTAACATCTGATGTGTGTGTATATATATATATATGTATCATCTGATGTGTGTGTATATATATATATATGTATGATGTACTCTAACATCAGATGTGTGTGTACATATATATATATATATATATATATATATATATATATATATATGATGTACTCTTACATCAGATGTGTGAATATATATATATATATATATATATATATATATATATATATATATATATACATATATACCTGCATGCCTGTATGTTTATATATATGATGTACTCTCACATCAAATATATATATATATGTGTGAGTGTTTGTATGTGCTCACCTGTGAATGTATGCAGATATATATAATATATATGTGCATGTGTGTGCCTGTAATTGTACAAATATTGCTCTCTCTATCTCTATCTAGATATACGTATATATATGTGTGTGTGTATCTGTGTGAATCTATATGTCTGTGTATATATATATATATATATATATATATATATGTGTGTGTGAGTATATATATTTGTGTGTGCATATTTTTAAATATATATATCTGTGTGTGTGTGTGTGTGTGTATATATATATATATATATATATATATATATATATGTGCGTGTGTGTACACATATATATATATATACATATATATGGATGTACTTTGAATTTAATATAAGTTGGTTGTGTTTATTATTATCTTCTTACATACATTCTTATTTTTCCTCAGCCTTGATTATATATAGCAAAATCATTGTATTTAATCTCTGAAGTTCTAAACAGAATACTAGATTATTTTATATCATATTGTCAATAGTATATTATATGATAGGGAGATATTATAATATAGCCTAAGGATTGTTTTATATTCTATCTTTTGGTGTCTATTTTGTTAACTGAAACAAATGCGATAATATTACAAGAAGTATTTTATATTCTGTTTTCTAATGTCTATTAGGTGAAAGATAGAAAACAATTTGCTTGAGTTGTAGATATTTTTCTGTTTTTGTTTGTCAACTTAATTCTTAAAAGAATGAAGTACAATTACACTTCATTCTACACTATATTAAATTATATATTCACCATTATTTGCAATGACTTGTTGCCACTTACCAGGTATCCTTTTTTGTACTGTTTAATAAAATTCTGCATGTGAAAAATTCTGGAATGAACTCTTGAATTTGGGTTTCATAAGAGAATTTCTTCCCCATGAAACTCTTTTGCAGCATTTGAAAAAACATAATAATCAGTTGTAGCAATGTCACTTTTTAACATTTATGGATACATTGCAGTTGTTGAATATATAAATAGGTTTCATATAAGTGTGTTTTTAGTGTTTCACAAGGTTTCATATGAATGTGGTTTAGTGTTTCAGATGGTTTCTTAGATATGTGCTTTTAGTGTTTCATAATTTTTCATATAAATGTGCATCTAGCATTTCATATGGTCTCATGTGCCTTTTAGTGTTTCATAGGATTTTGTATGTGCTTTTAGTGCTTTAGAATATTTCACATAAATGTACTTTTAATGTTTCAAAATATTTCATATAAATGTGTTTTAGTGTTTCATTGGCTTTCATATAAATGTACTTTTAATGTTTCAAAATATTCCACATAAATGTGCTTTTAGTGTTTCATAAGCTTTCATATAAATGTGCTTTTAGTGTTTCATATGTGCTTTTAGCATTTCACAGCATTTTAAAAATTTTATATTAATAATACTTCAATGATCTCTTTACATGCATAATATGACCTTTTTCCATGGAGCTCATCTTCAGATTTATCCTGGTCAGTCCACTGCCTTTTGCATTGAACAAAGTCATATATGAGCGCACTCCAAATTTATTCTTAACTGCCATGTATGATTAGTAGTTAGGGTGATACATTTGTTATTACAATTGATTCCCAAAAATAGAAATTACTTACGATTCAACCTAATATAATATTCAAAGCCTTATTTTATATCCTGTCTTCTGATGTCTATTCTGTTAAGTGTAAGATAGAATACTATAATATTCAGAGAATAATTTTATATTTTATGATGTCTTATCTGTAGTGGGTGCTTCCTTGCTATGTAAATCAAACCATAAATGTATTTGCATAGCAAGGAAGCACCTACTACAGATAAGACATCATAAAATATAAAATAATTTCTTTGTAATAAGACATCATAAAATATAAAATAATTTCTTCATAATAAGACATCATAAAATATAATAATTTCTTCATCCAATTTCTATGACATCAATTTTTGTATAAAATTTATATTCAAGATGTAGGTTTTTTTTTTTTTAGTTGTCTTGGGTTTTTCTTCATAACTGAATAAAATATAAAAATATTGAAAGAAAAATGATGATGTTTAAAAAGGAGAATTTAAATTGCGAATTTAATTTAGGTAAAATTATACTGCCTCAGTGACAATTTCAATATGATGAAATAAAATCTGACCTTGCATCCATATATGTCTCGTTGCCTAAAGCTACATGAAGAAAATTTCATTTGCCATTCCACTTTTTACTTTTATGTTCCTCATTTCCTTAACATTCGCATTAAAATCCCAAAATAATCTCATCTTCTCTGTATATGAATGGATAGTGAATTTCTGCAAATAATAAAGCATTTCAATAAAATTAATGCTGTGATATTATGCATGCCACAGTGTATGTGTATATATATATATATATATATATATATATATATATATGCTAAACTAGAGTTTCAAAAGTTTCAACCTACCCTTCATTCCAAACTTAGTATTTCAATGACCAAACAACAAAACTATTCAGGCCATATATATATATATATATATATATATATATATATATATTTGTTGTAGCATACCTACAGACAATAATAGGTTTGTCCCCATTCACATAAATACAGTAGAAAATACTGTATGTTGGTCTGCAGTTGAAGATTCATTGCAGAATTCACTTGACTCAATTCTAGCAGTTGACTACTTCTTCTACACGCCGCTGGCAAATCTTATATGTGTTGTTCTTGTCCTAAGTATTATCGTTCATTACCAACCTCTGTGTGATTATTCTATTCAGTAACCTTCCCTAGGTTACAACAATATATGATAATAACAATAATAATAAAAAAATATAGTAAAAAATGGTATGCTACATTTATAGGTAAAATTGCTCAATATCAGGGACATAGTACATGTAAATGTAAAAGTAGACACTATACTCAACACCAAGCAGTGACAGTCTATTTCATGCTTGAATATAATCTTCAATACAAACACACACACACACACACACACACACATATAAATATATATATATATATATATATATATATATATATAGTAGCCAACTTCAAATTCTAGTTGAATCCATCATATTCACTTACATGCTAATACTCTTGGGAAATATATTAATCCTCTTCTTCATCTATCTATGGGTAAATAGCATGACAGACTGGGTTCTATAGCCTTGGATATGGCAACTAGTCTAGAAGAAGTACAACTCTGAATTCAAATCCTGTGGAGGGTTATTTGGGGACCTTGTAGCACGTAGTGCACCAGGTCTCTGTATTCAGCCCTTCAAAAAGTGTGGATGGCTCTGCACAAAACCTTCACCACTATAATCAAATCATATATGTTGGTGTCTGGACTGTCGGTTCCAAGGAACTTATTGCTTGACCCTTATATGTCGAATTTGACGGGAGAGTCGAGTATGTATGTGTGTGTGTGTATATATATATATATATATATATATACACACATGAGGTTAAGTAAAAAATTATCCACACTTTTGCCATGACATATCTTAAGGTTTGTCAGACCTTCTGTTTCATGCATGCTGTTAATTGGTACTATTGTGGCCACATGATCAAAGTTTTTGGTAGATGGCATCAGTTTTCTTACTGCTGTTAATATAAACATAGCTGCTTTTTTAACAGTGAGTACCAAGAAGGAACAAAGAGCAGTGATCTGATTTCTCTGGTCGGGAAAAGTGTCAGGGGCTGAAATTCATTGGAAGCATTTAACACAATACAGTAACTCTGCACTACCAGATAGAAGCGTTTATGTGTGGATCAAGAAGTGTCCAGACAAACATGATGCCTGAAGAAACAGCAGGATGCTCATCAACCTTCACCACAGGTGAGAAGATTCAGCAAGCTTGATAGATGGTAATGGTGAGCTGGCGATTTATCTTCAATAAGGTAGCATGTTCTCTGCAGATTTGGATCACATTGATGTCTCCCAGCTTGTGCATTTAAGAGTCTTAATAAAAAAAAAATAAAATGTGCCTTGTGGCACAGTTTAAAACTGTGAAACTCTTTGTGGCCAAGTGGTCTAAAGCATGTTTTCCTCAACAAAGTAAGATGCATGTCCAAACCCTGCTGGAGGACTTGTTTTCATTATTAAGACTTTCAAATGAATAGGTTGGTAAATGTAATTCATACTGTTTTTAAAAAAATAAAGGACAAAAAACAAAAAAAAGCATGGAATCTATTCAAACATCTATCCACTAAAGTATAAAATTTAAGTTATAAGAAAAATATGTGTATATATGTAGAATATATGTGTGTGTGGATATATATATATATATATATATATATATATATATATATATATATATATATATAAAAAAATTTTTTCATTGGGCGATTCCATTCGAAATACATATGGGTCGTCGATTGCGGATCATTTAATAGATAATCCTACTTGTGCGTTGGATTTCAGTGTGACCTGGTTTTCTGTTTTGGCCAGGGCACACTCAGTATTCCATCTCAGGGTGTTGGAGACTTTGTACATCAGGTCCAGGCGACCGTCTCTTTGCAAACAAAGGGACTGTTTGCTTGGGCTTGCTGTGCTGGGTCTCTAGCATCTTTTGTGGTATTACTTTGATTATATACACTTTCTTCTTTTTTTTTTTTATCTCTTTCTTCCCTGCCCATTCATTCATGTCATCCATAACAGATATTTTCTTCATAATTTCTATTCCCTGTTAACAGTTCTGATGAGAGAGGACGAAACCAGTTAACTGGTGTTTTTATTTTAAATCTATCATGGCCTTTAATAACAAATTTGTTTTTTATGCCTTGATACGCTTCTGTACCGTTGCAAATATATTTAAATATATATATATATATATATATATATATATATATAGTGTAACCCGGATATAAGAGAGAGTTTCTCTGATCCCAAATTAGAGCCTGTGTTAATAAAACAAAATAGACCAAACCCGGATATAAGAGAAACTCGGATATAAGAGACTCCTTATCTGGTCCGACAACTCTCTTATATCCGGGTTACACTGTATATATATACAGTGTAACCCGGATATAAGAGAGTTGTTGGGACCAGAGAATAAGTCTTGTATATCCGGGTTTCTCTTATATCCGGATTTGGTCTATTTTGTTTAGGTAAGTATGGCTCTAATTTGGGACCAGAGAAAATCTCTCTTATATCCGGGTTTCTCTTATATCCAGGTGTCTTATATCCGGGTTACACTGTGTATATATATATATATATATATATATATACTGGACTCTCCCATCATTTTTGACATATGTGGATAGAGCATCTCAGTTTTTAGAACCAATAGCCAGACTACCCACACATATCATTGGATTATCATGGTGAAGGCGTGTACAGAACCAACCTCACTTTTTGGAAAAGCTGAATACAGAAAACTGGTGCACAGTATGCCCCAAGGTCACTAAATGACCTTCTGCAGGTTTTGAATTCAGAGTTGTCATAGACTGTTCACTCTACAAGACTATAGGAACCCCTCTGTCCTGCTATTTACCCATAGATAGGTGGGGAAGAAATGATGGATTCATACCTTTGGCAAGGGTATTAGCATGTCAGTGAGTGTAATGACCTCAACTGGAATTCAAACTTGGCTCTGATTCCTCAATCTGAGATATTATCCATTACTCCATTGTGCCTCCACGTATACATATATATATTTTTTCACACACGTGTTTGTAATATATGTGAAAGACGGATGAATATTTTCATAGGATCAGTGGTCATCTAACATAGGCAGAAGGATATAAAAATATATGAAGAAGAGACTTAAAGCAACAGAACTATGGTTCTACAGAAAGAAGCCTAATGGGAGTGTTGGAATCTTAATCGAGTACAAGACCACCATGGATGTGGTTTCTATAACATCTAATTTTTTAAGGTGTGGATTTGCTAACACTTTACCTTAACAGTTTTCAGTTCAAAGTTGTCAGTCTCAACTTCTTGCCAAGTAAAGTTTGAGTGAATATTATTTTTTTGTTTGCCTTTTTTTTAAACAATGAAATTAAGATCTGCTGGGAGATGAAAATGTGCTTCTTGCCAGGAATTGAATGTGCATCCTATTTTTACTGTGAGAAACCAACTTCATGTCATGTGTGCTTTACCATGAAGCTACAATAGGTCATTACAGCAAAGCAAGCTGTGGTTCTAGCTATAGAAATTCCATTAACCTGGCATTTGTTACTGACTATTTATTGTTGATTTTTTGTTGCTTTTTTTCTATTAATCCAATATGTCAAACATTCTCTCTGAATATTACGTGGATGGCGATATAGAAAATACTCAGGATGATACCAGGAGGAAAGTGAGATAATAGTCTGAATTCTATTTTGGCTTACATTGGATTTGAACTCAAATTTCCATTGATGTTACCAGTACTCCTTAAACACCCAGCATTGTTTTTGTAACATTTTGTGACAATAAGCTTAATATTTTAAAGTTAAAAAAAAAAATTGGATAAACCAAATTTTGGAATTTTTGCCCCAAAATTTGTTTCTGAAAATCTAAATACATAGTTTATATGTTTTGCATAGAAAATCAAAACAGATTATTAATAATCAGGAATTAATGCAGCCTTTGTTACCCTCACTTTTGTCCAAAAGATTCTTCAGTAACAGAGCAAGCTTGTTTCAATGTCTGGGCTTTCTGTTCAGGCATGATGTTTCCAACCAAACTAGAAGTTCTGCTGCTTTGATTCCTCAGCAACAACCTGATTTAATAACCCTCTATCTTGAGTGGCTCCTGGGCCTGGTATTAAGGGAAAGATAATAAAAATGTATGACTCTCATACTGACAAAAATGAGGTATTATATATATTACTGTTAAAGATTTTATCAACATATTGACTACCATTATTTTCTCTTTGAGTTACATGTTATATCTGTTTTAGCTGTTGAAAGTCCTCAAATGACGTTGTTTCTGTTATTTGGTACAGTTCTTGTGATTCTATAGCATCAGTCCTCAAGGTTCGAAAAAGTGTGGTCTTTGCTAAGACCCATAGGCCTCACTTGCTCAAAGTCGTTTTTAACAATTGATCTTAGAAAGCACTGGTATAGAGCTGGCATTATGAGAGAAATACATTGAAAATAATTTTACTACAAAAATGCATAGCAAATGAGAAAATCAAAGATTGTCAGTGGTCAGGAATTAAAGCAAATAAATCTGCTGCATTTAGATCTCCTCATAGCATGAAGTAGTTGTCAACTCACTAATGAACGAAATCCATTTCACTTCATAAACAGAAAGGAATTAATAAAAGATAAATGAAGAAGAATGGTGATTTTTAATGATATTTTTTAATTGTTTAAAATTTTAAAAAACAATATTAATTGAAATACTTTATTGCTTTAGTTTTGTTTTGATGAAAATGAAAAAAAAACCCCCAAAAATATCAAGAAGAGAAGGAATGAAAGAAGGAACATATCAAAATTAATTAAAACATTCTTGACAAAAAGAAGGAAGCTGTCATGAAGTAATGATCACGTATGTGGAAAAATTAGAATAAGATATATGACAGAAAAAAGAAAAATGAAATCTGAGAACAAAATTAATTAGAATGTGAAGATAAACATTTCTACATATGTCACACAGACACATTTGACACTGTATATATATATATATATATATATATATATATATATATATATATATATATATATATAAGGTAATTGAATGACAAAATGGAAACAATCCTCTTTAACACATTTCATCCTCCAAAAAGGCCTCATGATACAAAAATAATGTCTTTCTTGATATATTTCTATATATATATATATATATATATATATATATATATATATATATATATATATATATGGGAGGAACACTTCATTATATACAGATTCAAAGTTTAAAGGTTATTATAAATTTAATATTGGAGTATAAATTCGATATATAGAGTGTTGGTAGATGGATATTTGAAAACATTATGACACATAATATAAACTTGCATGGTATATAAAGATGAGTAAGTATTGTGTAAAATAACATATAAAAAAGGGGATCAATTTTAAAATTATAAGGCATAAGGAGAAAGTAATATCAATTCAGGGAAGAGGGAGGTGCAGTGTTGTATTTTTGTTCTGTACATTAGTTTACAAGTAATCTCTTTG
>OZ038479.1:91818297-91820797 GCA_964036315.1 Acanthosepion esculentum
ATGGTATCACTGTGTAGCGAAAAAAACATATATTAAATCAATTAATTTATAATATATATATATATATATATATATATATATATATGCCTGTATGTATTTATTTACATATATGGCTGAATATATATATATATATATATATATATATATATATATATATATATGTATATATATATATATATATGTATATATATATGTATATATATATATATATATGTATATATATAAATATATGTGTATATATATATATATATATATGTATATATATATATATGTATATATATATATATGTATATATATAAATATATGTATATATATATATATATATATATATATATATATATATATATATATATATAAATATGTGTTTATGAATGCATATATATGGCTATATATATGTATATGTATGTATATATATGGCTATATGTATGTATTAATATGGATATATAAATATGTATATGTATGTATATATATGTCTATATGTATGTATAAATATGTATGTATAAATATGTATGTATAACTATGGATATATATATATATATATATATATATATATATATATATATATATATGGATATATATATATATGGATATATATATGTATGTATATATATGGATATGTATGTATATATATATATATGGATATATATATGTATGTATATATATATATGGATATATATATGTATGTATGTATATATATATGGATATATATAAATATGGGTATATATGGATATATATGTATGTATATATATGTATATATGTGTAAATGTATGCATGTATATATGTATATATATTTGCATATGTATATATATATGCCTGTATGTATTTATTTATATATATGGCTGTATATATATATATATATATATATATATATAATATATGCACGTATGTATGTATATATGTATGTATATGTATGTATGTATATATATATGTATATTTATTCATGTGCATATATGTATGTATGTATATGTATATATATATCTGTGTATGTATATATGTATATATGTATATTTATATGTCTATGTATGTATCTATATATATATTTATCTATGCATGTATATATATATATGTATATATACATATACATATATATATATATATATATATATATATATATATATATATATATATATATATATACATATATAATATATGTGAAGAAATATAATCTTAAAGTGTGCTAATTTATGGGATAAAGTGCTCAATATCAGAGATAGAGCATGTGTAAATATAAAAGTGAACATGTATACTTGTATACATTGCTTGGACGAAAAAATAGCTATCATTACCTTCCCAGACCAAAATAAATTATTAAATAAAAGATCCAAGCTAATCTCAAAATGCAGGCATGAAATAAATTTTTACTATTTAACTTAAAAACGAAAACGGAAAAAAATAAATAAATACATAAACAAACAAAATGCCAATAAAATAAGCAAAATGAATTAATCCAAAGAAATTACCTAATAACACCTGTTAGAATAGACAAAATAGACTAAAAAATAAGGAACAAAATCAATAAATAAAGTAAATAATAAAAAAATTATCAAACTATTATGACCAAAAAATTAGACTGTAAAAAATCAAAACAAAAACATCAGATGAAAAATAGCTATAACTGTTATATAATGATAAAAAAATGAATAAAAAATAATATACTGCATTACTTAAAAATCGAAAAGCAAAAAGAGAAAATATACAGTGTAAAAAATAAATAACAAGTATAATAAATTGATCTAAATACATCCAAATATATAAATAAACTAACAACCGTTACCGATAAACTAGCCGTTTAGAAAAAAACAAATGAAGATAATCAATCCAAATAAATAAATTAAAAACTGTTCCCACCAAATAATAGTCAGAACAAACCACAGCAATCAACACCAAAATTCAACAAATAGCTTTATCTTCCCAAACAAAAACAAAACTATTAAATAAGCTATATAAACAAATTTTATTACATTAATAAAAACACCAACCAAAATAAAAAAATAATAAATAATAAATAAATATATAAGATAAAAAATTAAAATTAAATGAATAAAAACAAGCAAAACAATTTGACCCAAATAAATAAGCAAATAAATGTCTTCCGATAAAATAACGGCCATAATAGACTACCCACAATAAGCTATATAAACAAATTTTTACTACATTAATAAAAAACACCAATCAAAATAAAATAAATAAATTGATAAATAAATAAATATAAAAGATAAAAATATAAAAATAAAATTAAATAAAAACAAGCAAAATTATTTGACACAAATAAATAAATAAATAAACAAATAAACGTCTTCCGGTAAAAATAACCACCAAAATAGACTACCCACAATGCACCACTGACCCATATATATAAATAGCCAAGAAAAATAACAGCACCAGTTGCCTGACGATTGCATCTAGCATGAAACGGACTGTCACCTCTAAGTGTTGACTTCTATATTCACTTTTATATATATATATATATATATGTACATATATATTTATATATATCTAT
>OZ038479.1:91828297-91877029 GCA_964036315.1 Acanthosepion esculentum
AGCCTTGTGCTTTCACGTATTTACTTTTTGTGAAAGATCTTTTGTATGTACAGATACTTTTTTCCAGTATCTGTCAATTACTCCTATGTATATTTTTTCTTCATTATCTGATGATTTTACTGTGGCTTGGTACATTACATTGTTTTGTAAGCAATTGTCATTTAAGGTTTATTAATTCTTTACTCTGTAGTTACACATGGGTTTAATTTGTTTGGGTTTTTCCTTGATAGTTTTCCTGTTGTGCTTTTTTATTTTTTGTTTCATGTTCTTAGTGCAACTGATCTGATTTTTATTGTTTTCATTTTGAATATTTTTTGGAGAGTCCTTGATTCGAGGAAGTTTTTGTATATTTCTTTGATGAATATTTTTCCTACATTTCTTTTTACATTTTTGTTGTACACTGGGTTGAGCCATATTATGTTTCTCTTCTTGTTGGCTTCTTTTATTCTCTGTGGTGTGTATGTGAGTCTAGCCAGGAATCCAATCTCTTTTTGTGCTGTTTCATAGTCTTTCTTAACTTTGTTGAATATGGTTTCATTGGAAGAATTGTCAGAAAGCCTCTAGTTAATTGATTTTGGTATCTGCTTCATTATTGATTGCAGGTGATTGGAAGATGTGTGTATATACAGTGGTTTATCATTGGGTTTTCTGTATGTTTTATATGTCCCTTTTCTTAGGTTGAAGGTGACATCTAGAAAATTTAATTCGTTTAGGTTAGTTTTTATGCCTATGTTGAATCCTGTATTTTTGCAAATTTTTATTATTGTTTTTCTAGTTTTGTCAGTGTTGTGTTTGTTATAATTTCTTAAGATTATGAGGCTGTTGTCCCTGTAGAGACCTGTATCATTTCTGTCTATTATTTTAGTTTGTGTAGTAAATATATACTGATGAGTTCGCAGGTTTTACACTATCAAAGCTTCCCCTTATAGTGTCAAATATCCCTGATTTTTTTATCCATGCATCTTCATTGCTGAATAATAGAGATTTATGGAAGTGTTTAATGATATTCATTTCACACTGTGTCTGTTCTTATTTGTTCTTGAGCTAAGGTAATGGCCTTATCTAGCACAGGTTCTGTTATAGAAGGGTAGAATTCTTTTATGTCTAGTTGTATAAATTGGCAATTATATTTATTTTTTATACTACGGAACCAGTCTGTAGTTGTTTTTGTGTTTTTACACTGATCTACTCCTAACTTCTTCCTTAGTATCGTTTTACTTATTTTACCTAGTTCATTTTTTGATTGGGTTTATGATACTGCATGTTGGGACGGTTTTAAAATTTATTTGTGTGATAAATTATTGCACCTTAGTGATGCAACATATTTGGTTGTCTAGGTCTAATTTTCATATGATTTTAGCTTCCTTATTGATATCGTGTTCAAACAGTTTTTGGTGTTTTTTTGTATGTTTTAGTTTCATTATCCTCATAATTTATTATGTGTAGTGGGGCTTAGTTCATGTAAATTTCTAGTGTTCTTCACTGTGATAAATACATTTGTTGAATTGTTCATTTTACTGATATCTTCTTTTAGTTTTTTTTTGGAGGGGGAAGGTATCTTGTTTTTTGTGGAATTTTATAATTCTTACTAGGTTAAGTCATTCTCAAAATTGTCTAATTCTTGTGTTGCAGAGGAACATTTTCTTTTGCAATTCAACAAAATATATTTATTGCAGCAGACAAAACTAGAAATTTATATGAACTAAGCCCACTACACATAATATATTACTCAAGGAAAACTCAGAATTCAAAATCAGCTTATATATATATATATATATATATATATATATATATATATATATATATAAGCTGATTTTGAATTCAGAGTTTTCCTTCTTCTAGTTTGGTTGTCATCTAAAGGCAGAATAGGTATTTCAGCTTTCCATTCCCACCCATAGCTGGAGGATGAATAATGGATTTTTTCCTTTACTAATGTCATTTTTGCAAAAGTGAACAAATTTGGGTGAAATTACAACTTTCTCTACTGATTTCTCTTTTTGCATTCTTTACCATTATACTACCTGCATTTTGTATATATATGTTTATATATATATATATACATACATATATATAGATAGATGAAGAAATATAGTTTTAAGGTGTGCTATATTTATGGGATGAAGTGTTCAATATCAGAGCTAGAATGAGTGTATAAAAATTAAAAACTCAACATGGAAGTCAACACTCAGAGGTGACAGACTGTTTCATGCTAGACTCAATCACTGGCCTGACAATTGCATCCAGCATGAAACAGTCTGTTGTATCTGTGTGTAGACCTCAATGTATATCGAGAGAGAGAGTCCACTTAATGAGTAGTGGCACTTTGTCTGAATATCATGTTGCATCAAATTACCTTAAAATGTAAAGTTTCAAGCCTTTTCCAAAACATAATTTACTTGCTTCAAACCAGAGGGACTTAGATTTACTCAAGCATTTTATCATATTTTTAACTTTCTATATAATTACCATTGACTATTCATTTCTTTCTTTTGCTTCATGCTCTATAGTGGAAAAGGAGGTAAACTATCTTGAGACAGTCGATGTTTGAGTGGTTACTTCACTTATTCATTTTAATAATCTCTATAAATAAAATATTTATCCTTGTTTCGGCAAAATTAGTTCCTGAGTAAAATGAACCATTTCATTCATGCTGTTCCCTTACTATTATGTTTTGTAGACAGCAACTTTATTTGTAGAAGCCTTTTTGTGAGGAACTCAGGTACCTTTTTCCAATAAGTAATCATCATGCTTCTGCTTGGGCTTTTTCATTGCCATTTTTGTTATTTTCTTTCTAATCTTCATTTTTTTTTGTTTTCCCTTTGAGTCACTGTTATATTAAACGTAAAATGTTTAACATGAAAAACATAGAGAGAAAATGACTTGTATAATGTCAAGAGTAATCAATGAATCATTGACACCGTTGACTATAAATATAAATATATAAATATAAATACTATAAATACAAATATAGATATAAATATAAATACTATGAATACAAATATAGATATAAATATAAATACATAAATATAAATACTATAAATACAAATATAGATATAAATATAAATACTATAAATATAAAATACATAAATATAAATATATATACAAATATAAATACTATAAATACAAATATAAATACATAAATATAAATACTATAAATACAAATATATAAATATAGATATAAATACTATAAATATAAATACTATAAATACAAATATAGATATAAATATAAATACATAAATATAAATACTATAAATACAAATATAAATACTATAAATATAAATATATAAATATAAATACTATAAATACAAATATAGATATAAATATAAGTACAAAGCCAGTGGATTAATTAAATGGTTAAACAGCCTCTGTTTTAGTTGTGAATACAAGATTTTGTTTCATTGCATCTCAATATTAACACTTTCTAACAAGTGCCATCATTGTTGATGTCCTGGGTATAGTCATAATAATAATAATAATAATAATGCAATTAACCTCTTACAGCATAAAGTTTCCTTACAATTTTAGCACTTTCTGCCTAATTTGCCTTGGTGACTAATAGTAGTCCTTGGGCAGGTTGACTTTAAATTTTAGGTAACCGTCCTCTCTCTTAAAAAATTGGACACCATGCACTAATGGATGAAATAGTTTCAGTATCCTTGGTTAGCAGAAGTTAATTAAAACAAAGACGGTATGAAATTTACTTATTATTAAATTCAAAGGTGGGGAACAAAACTTTTGACATATATAAATTCAATGTAAATCTTTTGTCTTAATTGCTGTTCTTTTACTGTTATCACTCCTTAATAATGTTTCACCTTTTCTTATATTCTTTCACACTCTGTAATTACCTATGTCTCGTGTCTTGCTTGTGGTGAAATGATTAAATACAGAGAGAGAGAGATTGACAGTGTGGACTCTACATAATCTCTGTCAGTATCATGCCTTAAGCGATCTTTAAACCAAGATTTGAAGTATTTCCTTCGCTATGGATTTATCTCTTATTGTAACAGACCCTATTTGTTATCATTCTGTCTAAAGCTTTCATTTCTTTTCTATGATTCATGTCCAGACAAGAAAATATCTGTGTGCTTTTTATCAAACTCACAACTCAACATTGTGTTTGAAAGCACACTTAGAGCCAACAACAAAATTATTCGTACACTCATCAATTTTGAATATTTTTATCCATTTCTTAGAATCTAATGTTCATATGATGCTAAGCTTTTTTATATGTCAATAAGCACAAAGTTTTGTCTTTGCCTATTTTACATAATCCGCCTGTCAAATTTGTTGCATTTAACCTATTGTTCTCAAAATTGAGTTTATTTTACTGTCTTTTTGGGCTTATAAACATACAAAAACTGGCATCGTACGGGCATTAGATTCTGAGAAATGGATAAAAATATTCAAAATTGACGAGTGTACGAATAATTTTGTCATTGATTGCAAAGTGGCATATATAACAAACCTTGTCCAGTTCTTTGGAGACTGTTAAATGAGGTCATTGAAAATCCATTTTTGCTGGGAGCATACTGCCTGCAGACAGAAAGAAAATGAATTCAGTAAACAAAAATCGAAAGGGTGTATGTTCTCAGTCAGTCAGTTATGTGCCATGCGTGATACATGCTTAGGCGATCATGTATCTTTCGATACATGACTGACGAGGCAGATCTTTTTTTTTCCTGCAGTAGGTTACCATTTCTTTCTGCGTTAGACCAGTTGCCATCCAAGGCTATAGAACCAGGTCTGTCCTGCTACTTACCCGTAACTGGGGGGGGGGGAGAAGAGGATTTTCATATCTTTCCTAAGAGTATTAGCACATAAGTGAATGTAATGGATTCGACTGGAATTCGAACTCGGCTCTCCGATTCCTCAATCCAAGCCGCTACTCCACCACGGCTCCTCCAGTATATTCTCACTGAACTTATTCAACCTTCGCAGTGAGGTGATTCTAAGAGAATTAGAAGTTCTACCAACCCTTCTTTATTGGTGGCCACAATCTTAACAACATGAGATATGCAGATGACGCACTGTTGATAGCAGATGCAGAAAGAAAAGTTGTAAAGTTAACATGAAGTAAAGAAACCCACAGCTAACCTTGGTCTGAAATAAAAGAGAAATAACCTCTTCAGGTTCACAACATGCATGCTTCCAGATTGTTTTTTTTTTTACACATGCCCCAAAACTGAAACGGGGTTACTACCACTAATAGGGTTTGTAACGCATGTATGGCTAGCAAAGGATTTTAATATCTGCTACAAACTACAGAAACTCCTACAGAATGAAGTAAAGGAAGGCAAGAAGGACTAAACATAAAATGTAAGAAGGTAGAATGAATGATTGTCAGCAATAGGAACAGTTAAACATGTGACACCAAAATCCAATGGCTCATTGGGATAGCCAACGATACCTTCCAAAAGTTAATCTTTCATTAGAAACAAAGGAAAACATACGGACTTATAATATCAGTCTTCTGATATGGCAGTGAATGCTGGGCAGTTTCCTCACAGATGAAGAAAAGACATGAGGCAACAGTGATGTGGGTCTACAGAAGGATGTTGAGAATATCATGCATTGAATATGTGAGCAATATTTTAGAGGAAATAAAAACAGAAAAGACATTATACTTAGAATTAGAACGAGACAATTAAAATTTCTGTGGAAAGAGGCGCTTACAAAATTTAACACTCACAGGATATAGTGTAGGCAAGAGAAAAATGTTACATACCCTACCTAACAATCTTGTATAAATGGTTAACAGGACAGATTTTAGGAAATATAACCAGAAATAAAAAATGACAAAGCACTATAAAGGACAGGATAGCCATGATGACCCACGTCCTGAAGGGACACAACACAAAGAAAAAGTGCTGCAAATGTGAAACAATAATCTTAAGCCTGTATATTTTGAAGTTAACACATTAAACATACTGACTGCACAATCCATATTAATGCTGAAAATTCTACAGGGCTATCAGACATATTTATAGAGCAGCATTGATTTTGACAGAAATCTCTCAAATATTGTGAGATGTTTCACTTATTTTGCTTAAACTTAATCCTAACAATACCTACAAAAAGACGTACAGTTGTCAGTCAAGCTGAAAGTTGGTATCTCTGATCCACATTGACACAAGAGAAAGTTGAACTCTTCAAGCAAACTGGAGCATTGTGTCTCCATATACAAGTTGAACGACATATTTGACCTTGCTTTGTAAGCTATTAATGATTTTTCTGCTTTTACATAGCTTATCATTCAGGATGTGAATGATCATGGCTCTCCACAGCCTCTTGTCTTTTATAGCTCTAAGCAATGTATGATCCCCTTACTATACCTCCCATTCTTTATCTTACCATCCATTTACACAAGTTTATGACATAGATTACTTGCTGTTTCCATTTGTCCCTCTTACTTTCAGTATGCCCTGTGAGTGTTAAATTATCCAAGCCCTCTTTCCCCATTATACATGGACAGTGGCTTGGGATGAGAAATCGGAGTGCTGTGTTTAGATTCCAGTCATATTCATTGCATTCACTTACATGCAAATTCCATTGGAAGAGGTATGAATCCTTCTCTTCCTCACCAGCTATGGGTTAAGTAGTAGGACATATCCGAAAAAAATCATTGTTCTTCCCAAAAATTGTTAATGCAATATTCACTTGCAAAAATATTATTTTTTAATCATTTCACTCCAAGCAAGGGGATAATGTAATTATGATTCAAAGGGGTATTGGGAGTGGTGGGAGAGAATGAGAAGACTGTAATGAGGAGAAAGGATAATAAAAGAACAGGTTCCAGGAAGGCAGAAGATTACAACTGGCATTGCATTTAAATTTTTGAAGATTGTAGGTGGCTGGAAATCAAGAAATCCAAAGAGAATTCCACAAGCAAGAAGTGCAAGAAAATAAATTACTAGAATAGAACTTATGGTAACATCTAGCTAATTCAACAGTAAAATGATGAGGCCTATTTGCCAATAAAGTAGAATGCTTAAATTGATGTAGTCAAGGTACCAAGGAGGAAAGCTTATTAGAATAGCAGCCATGAAAATATTTATAGAAACAGCAGTGGGAAGCAATGTCAAGGTGGTGGTAAAGAGACTGAAGTTGAGATGCCAGGTCAGAGCCAATAACATTACAGACCTTTTTTTGTATTTTGTTTAGAATCTCCAGATATATAGCTGGAGCACCAAATGAGGTTTGGCAGGAATATTTAGTCCACAGATGAATGATAGATTTATAAATGTGCAAGATGGATTCTGGTGAGAAAACTTGTCTATCATGACACCGTGAACCAACTTTCCTAGCAGTAGACTTAGCAATTGATTCAACAGAATCGCTCCACTTCATGTCAGTAGAAAATGTCATACTGAGAAGGCATAATAAGTTGTTCTCTTTGGGGTTAGCATCAACCATACTGATGGAGGGCAAAAATGGTTCTCTGATAATTATTCTTAAAATCTAAAATATGTTTCGATTTTAAATAACCACAAAGGGTTCTTTCTTTTTATGCGCCATGTCCTTTCATGACGTAGGCGATCATGGCTCTCCACCTCCCTCTATCCCTTGCAGCTTTCAACAAGTTCCTTCCCTCTGCTCCTCCCCCAGACCATATTCTGTCATCCACTTGCTTAAGCTCGCCAGGTATGTCTCGCAGTTTTCCCTTGTCTTTCTTTCTCTCTATTTGACCAGTGAATATCAGATTCTCCATGTCCTCTTTCCTCATTATGTGTCCCAGAAACTTCAGCTGCCTCTTCCTGTTATTAAGTATAAGCCTCCTCCTTGTTTGCAACCTCTCTAAGATCTCATCATTGCTCACACGCTCGGTCCATGATATCCTTAGCATCCTTCTGTAGAAATAAATCTCTGTTGTCTCGAGGCTCTTTATTTTTGAGGAAATCATCCAACATTTGCT
Source organism: Acanthosepion esculentum (assembly GCA_964036315.1). NCBI lineage: Eukaryota > Metazoa > Mollusca > Cephalopoda > Sepiida > Sepiidae > Acanthosepion > Acanthosepion esculentum. The sequence goes on from OZ038479.1 coordinate 91,836,213, forward strand.
GCTGTGAAGGACAGATGTCACATAACAGCTCAGTATTCTTTTCTTTGTTACCAAAGAAATCCTCCTGTCTTGCAATACTCTGCCCACTTTTTGGAATGTGTCCTTGGCCAAAGGGTTGATAACCCTTAAAATTCAAATCACTCAATCCCCATTATGTGTCATCAGAAGTTCAACTGATTCTAAGTATGAGTGTCTTGTCTCTTCCGTTTTCCTTAAAACCCACTTGGTATTCGCATAACCAGTTCATGATATTATTAGTATCCTTTTGTTGAACTAAATCTCTGTTGCAACATGTTTTCTCTTAATCTGTGCGAAAATTGTCCAGCATTCACTGATATTACATAGCAGTTCAGAGCTCTTTTCATTGTGTCTACTTAAAATTTCCTATTACTTAATATTTGAGTTAGTTCTGTTTATATTTGTTTATATAATACAAATAATTTGTTTAACTTTTGGAAGAAAAAGTAAAAGTATCAAAGTAAGGAAATTAAAATTCTGTTCTATCCCATCCATGAATAGACTTTCTAGTCTGAGATGGCAGTGAATCTAGAAGAAGAAAAAGAATCTCAAATAATGAAATCTTAAAATTCTGTATTGATATTGATTCCAAGAAGCAAGAAACATTGAAAAAACAATGGAAGACATCAGTGGAATGATGACTGTGTGGTGCCTTACTTTCATTATTTACATTGCTTGGTCAAATATTTCTGATCAGTTAATGGGCATGTGGTTACTTTTAGGGTTATCAGCTATTCCCATAATAAATATTCTGAATGAAAATATTCCTTTGTTCCACCACTCCAGACATTTCCAGCTATGCCATGTATACAGGATTGATTCATCCTTATTTGCTTTGTATTCAATTGTTAAGTTTCATTTGGACAGCTTCTTCCTAAAAATGGCTACTTTGTGGAACAGACTCACTAGAGGTTACTTCTCCAATCAGGACAATCTTAACCTCCTCAAGTCTTGGATTAAGCATGATCTACTTTCAGCAATCCCATACAGTAATCTTCAACATTGAGTGGCTCTTGAGCCTTGTATTGGGTTAACAACAGTTAAAAAAAAAAAAAACACTGAATAGACAAGTAGATTGGTTGTGAGTTCTGAAATTGCCCAAGGACACCATATATGACAGATATAAAACTGATAGCATACCTCCAATGGATGAAATTAAGTTTTATATTTGTGGAGGGCTACTGATATTTTATAGCTATTATGAGGATCTCATAAATTAGTTTATATTCATTTTGTATATGTTCAATTCTTGGGGACATAAGCAGGAATATTATCAATGATTTAGGATTAGAGAGCTCTTCTTTCTTTTATGTTCTGTGTCCTTTTTGGATATTGTGTTTATGGCCACATCATGATGAAACACTGTTTCCCTGTACAGTGCTCTAAGGTTGGATGTGTAAATAGTGTTTTGTTAGAAACAAAGAAGAGAGTACTGAACTGTTACATGATATCTGTCCTACTGTATGGCAGTGAATGCTGGGCAACTTCTTCAATGATGAAGAAGAGACTTCAATCAACAAAAATATAGTTCTACAGAAGTATACTGAGGATACCATGGATCGAACATTTTTTTTTTTTTTAAGCTTATCACCCCAAGCAAGGCTGGAAGCCACTAACATGCAAGGGGTTACAGAAGGTTTGGAGGAAGAGCAGATAGAAGTGGTAGAGGAAAGGATGTGGAGAAAGATAGTGGATCGATCAAGGCAAGGGGGTTACAGAAGATTTCGAGCGAGAGCAGATAGGAATGAAAGGGGAAAGGATGTGGATAGATCAAGGCAACTGGAGATGTCGATTGACATTACACTTAAATAGTTGGAGATCATATTTGTCAGGGGAAACAGGAATAAGGAAGGGAGTTCCACAGGCAAGATGTGCGAGATATGAAGCTATTGGAGTAGAAGAGATGTCTACATCTAACAGTTTCAACAGTGAAGGGGTGGGAACGGGATGCCAGCCTCGTAGGACGTCTAAATTCATGAGGCCTAGGAAAGCAGCTCATCAGAGCAATTACCGTGAAAGTATTTGTAAAAAAGACAGAGCGAGGCAACGTCGCATCTGTGAGAGAGCGACTGCAGACGAGATGATAGATCAGGGCCAATTACATTGCATATCCGTCTCTGGATCTTATCAAGAACCCTGAGGCAAACAGCAGGGGCTCCAGACCATATATGGCAGCAATACTCCATGCAAGGGCGAATGGTTGATTTATAGATTTGGAGGATGAGGTTTTAGAGAAAATGGAAGCAAAAGGAAACTTAACATTATGAAGAGACAGTTGAAATTTCTGGAGCACATAATGAGGAAGGATGGCTTGAAAAATCGGATATTCACAGGATGGAAGGGAAAACATCAGATAACATGCTTGACAAGCTTGAGAAAATGGATAGAAGGACAGGGTTTAGAAATACTTTAGAGCTACAAGAGGCAGGAAATGGGGGAAAAAACATGATCACCTACATCCTGAGGTGACACAGCACATAAAGAGAGAGACTAGATTGATTGAAGGTCTCATCATTTTACAGTTGAAATAGCTAGATGTAACCATAAGTTCTATGCTAACAGTTCCTTCCCTCGCACTTCTCATTTGTGGAACTCTCTTACATCTTCTTGCTTCCCAGATAACTTTGATCTTCAAAAATTATAATTTTGATTTTTTTTTTTTTTTTTTTTTTTTTTTATATTAATTTTTCTGATCAACTTTCCTCTATGGTATCTTGACTTTATGAATTTAATCCCAACATAAAATGCAATATTTGAAGCAAGGACTCCTAAAAAAAATTTTATTGCAAAGTTGGCAAATACAAAATTATTGTTTGAAGTCAGATTTGGGAATTGACCTCTGGTATTCAACATGTTAATACCAAGTTTTTTTTTTTTTAATATTGAATATTTAGAAACCTCTAAATAATACCAGATTTTTATTTTAAATTTTATAATTAATACTGGAAGTTACAGTGGGTTAAGTATTTAGTTGAACAGTTGATATTACCTCCCCCAGTTTGATGATTTGCTAGATTTTGTTAGAGAATAGAAATTCATTGAAATATAGCAGATAAAATTTGCGGAAAATAAATTCTGGCTTTCATCTAAATCCACTTATATCATGTTTTTTTTTTTTTTGTTTTCAACAGTATGAGAAAGTTTTTCATGTAGATTAGGTATCAGTAACTATTTCATCTTGAATCATTTTCAGGCATTACTCAGTGATTGGAGAATTGAACCAGTAGTCATAATGATGAAGATTAAGTTGTCTCCAAAAGCTTCTTAAGACGATACAACATATTGTTAAGTAATCATTCCAGGTAGCTGCATTATTTTTTTTTAATAACATTTTACATTTAATAAAGCCATATCCTAAATTATTAAGCTAAAAATTGATAAGACTTTTTCTTTGCATTTCAATCAGAAACTTCAGCTTTAAAACGGATAAACAGCATGCTGAGCTTGTTTGTCTGAAATCACAGATGATGATGATGATGATGATAAAATTGAAAGGAGGGAGGAGAGGTAAAAAAGTAAAAAGAATCACTCACTTGGAATAAGCTTACGCAAGCAGAAAAATAGACATACACTACAGGACATAAGTTTGGGGACGCCATCTTGAAATTGAAGGTTGCTTGCCTTTTTCAAAAATAACTTACTTGCTCATTTATGGCTAAGAGGCTTTCTCCTATGTAAAGGGTTTTTTATCATATATTTAATAATAACAATAATGAAATTAATCCATTATGTATAAAGATTCTTTAAAATTTTAGCTCTTTTTTTTCCTTGCTGTTTTGTGGTAATCTTAGGACTGTCAGTTTTTAAATTTTAGCTAACCTCTTCTCTAAAAAGTTTGGACACTATGCACTAACCTTTTCTCATCAGAATCCATCTGCATATTTACAAATCAGTCATTTGTCCATGCCTTGAATACTTTAGCCATATCTGATTTGGTGCTCCTGCTGTATTTCTTATGATTTGTGACAATATTCAAAGAAGGGTCTGTAATGTAATCAATCCTGACCAGGCAACTTGACTTCAGTCACTTTCTCATCAACATGATATAGCCTACCTCTGTCTTTTCTACTAGTATTTTCATGGCAACTGCTCTGTTGAGCTTTTTTTTACTATGGTGCCCTGACTACATGTATTTAAGCATGCTACTAGATTGGCAACTAGGTCCCACTGTTTTACAATTGAAGTAGCTAGATGCAACCACCACTTCTACTCTAACAGTTTCTTTTCTAGTACCAATTTCTTGCTTCCTTGATAACTACAATCTTAAAAAATTTAAACGCAATATCAATTGCCATTTTCTGGCTTCTTGAACCCTGTTCGTTTTTTCTTCTTTCCTCAATCCTCCCCATTGTCAGTCTTCTCATTCTCTTTCATTTTCACTTTCTGTAATCCCCTAGGTTCTATTGGTATTCCTGCCTTGCTTGACAGGAAATGATAAAAAAAACCCCGAAATACTTTCAGCATTCTAGTTTCTTAATCAGCCTGTAAGTCTTTTGCTGGACATCAGCCTTCTCCAGATATTTCCCTTTGCTGTTCATGGGGTGGAATAGCTATTACTCTAACATGCTGACTCATTGCATGTTGGTAGTGGCTTACAGGTAGTGAGTAGGCTCAACATTGCTTAACTTTGGTGAGCAGATGAGAACTGGTATTTCAATATAATATGGCTGTAACAACATCTTTGTTTAGTAGGAGTTAATTAAACCAAAGAATGTATGAAACTTAGTAATTATTAAATATAGAGGATGGATCCAAACCTTTGGCCTTTAATGATTTGACATTGTTTGATATTACTGTTTATATAACTATTTTCCATCAGATAAGTTTCCCATAACCCATTAGAGTCATAGAGGTACCATGTGTACTGTAGCCATCAGTGGTTTGTCTAGAGCATTATGGAGCTATCCTTCATCTGGCTGGTTTTGAATTCAGAATTTTCCTTCTCCAAGATTGTTTGCCCCTTCAAGGCAAGCGAACACATCATATATGAAATGTTAAACATCTGGGAAGGGTTTTAACAGGGGAGAGAATCCATCATATATTAAAATTTAAATATCCAGGAAGTGTCTTAAGAGAGGACAGAAGATGTGACAGTGAAAACCAAAGATGAATTGGAGTAGCAAAAGATGCATTCTAAAAGCTAAGCAAAGTAATCTATTAATGATTAAGTAAAATATATAACAGATGCAAAAAGAATATATGTCAAGAATATATAAGAATAAAATTTAATTTTTTTTTTTTTTTTTAAGCTTATCACCCCAAGCAAGGCTGGAAGCCACTAGCACACAAGGGGTTACAGAAGGTTTGGAGGAAGAGCAGATAGGAGTGGTAAAGGAGAGGATGTGGAGAAAGATAGTGGATCAATCAAGGCAAGGGGGTTACAGAAGATTTGGAGCGAGAGCTGATAGGAATGAAAGGTGAAAGGATGTGGAGAAGGGAAGTGGATAGATCAAGGCAACTGGAGATGTCGATTGATGTTACACTTAAATAATTGGAGATCGTATTTGTCAGGGAAACAGGAATAAGGAAGGGAGTTCCACAGGCGAGATGTGTGAGACATGAAGCTATTGGAGTAGAAGAGATGTCTACATCTAACAGTTTCAACGGTGAAGGGGTGGGAATGGGATGCCAGCCTCGTAGGACGTTTAAATTCATGAGGCCTAGGAACCAGCGAAAGCAGCTCCTCGGAGCAATTACCGTGAAAGTATTTGTAAAAAAGACAGAGCGAGACAACGTCGCGTCTGTGAGAGAGCGACTGCAGATGAGATGACAGATCAGAATGACCCTTTTAGAAAATCTTTGTGTATAAAAATATGAATTAAGTGGATGAATATAAACGCCAGAAATTATTTTTTTTTATCATTGAAAACCTAGACGACTTTTTGAATAACTGAAGTATTCGTTTGTTAGCAGACACCCTCATCCCACCTGAACTTAACCTGACTTTGTAAGTAATATATATTGGATACATAAGATGTCTAGGAAAATTAAAAACCAACCACCCCTAAATTAAAATGGATTTTCCTTAATCCTAACAACTCATAATATCAATATTGTCTGCGCTTATAAATTAAATAAATTTCTTTGAAAGTTTATTCCTAACATCGCTGGACAATGGAATAAGACTATGGATTTTAAGTTTAATTTTTATAATTAAATTTATAAATTGAATTTCTGTTTTGAAACGTGGAAATTTTCTGTCTCGCTATGGAATCATATTTTTAAAAAGAAAATAATTATAATATTTTGCTCTACTGTTTTTATTGAGCGCTGTTTTTTTAAAATAAAAATAATTGCTAAAAAAACACTGGATTATAAATCTTACTGTTCTTTCTTATTTTTTTAATATATGTATATCTAGAGAATATATTTACGAATAATGAAAGGGAGACCTAAAAGTACATCAATACAATAAATAGAATAATACTCTATCTTCTTCAACTTTTCGACTTTTACACAAATGTGCATGTCAATTGTAGTTGATAGATGGACTCCCATCAACTCTAGAAAGAGATTATAAATTGGATTTCAAGAGGACACTAGAATATTCAAAACTGTAACTCTATAAAAGCTAAAAAGCCATCAGCTCATTAAATAAGTGACAACACCTTTGGGTCACATCCTTAGCAAGAGTTACACAATTTGACAAATCCTAATTTGTCATGTATGATTCTCATAAATAACTATAAAGATGATACATAATTACACAATGTCAAGAAAACTTAACACACCCAGGGGCATATTAAGGGCAAGAGAGATAGGGAAGGCAGCTAGCCACAGACCTGTCAAGCTTGTGTGAATGGATAGCATAATGTTGGGTGTGGGACCTAGCAAAGCAAAAAAAGATGCTGAGTAACAATAGATAGGAAGTTGTGGAGAGGCATGATCGCCCATGTTCTGAAGGGATGCAACACATAGAATAAGACTCAACTGATGATGTGTCTAATATTGGTTTTATATATTTTAATATTATTTTATCATTATAATTTAATCATTCATTATCAAATGTATTTAATTCTGGAGTTGTCAAAAGAAAGCATGTCTTACTGTGATTTTTAGCTGTTTATATGGTAACAGACCCAAGCACATTGGGATATTAGATGCAGGGTGATATAAGGAGGATTTTTAGGGATAAAAATACAGTATAAATTTTATGCTCATTTTCTTATTTGTATGATATATACTATATATATTAATATATAAATATATGTAGATTTTTATATACCTATTTTTTGGTATATAAAATGCTTCGATAATTTATCAAGGAAACTAGTCATACTGAATGGATTTTCATCCAATATTGTTTTTATATATTTTAACATTATTTTGATACATAATTTAATTAATTATATGTATTTAGCATTGAATATATTTTATTCTGGAGTCATGAGGGGACAGTTTCAAACTGGCGCATTTATTTGTTTGCCACGCCCAAATCTAAACCTATTGGTATAAGATGTTAAGTATGTTGGAAGGATTTTATTTATTTATTTTTAAGTTCTCCTCATGTGCAGAAAATACCAACTAGCCTCATAAAAGGCTGAGATTGTGTGCTATTTGCAATGAAAGAAGTTCATATGTCTCCATTATAAAACTGAGTCCAACTATTTCTGTTGCATATAACTGTAAAAATGTTTGAGAGAATGCACTAGGTTTACTGCTTAGAGGATTTGTATACATTCATTAAAACTGGGTCATAACCAGTGTGACTGAGCCAGTAAAAAACATGGCAGAATAAAAAGAGAGGCTAAGCAGCAAAATTAGTCATGATGGTACCACATTGCAAATCTTTTGTTTTTGTTCTCAGAAAAGTATTGTGTATGAGTTGAGATCTCTTTTCGAAAAAACCATGTTGACTTGCTTGGGCTGACTTATCATTATTCTGCAATTTATAATGCATGAAAATTTTTCTTTTATATGCTCTGTCCCTTCAAGATGTTGGCAAACATGACTCAACACAATTTTTTGTCCCTTGTAGTTCTTAATAAATTTTGTCTTTTTGTTATCTCTCCTAAACCTTGTTCTGTTCTGCCATCCATTTACTCAAGCTCACTAAGTAGATCAAGCATTGTTTTCCTCTGTCCCTCCTGAACTGAATTTTACAAGCATTCTTTTCTCATTATGTGCCTTATAAATTTCAACTATCTTGTTCTGATTCTAAGTATGTGTACTTTTTGTTTCCATTTTCTCTAAAACTTTGTTGTTGTTCAGGCATCCTATAGTTTAAATATCTGGGAAATGTTTTAACGAAGAATGGAAAGTGTGGCACTGAAAGCCTAAGGCACATTGGGATAGTAATAGCTAAACAACGTATTAAGAAACAGGAAAATGTTTGTTACAAAGAAAAGAGTACTGAAATATTAGATAATATCAGTCCCCCTATATAGCAGTGACTGATGAACAATCTCCTCACAGTTGAAGAAGAGTTTTGAACCAACAAAAATGTGGTTCTACAAGAGATTGTTGAGAATACCATGGACTGAATATGTGAGCAACTATGAAGTTTTAGAGAAAATGGAAACAAAAATGGCACATACTTAACATCAGGAAAAAAACTGATGAAATTTCAAGGACACATATATATATATATATATATATATATATATATATATACACACACACACACACAATCACGATACATATGTCGCTGACATATTTTCCGTAATTGTTAAAGATGGCCAGTCTATGTTCTGGTTTATCATGACATAAAAAAATAACTTACCCACCTCCACCCTCTGAGCTTACTTTTATATTTAGCATAGATCTGACATTTAATTGGTAAATCAAGGCATACCCACAAGTCTAATTTTAATTCTGACCTTGTGTCCTCCTCTTCTAACTTTCGGAAAAGAGGAGATGCTTCATTTTTAAATTTCCTTAAGAATCATTTAATCACCAGTTACTTACCATCAACTGAGGAAGTACAATCCTAGTATTGAAACATGAAAGCTTTTGTGTAGCAATTTCAACATGTCTTTATTATAATCTCTTATAAAAAAATAATAACAATAATATATATATATATATATACATATATATATATATATATATATATATATATATATATATATATATATATATATACAGTGTAACCCGGATATAAGAGAGTTGTCGGGACCGGAGAAATCTCTTATATCCGGGTTTGGTCTATTTTGTTTTATTAAATATCGGGACCGGGGTTTCTCTTATATCCGGGTTACACTATATATATATATATATATATATATATATATATATATATATAGGAGTCATAGATAGTTTTACATGTGTAATTGAAATAGGTTTTGTGTTACAGGTCTGTAAAAAGCAAAAATTATTTTTAATAAAACCTAATATATAATATTACTGATATAGTGGAATTATATTGTCTTTAGATATTTACATGAAATAATGTCAGCAACAAATGAAAATACCTATCTGAATTTTTATCAGGTGACCTGTTATCCTTATTTACACTATTTGCATTCAGACTATTTTTGTTGTTGTTATCATGTTTCAGCCCTTTCAGCCTTCATAAGATCTATGTCGATCTGGATAACCTGCAGAGAATTTTGAACAGAATCCTTTATTTAATCTACAGGTTTAGACTGTTCTTGTTCCACTACCCATGTCTAGGGTTATCTCATTTAGTACTGCTCAGTTATTAATAACTAAGCAGTACTAAAAATAACAAAACAGCGGAATGAGAAGAATCTACCACCATAGATTAAATAAAGTTTTCAGTTCAAGAATTGCTTATAGGTTACCTGATGACATACACCTAATAAAGACCATGAGGAACAATGGCTGAAGTGTTGTGATGACAACAACAAAGATGAGGACAACAGTTCACATGTAAATCATGTAAATAAAAAATGAAAATACTTTTGAGACACCCTTCTATATAATAATAGAAATATGGTTTCTAAATGTTGGTCTTTAGATTTGTACATAAAATAAGGTTTTGAATATATATATATATATATTTTTTTTTTTCTTTTTTTTTTTAAGCTTATCACCCCAAGCAAGGCTGGAAGCCACTAGCATGCAAGGGGTTACAGAAGGTTTGGAGGAAGAGCAGATAGGAGTGGTAAAGGAGAGGATGTGGAGAAAGATAGTGGATCGATCAAGGCAAGGGGGTTACAGAAGATTTGGAGCGAGAGCTGATAGGAATGAAAGGTGAAAGGATGTGGAGAAGGGAAGTGGATAGATCAAGGCAACTGGAGATGTCGATTGACGTTACACTTAAATAGTTGGAGATTGTATTTGTCAGGGAAACAGGAATAAGGAAGGGAGTTCCACAGGCGAGATGTGTGAGACATGAAGCTATTGGAGTAGAAGAGACGTCTACATCTAACAGTTTCAACGGTGAAGGGGTGGGAATGAGATGCCAGCCTCAGTCGAATGAACACATTTAGATACTCTCGTGTATAATATTGCAAATATGGGGGAAACATAGTTTGTCTGTGTATATGAAATAATGTTTGGAGTATATATCTGAAGACTATAGATACAATCTAATATTTTGCCTAAGTTACCAAGCAAGACATTGATAACTGTAAAATGACCAACTTTTTGAATTCAGGTTATATTCGCTATGTCAGTTCACATGCCTCAAAAGATTTTGGCATCTGCTTACTTTCTATTTATGCTTCATGTATGTGTTATGTCAGTTCATATGAAGTCAAAAATTTAGAGGAAATATGAACAGTATGAACAGACTGACTTCAGTATGTATTTTGCCACTATCCTTCATGAGATGAAATGCTGACAGCCCAAGGGGAATTTATTTAGAGGAAGACAGAACGTAAGATTTAATAAATCTTAATCATGATATCATGACTTGAAATTTAGAATGAAGATGAAATCCAATTTTGCTGTTTTAAATTTTTTTAAATTGGTTTTACTCCTTGGAAACCGTTTCTTCTTGAATGTTAAAGAAAATGTAAGTTTTCACTGAGGTGTTTATAAACATGGCTTTTGGATTATAGACATGGCTTTTTATCAGAAATAATTGGCAGAATTCAATGAATACAATAAGCATGTTTGAAATGCTGCAAAAAATTTCCACACAAATTTAAATTAGTAGAAAATAAAATTTTTAAAATTGCATATATATATATATATATATATATATATATATATATATATATATATATATATATATATATATATAAGTGTTGAGCACTTTACTGTTTGCCTTGAGGTATTTTTTTCTCCTTGTTTGGGATTTTCTTTTGTTTAAGATATGGTCTTCTGGCAAGTTGTTCATTGGTTACACCAACATCATTGGTTTTTCTTTCGTATATATATATATATATATATATATATACACGCACACACACAGGGTGATTGAAAAATAACTTCCTGTTTTATGTATGATGGACTCTCCCATTTTTTAAAAATTATAGTTAGATGGCAGAGTCCATCATATATAAAATAGGGTGTTACTTTTCAGTCACCCTGTGTGTGTGTGTATATATATATATATATATATATATATATATATATTGATTCCTTTGGTAAGACGTAATTTCCACTGAGATAACTTCTTCCCCAGAACTGTCATTTTTGCAGAACAGACCACCAACAGACTTCCAGGAAGCATCCCTGACCACTATAATCTTAACCTCTTAAAATCTCTGATCAAACGTTATCTATCCTACATGTCCTCATTATATGCACTCTTCCTCCTGTTTTTATGCCCTCACAACATTCACATTCAGTAACCTTCTACTTTGAGTGGCTCTTGTGCTTTTTATTGGGTGAAAGATAATATAAAAAAATATACATAAGAAAACATAAGTTGCTGAATGGTTCTAAGTTGGCCAACTGCCAAAAAAATCTAACCAGGTGATCAAATCTTTTTGAGACTGGTTTCATTGTCAGGGTGAGAATGCATCAGCTTCCTTTTTGTATACCCAGAAAAATATACTGAGATGTTACGTGACATCCATCCTTCTTTACACCAAGCATGTGAGCAATGATGAGGTCTTGGAGAGGATGCTGACAAGGAGGAGGTTCATGCTTAACATCAGGAAGAGGCAGCTGAAGTTTCTGGGACACATAATGAGGAAGGAGGGCCTTGAGAATCTGATACTCACGGGTCGATAGAGGGAAAGAGAGGCAAGAGAAAGCAGTGTATGACAATCTTGGTGGGCTTGAGCAGGTGTATGACAAAACGTGGTCTGGGGGAGATATCAGAAGGAAAGAACTTGTTGAGAGCTGCAAGGGATAGAGGGAGGAGGTGGAGAGCCATGATCACCTACGTCCTGAAAGGACAGGGCACATAAAAAGAAAAGAAGGCTAGAATAATAATTTTTAAAAAGATGATAAAATGTAGCTGTATTTTAAATGGTCAGTCTTGTACTTAAAAGCACTATTAAAAATAAGAAGAAGAAAAGAAGAGATAAAATAAATTATCACAGCAAAGATGAAGAAACAATTAATCTGAAATCATTTCTTGCACAGCAAAGCTGACAGAATCCTTTTGTTGATGTCATCATCATCAAATAATCAAATATGTTCATACTCCTCCATGATGAATAAATTGAATTTTTATGCTTTTTATTTTTGTCATCTTTATTTGGTCTTGTTTAATTAATATTAAATAATGATTGGATAAATTCATTATCTTTTATTGAAGCAATTCTTGAATAATTATTGACTTTTAATGGGAGTTTAAAATGATATGCAGAACAGCAAAGGAGTGAAATAGGATGGTATTCAAACGTTGTGCATTGCTGTATACCTGTAAATATATGTGTTTGTCCCAGTATATGTTGGAGATGCATGTACTGATTGATATTATTGGAAGATATTAAATTATGATGTTAGAAAATCAGTAATAATCATATTTGGCCATATCCTGCTGCCATCAGTTTAGACTGACACCTTTCTTCTTTTCCATATATCTAAGTTATAATCTTGAATTATAATTTTAGAAAGTGAAAATTTCACTAAAATATGCTGGAAATTTTCCAAGTTTTCATCTAAAATTAAGAAAATATCAACTTTGATCTTTGAAAATTTAAATGCATTGTCAATTGTTATCTTCTGTCTTCTAAATTCTTGTTCTTTTATTGTCCTCTCTCCTTAATATTATTTTTCTCAAACACTCTTAACACTCAGTAACCCCTTGCATTTTAGTGGCTTTATTGCCTTATTTGGGATGAAATGATTAAATATATGCAGAGGAACCTTGGTTCTTGTACATCTCACATGTTGAACAAACAAGTTTTCAAACATAAAATTTGAGATGAAAATGCCTCTGTTATGGTATAAAACTTCAGTTCTCGAACAACATAGCTGAACTGAGTTAACACTAACGGAATAATTTCCGAGTCGACCGCCATGTTGTATACATTCGTGTTTTGTGGCATGCTTTTCTTTTCCAATTTTATTCTACTGTGACAATTTTTCTCTACATTGATTCCTACTGAAAAAAATAGTTTTGGTTTACGAACAGCCTTCTGAAACAAATTAAATTCGTGAACTGTGGTTCCACTACATATATATATATATAGAGATATATATATATAGTTAAATTCCCAGATCAACTATAACAACAGAGATATTTCGATTTCATTTTTGCCTTGAAAAAGTCAGAAGACGAAACGTGTCGGCAAGATCTAAGATTTTTCCAATTGTCATTTTATACCATATATATATATATATCTATATATATACATACATACATACATATGCAGATATACTCACACTCCCTTCCTCTTTATCTCTCTCATATATGTGTGTGTGTGTGTGTGTGATGGCTAAATATTAAAAAAAATTCTATTCTAACCATGAAGCCCAGGTTTAGACCTCATGTTCAAAACAACTTGAACAAAAACAGTATACAAAAATTTGGACAATTTTGATTTGAATAGATAACAACTTATTTGAAAATTGAAAAAAATACAATAAAAATTAAACAGGCAGACCTTGTTGGTTGAATTTAACAAAAATTGTGTAAATGAGTTCTTGCTGCCTAAATATTTAAATTAAGCAAACACACACAAAAGAAGCATGCATGAAAAGAGTGCTGAAATGTTGGTTCATCGTGCTGTGCTGTTCAGTTTAATCCATTTTGCACATTTATAAATAGACCATTCGTCCTTGTACTGAATATTGCTGCCATATCTGATCTGGTGCTTCTGCTATATATCTTGAGAGTCTTGATAAATCCAATGAAGAATCTGTAATGTTATTGTTCCTGACATTTCGACTTCAGTCACTTTCCCATCACTGTGACATGGCTGCCCTCTGCATGGCACTTGTTCTAATGAGCTTATATTGGTAAATATTCATTGGGGTTTCATTTTTAAATGTTGTTATTTTTGTCCCCCCGTAGGCAAATTGTACATATGGGAACTAGTTAGGACTACATAGAGATTTTGAGGTATGGTGGATGTAGTAAGATAATGGTAAGTAAGAATGTGGTGTTTTGGTGTAAGGAATAATGTGGTAAGTTGGGGTCAGTAATTGTGGCTAGCTAAGTTTAAGATAAGAGAGATTGAAAACCAGCTACTCCATTTTGGCCTTGTACCACATTTTCATATTTGCAAAATAAATATTACTTTCCTCATTGGTAACTCAACCATGTGAATTTAGACATAGTACCAGACTGGCAACCAGGTTTCATTGTTTTGCTGCTGAAATAGATGTAACCATAAGTTCTATTCAAATAGTTTGTTTTCTTGCACCTCTCACTTGTTGAACTCTCTTCCAGGTTCCTGCTTTTGTCACCTATGATCTTCAAAAATTTAAATGTAATATCAATTGCCATCTTCTGCCTGTTTCTTTACTGTCTTTTCTCCTCACGAAATTTTTCTCATTTTCTCAATAATCTCTTACATCTCAGTGGCATTATTGCCTTGCTTGGGGAGAAAAGATTAAAAAAAAAAACAAAATCAGTTATTCCGGTGTTTTTTGTATTCATTTTGAAGGGCTTCTTAGTCAGACTGAGAGCTTTTCTGTGTCCCTTGATATATGAGAAAGAAAATATTTCTCAGATAGTTGGAGACGCATTTCATTTAATAAAATGAATGTAGATTTCTTGATGATAACAGTTAAGGAAGTTGTCTTCTTTGCCATATCTCACATAAGCATCACAAAGAAAAGAGATGAATTAAGGGATATTAAAAAAAAACAGAAAAGAGAAACTCCTTCAATATCTGCCATTAATAATATGAAGAGTCATTTGAAACAAAGGCGAATGTAACAAATCTTCCAGACTGCATTCTTCTCTTGTGTTAGAAAAGAGGAAATTAAAAACTGCTTTTTGTTTTATAATGGCTCTCTGGAAAAGAAAATGAATTGACAATCTGTTTCCTCTTAAATATAGTGAATAAGAAAACGAACTGGCAATATTTTTCATATGATATGAAAAATTGTTCAAAAGCTCTCAGCCTGAGCAAGAAGAGATTTAAAAAAAAAAAAAAGCACATTTTTATGTTTGGTAACTTGGGTAATTTTCTTCAGGTTTTAGGAAGTTGGTTGGACTGTGAACTTTTCAGCATGCTCTCATCTATAAGTTAAAAAATAGTGAATGATGAAGATAATAATTTCATGGATGTGTGTATAGTGTAATGGTCATTGTCCTGAAAAGAGGAATGAAAACAAATATAGAGCATCTCATGAAGATTGAATTCACACCTCCGTAACATTAGTCAACCAGACTAGCTCGTTAACAATTAACAAACTCTGAAACCCCATAAATGAGGGTGGGGATGAACAATTTATGATCAAGCTGACTCCTCTTCAACAGTTTTTTTTTTTTCATTGACCAAACAATGAGCAAGATGGTTAGTGTAATCTTTGTGTCAATTTTTACAGTTTTTATTTGGCAGTCATGTGCCTGTAATTTGACCAAACATTATGACTAAAACCTAAAACTTCTAGTTACTTGACATAGGTATTCATCTGCTAAATAATGATGAAACACATTTTGTGGGCTGTTCAAACTTACCACTAGTAGATAAGTTTGCCTATCATCTGGTTCACATGTCTTTTGAACAGAAGTAGAGGTTTATCACTTGTTTTGTGTTTAGGATTGGGTTTCCAATTCCTCCTAAAGTCTTTTCATTCTCTTGTACTTGCAATAACCCCTTCCCTTTTAGTGACTCATCAAATATCCAATGGTACTAATAGGCAGTTAATAGTCAGTCCTTCGTTCTGGCTTTTCATAGCTACTCTTAGTTTATTTCCCTTTCTGAGTTTGAGATAAATGCTGGGTCAACCATATATATATATATATATATATATATATATATATATATATATATATAGAATGTTAAGATTATATATATAGAATGTTAAGATTATATATATAGAATGTTAAGATTATATATATAGAATGTTAAGATTTTATATATATATAGAATGTTAAGATTATATATATATAATGTTAAGATTTTATATATATATATAATATTAAGATTATATATATATATATATATAATGTGTACGTATATATATATAAATATAATGTTAAAATTATATATATATATATATATATATATAATGTTAACATTATATATATATATATATATATATATATATATATAATGTTAAGATGTTTTATATATACATATATATATATATATATATATATATATATATTTATATTTTAATCATTTTACCTGAAGCAAGGCAACAAAGCCACTGAGATAAAGAGGGTTGCTGAGTGTGAAAGAATATAAGAAAAATAAAACACTATTAGGTGTAAAAACAATAAAAGAACAAAAATCAACATGACAGAAGGTAACAACTGACATTGCATTTAAATTTTTGAAGATCAAATTTGACTGGAAAGCAAGCATTCGGAAGAGAGTTCCACAAGCAAGAAGTTGCAAAAAATAGAAAATGTTAGCAGAGAACTTAGGTTTACATCTAGATATTCCAAGTGTAAAATGATGAGATTTTGGTGCCAATCTAGTGCCATGGTTAAACTCATAGAATCCAAGTACTAAAAAGAAAAGTTTATCAGAACAATTACCATGAAAATATTTATAGAAAAGCAGAGGGATGCAACATTATAATAATGGGAAAATGACTGAAGCTGAGATGTCAGGTATCTATTAATAATAAATCTTGTTAGGTCTTTTTGCATTCATAGAGATGTAAAAAGAAAAGAAAAAAGTAAAAAAAAAACAACAGTTCTTTGTAAGAAAATGTTGACTTGCCTCTTGCTAAATATTACACAAAAACATTTTGTGTATGTGTTTAGGCAGACCCTTGTAATTCTCAGCTTCTTAATTTGTTTATTTGTCATCTGTACAAATTCTTATTTAAGTCAATCAGTTGTCTCATAATTTACTAACCATCTCTCACTTGTTTATGTCAGAAACTGAAAAAGGAAAGAAAAATTGAAATTTCAAAAAATATTTTAAGTATTTCTTCTTTCATATAGATTATTGTGATCAATCATTACATAACAAAAATAATGTCGAACCAGTATGCTGCTTACATAACTTACATTTCATTCTAGACTGCAGATATATTTGATGAAAAATATTTACTTTCTATTTTAAATATTTGACATTATTATCTTTGATATATGTAGAGCGTCTAAAAAGAAACATGCACAATAAAGTGCATGTGTCAAAGATCAGCAGTTTTATTCTCTTTCATGCAGCAACTTTTTACATTACTTCATACTGCAGATGGATTTTATTAATTTACTTCATGCAATAGACTTTTCACTTAAAGACACTGATCAGTTTTATTAAATTACTTTGATTAATGCAATATGCTTTTTGCTTTCAATAGGTTATATCATATACTTTTGTTTAATGTATTAGACTTTTCACTTTGATTTGTAGGTAGGTATTAATAAATACATTTATATAATGCAATAGACTTTTTACTTCAAGTTACAGATAGTTTTACTTTTGTTTCATACAATAGTCCTTTCACCTTGGGCTACAGGTAGATTTTATTAAATACTTTTTCTTAAAGCTATAAACATTTTGCTTTGAGCCACTAATAGATTTTATGAAATACTTTTGCTCAATGCAATAGACTTTTTACTTTGAGCCACCAATTGGTTTTATTAAATACTATTTGCTTTGAGCCACTAATAGCTTTTACTAAATACATTTCTTTAATGCTATAGACTTTTTTGTTTTTATTTGTGTATAGGTTTTATTAAATACATTTGTTTAATGCAAGAGATTTTTTATTTCAAGCCACAGATAGGTTTTATTAAATTCTTTTGCCTAATGCCATAGACTATTTGTCATTATTATTTTTGCTTATATACTACTAGTATAACAAAAATCCTTGAAAATAGTTAATGGTTTAGCTGAATGTTCTCAAAATCAAGGAACTTTTGTACAGTTGTAAAATTCATTAATCTAGAAAAGAAAACACTCATACACATACAAGAAAAACTAAATATCATTACCTTATCAGTCTTGTTCAATGAAGCAGGTATTAAAATGGAATTCCTGCCCTATATATATATATATATAAAAACATATTGAGTGCTGATGTTAATAAAAAAAATAGTGCTCAATGTATTCATTATTAATATATATATATATATATATATATATATATATATATATATATATATATATATATAATCTGTAAATCTGTAGTATTCTATCTTCTCTATTCTACTGCCTCTTGACTCAAGAGAATTGATGAGATCATGTCTACTGAAGAGTGTGCATAATCTCAATGAAACTCATAGGAGAGTCAAGATAAATGAACATTTTATTTATTGACATTCATGCTTTATCATTTAATAATGGGCACTTAATTAAGAAAGAATTTTTCATCAAAAATCATTATCTCCCAGAAAAGATAGGGATAGACATTTTGGTGGTGGTAAAATTCAATCTTTGTTAATGTTGTATATATATATATATATATATATACACAAAAGTATGCTGAGCTGTACAAAGAACAGAAAAGACATGAATATTTTATTTTTGGTTGAAATTAAGTCATTGTTTTATATATATATATATATATATATATATATATATATATATATATATATATATATATGTGTGTGTGTGTGTGTAATTTGGCAGCAACTTTTCTTTTAAACATGTTGTGTTGAATGTTAAAGACAACATCGTCCTGCATATTTTCTTTTGAATTTTCTCATATTTTCTAAAGTCTCATTAGAAAATATGAGAAAATTCAAAAGAAAATATGCAGGACGATGTTGTTTTTAATATTCAACACAACAAGTTTATATATATATATATATATATAAGATTATGTTGAAAGTTTCTCAGAGTATAGACAAGATAAATGAACATTTAATTTTATTTATTAATGCTCCATCTTGTTATCAATTGATGTAATTAAAAAAAATTGCATGTTGATAAAATTATTCTCTTGCAGAAATTCTCTGGTCTTCTGTTTTTTATTATTTTGTAAAACATAGTGTTTGTTATTATGTGTATATATATATATAAATATATATATATATATATATGTATAGTTATGGTAAAAATGTTTCATCTTTGCATACTTGACAAAATCTAACTAAATAATAAAATTTTCATAGGAAGGGCTATTTGGTTAGTCTGAGAATTTTTCAGTACACACACACACACACACACACACACACACACACACACACATATGTGTTTTTGTGTGTATTATGGCATGTAAGGATGAGTGGTTAGAGTGGTTTAAATTTCACAATGGTTGATTTGTCAGGTAAGTTACTTCTTGATTTTATGGGCCTGGGGAGACTATCCCAGTGTGCTGCACCTGTGGAAAGTGCCTGAAAATCAAACCCTCGGTTGCCCCCAAACCTTGTGAAGAAAACTGAGTAAACAGAACTGTTTGGAAGCCATTGATGGTTGTGCTAGGACAAAGTTATAAGTCATCATGACCAAGAGTTTGAGTGTATTGTCCTTGTTCGAATTGCTGATCCTGATAGATGATGCATTCTCTTGCAGAAACTGTAACTAAAGCCTACTCAGTATATATGCTGTATAAACCACAGGTGGACTCTGTGGGTATTGAGCAAGCCCAAATGTGCCAGAGCTGGCATCTGTGACAGGGATTGGCTCGCAGACTGGTGTGGTGAGAAAATAAGAGTTACTGGCCATTGTATGTCTATCTATCTATCTATCTATCTATCTATCTATCTATCTATATATATATATATATATATATATATATATATATATATATATATATATTTATGTACATATATATGTATAGGGGTGTTTCCATGTCTGTATGAACAAAGTAGACAGTAGCCTTATTAAATTATCTTATAAAGACATTTTCTCTTTGATACTGAAATGTAGTCAATGTCTCATAACAGCCATAAAGGACGGTGTTGGTTGGCAGGGTGTTAGTCAGGGGAAAATGGCTGTAGATGTGTGAGTGCAACTTTAATAATTAGGATAGTATTTGTCATGTGTTGTTGCAAATGGCTGTGTGCTTATGTGTGTGCCTGCATGTGTCTCTGTGTGCATGAGAGCGCATTAATGTTTACTCCTGATACTTGTGCGTAAATTAAGACGTGAATGTATTCGCTCTCACAATAGTAAAAAGAGCTCCAATGATATCATTATCTAATTTTAATGTATTTATGCTGACAGATTCAGCCTATTTCCATACGCACACAGATTCATATGCGTACTGACAATAGATCTGGACAGAGATTGATAGATTTTCATGTCATGTTAACAGGCAAAAAGATTATGTTATTGCTTTTGAAAAGCAGCATTTTAAATTTTCTTCGGGGCTTGATCATTTACTATAGACACAAAAGAAAGATACATAACTCTTTCAGCCACCAAGCAGACATAAAAGTAGGTAGATGAAAGAAAATGGTTAGATAAACAGATGTGATGGATATATATATATATATATATATATATATATATATGTATATATAAATAATAAATATGAAGAGAGATGGGGTGGGTAGATGGATTTGAAAAGTGTGATGTTGTTAGATAGGTATGAAAAGTCTTAGGGATAGATAATTAGCAATATAAGATACATATGTAATGTACTGAAAGCTTAATTTAAGACTAGAATTAATAGGTGCAGAGAGACGAGTTGGGATATGAAAAGACTGGAATTGGGAGGGGTAGAGAAACTATTATTAATAGATATACAGCAACTGGTGTTCGTAGATATAGAAAGACAGGAATTGTTATGTGTGTAGAGACTAGAATTGATATATATACAGAGACTGGAGTTGAGAGGGAGAGACTGGTACTTATAGATATAGAGAGACTACTACTGATAGATATAGAGAGACTGGCATTGATAGATATAGAGAGACTGGAACTAGCAGATGGGGAAAAATGCAACTGATAAACATGTAGAAAATGCGAATTAAGAGTGTGCCAGTGAAAAGTATAGTAAAGAAATATACTTTGTATGTTGAATGAGCATCAGTATCAAGTCTGTAAACTCAGCAGATTATTTTCAAAACAAAGGCAATGTTTCGTGAGTTCAAAGACGAGAGATAAGTAATTTTGTATGAGTCATGCATGTTCCAGAATAATTCTGTATGCATCGATCAATTTTTGCATGTAAACAGACTGCCAAAGAATTAAAAAGGAAAAGGAAATTGTTGTAAACGAAAGCAAAATTATTTTTTTAGACATACATTGCAATATGTAATTTTCTGAGAGTTTAAGCTTCGATTTCAAGTAGCATAATATCATCATAGACACATGCTGCTTTTCCTTATATATAACTATAGAAATATTTATTGTGCAAATATATATGGTCATATATATATTTGTGTTTTTATGTATGTTTATATATATATATATATATATATATATATATATATATATATATATATGTACACACACACACACACAAACAAACATACATATATATATATATCCACAAACACAAACATATATATACCTACACATAGACACACACATATATGTGTGTGTATATGTATGTATCCAAAAATAGTGATTCTATTTTTATGGTGCACTGTTCAAAAAAAGGATATTAAGTTGTATTTGTTATTATTTGATTAAACATTGTTTTATATATATATATATATATATATATATATATATATATATATATATATATATATATATATATATATATATATGTATATATATATATATATATAAGTTTATTTGCTCATGAATGTCCCTGTTCAGGAGACTTGATGGTAAATTGGATTTCTATTACATCTTTTCATATCAAATACTATAATTACTGCCTGTCTTAGAAACATCCTTCCTCCACAATTACCCTTCTTGACATTTTTTTATTATTGTTCTCTCTCTCTCTCTCTCTCTCTCTCTATATATATATATATATATATATATATATAGATATAATACCAAATGTGTAGGTGGTATGGAATATTCCACAGTGATCTTTTTAAAATAAAAATATTAAAAAGTTAAATCCATCATAAGAGTTCAATGCAGAGAAATATAAATAAATAAATAAGAAAGGAAAAACTTAATTATTCATCAGATAATCAGTTATAAATTTATTTCAACAAATATACATATATATATATACCTACCTCATCAGACCTACTATATTTTATTAAATGATAATTCAACCAGACAATCTGATTATAAACCAGACATTTAAAAAATGACAAAATAAAAATACCACATAAGCTGCAAAAAGACTGCAATTACTCAAGGTATTCGCATAAGGGCTCATCAGACTTATATTGATCCACAGACTCAGCATATTCAATATGTTTCATTAAAAAAAAGTTAGAATTCCTACGTGACAATGTGATAAAAGTCAGCACCTGAAATGTGATGTTTAAAAAAATTAAGCTGATGCTATTGCCACAAGAATCATCTTTGAAAAGTGCCTGAAAACCTTACCACAGATTGAACAAACCCTTGGGGGAGAAACTAAGTAGACAGAAGTTGCCGTTGTTTGTGTTAGCCCAAATTTACAAGTCATCATAACTGAGAGTTTTAGCATACTTTCCTTGTTCAAACTGTTGATCATATCAGCTTATGTGCCCTCTCCCAAAAACTGTAACTAAGATCTGCTCAGCATAGTTGTCATGCATTACATCTGTTGGTTTGCGTACTCAAGAAAAAAATGTGCTTTCCAGCAGAATTCGAAACTGCGTCACTGTTTGTAACCCCCCCAAAAAAAAACATTGTTTGATCTGGAGTACCTTACCTCACTTGGCCACAGAGAGCAAACAGTCCCTTTTAAAGATAGAACATTTCCTTGTTCAGATTATTTTTCTTGAGAGCCCATACCTGCTCAGTTTCTTATCTGAATCATAGACAAAGCAATTTCTAAACGATTAATGGATTTTTTTTTAATCCAATATTTTTATTACTTCAACTGTTATTATTAGTGGATACTCATATTTGAAATAGATGCCCCATTTTTATTTTTATTTTAAACAGTGTCTATTACATCTGTCAGTCTGTTTATTTGAGAAATCTTAATAAAGTAAATGTGCTCTTGAGCAGAGATCGATCTTGCATACTCCTTTGTAGGCGAAACCATCATTTGATCTGATGTGCTTTAGACTACTCGGCCACGGAGAGCAAGGCTCCCTTCTCCCTTTTAAGAAAAGCACACTTCCTCATTCAGACTACTTTTCTCAAAAGCCCATATTGCTCAGATTCATATCCGAAATGTAAACAAAGCAATTTCTAAAGAATTAATGGATTTATTTTTAATCCAATATTTTTATTACTTCAAACATTATTTTAAGTGGATACCCATATCTGAATGCTCTGTGGGTTTTGAAGAAGCACAAAATGTGACTTTGTGGGCATCTGCAACAGGGATTAACTCGCCACCTTATTAGGCACTGTAACCTCTTGAGACTGATGAATGCCTACAATATATATATATATATATATATATATATATATATATATATATGTATATGAATTTATAATTATATAAGTATATACAGCTATATATATGTATGCTCTCTCACAAACATGAGGGGAAGAAACCAATGCAAATGTTTACCTTGCTAGTTCAGCATAATCTAATACTTACCTGTTTTTACCTTTTCCTCTTTCCAAAATTGAAATCAATTTTTGTCATGTGCTTACTGCAAGGATAAACACTAAAACACATATGACAGTTAGACAAGAATATATGAACCAATTTTTTGTCTGTTTTGTTTTTTACTTGTATAAATTGTGTAAAACCACACACATAAGTGTTATATATATATATATATATATATATATATATATATATATATATATATATATATATATATGTATGTATGTATATATATATATCACTTGACATCAGCTTATTAAAGCAAGCTGCGTCTGCTCCCAAAGAATTTTTGAGAAATTTCAGGACTGTGTCTGTGTCTGTGTGTTCGCAACTTCAAGAGGAAAAGACGAAAAGAAAGAGACATTTAATGACTGTAACAGTGATGTAGTCGTATGGTTGAGATGCGACAGGAGATTCTCAAGAGCAAGAGATGGGATTGGGTGGGGAAAATCGGGTTTTCAAGAAAGACCAAGAAAAAGAAGGAAGAAGGCAGAGTCAGTGGGGCGAAATTTTCTACTGTTGTTGGTAGTTGTAGGTGGCTTGGGCTGGCCGGCTGATCGCTTGCCTAGTTGGTTGGTAAAGATCGTTCTTCTTTTTTTTTTGTTGCTGTTTTTTGTTGAAGGTCGGAGGTGGCAGACGCGGAGCAGGGGCTCGATTAGAAAAACATTTCTGCCTACTCAGCAGAAACGGTGATCAAAACCTCCCTTGGCGAGTATTCTATTTAATCACACACGCACACATCTGCGGTGCGCACGACGTGCGGACAGCCAACGCTCTCATCCGCACCATACTGACTCTATTTTGGTCATTCATTTTAGTAACACTGCCTGTCAATACGACCTGGTTTCTATCCCTTGTCATCATACTGAGTGCAGGTAAACAGCTTTGTCTGACACAAGGCATGGAAAAGAGAGGTTTTTGCCAGGTTTAATAGGAAAAAATCTACTGGATAGATATGAAAAGTTGTGTAATAAATACTTCAACCAAAAATAATAACTTTTTCCAAATTTTTTTTCATATTACTGATAGGTTAAGCACTCTAGATCACCAATAAAAAAAAATTAAATGTTGTAAAACATAATAGAGGGTCCAATTTGTTATGTAAATTCAATGTTAATTGATCACCCTATGGAAGCCAAAACAAGCATGTATTTTAAAATGTAGAATAGATTTGATTTGTTAGTTTTACAGCATATCAACACTTCTGTGGGTTAATTAATACCAAAATGTAAATATTTTGAACAATTTTAAAGCTTCAACTAAATATTTTGAATGCAACTGTCATTCTGCTATAAAATATATTGTTGGTAATTTGTTTTTATATAAAAATGTATTGCTGGTATTTTTACTATTAAAATGTATTTTTTACTTTCATAATGTTTTGTTTTTGTTTTGGGGATTCATTATTTGTCCATAGCTGGGACTGTAACAGGTGTTACCACCGAGGGTCAAGATGAACCAGGGAACAACAGCAACTAAGAGGTGGTTCCACACTCATCAAAAACTTCAGCCTCCTGATCAGAGGCCTTGCTGCTGCATGTAGTTTATCATCATACCCAGGACTAAAAAAAGTTGAATAAAAAATAACATTTTTTTTTAAATTTGTAATCTTCAGAGCTTAATCGATATTAATCTATGAAAAAGGACTCCAGCTTACAAATTTCACAAAATTGTTCATTGTTTCATGTTTTAAGAACTCATTTGGTTGGGTGGTTTTATTTAGCAGCATATCAACACTTCTATGGGTTATTTAATACCAAAATCTAAATATTTTGAACACAATTTTATGGCTTCAACTCCAGATAAAATGTATTGCTGATTATGTATTGTTGGTCTTTTTATATAAAAATGTACTGCTGCTATTTTTACAATTAAAACGTATTTTTATACTTTCATAGTGTTTTTATTTGGGATTCATTATTTGCACCTAGCTGGGACCCTAACAGGTACTACCATCCTGAGTCAGGACAGACCAAGAAACAGCAGCAATTATCAGGTGTTTCCACACTCCTCAAAACCTCAAATCTCCCGATCAGAGACCTTGCTGCCAGATATAGTTTATCGTCATACCCAGGACTTTTTAAGAACTCACATAGTATATATTTTATTTTGTTTTCTTTTTGCGGGGATCAGTTTATAATGAATTTTCATAGCAAACAGAACCCCCTCCCCTGCTATTAAGTTTAATAAAATTTAATTTTCTTTTCATATTTGGGATCTTTAGTGCTTAATCTATAGTAATATAAAAAAGAATTTTGAAAAAAAATGATGATTCGTGATTGCAGTGTTTGTTGTACAACTACATCAATTAGTCTGGATCAGGGTCATAAATAAGTTGAACTCCCGAGTTCTCCTAAAAGCAACCATAGCTGTTTCTCTGTTTCATTTTTCAAAGTTACTTGAGCGTATACCAACAAATTAACACACGCACTTACAGGTGTATTAAGTAGTAATATCTAAGAACGAAATAAAATAATGACACATTACAAAATTGGCATTTATTTTCATCTATAAGACCTCAAATATAGTTACCCACTGCTGATAACTGTATACTTCTTTCTCTCTTCCCATTTAAAATTGTGCCTGATTTTGTATTGTTGGTATAGAAGCCACATGACTTGAAAAACTGGAAAACAAGTAATTATTTGCTTATTATATCTCTCCCTATCTATTGATGTAAATTTGTCTGTTCTGATCTATCCTAAATTAAGCTAAAATTAAATGCACTTTGACTTATATATCTAATTGTAATGTAATCTATTCTTGTCTAAAGTAATGTTTTTCTAAAACATTGTACCTTCAACGAATACAAGATTTGGCACATACACACAAACACTGCAATTCCTATGTAGCTTCCATTCCTTTTTTTTAAGTGTCATAAGTAATATTTTTATAAATTGAAATTGTGTACTGGTGTGTACATTGGGTCTTACAACTTATAAATAAAAGTGCCGCTGACTTGTTGATCGTGCACAGTTTTATCAATTCCTTTTTCTGTCTTAAAAATAAAATTTATACTACTACTACTAATAATAATAATCATAATCATTGTTAAAGTATCAATATTATTGGTCCTGTGCTGGCATCTCGGCTTTAGTCACTTTCTCACAGCTCTGATGTAGCTTCCCTGTGCATTTTCTATAAATAATTTCATGATAATTGTTCAGATGAACTCTTTGCTATGGTACCTAGACTTTATGAATTAAAGTGCAGAACTAGATTGGCGGGAAGGTCTCATCGGTTCACAGTTAAACTGACTAGGTGCAATCATAAATTACATGCTAGCATTTTCCTTTCTTGCACTTCTCACTTGTCAAACTCTCTTCCAGCTCCATGTTTTCCAGCAAACTTCGAAATTCAAAATTTAAATGCAATATCAATCATTATCTACTGTCTTCTTGATTACTCTTCTATTGTTTTCGCTCTTTAACAATTTTTCTTTTTTTTTCTTTATTCTTTCACATTCCATAATCCTTGCTTAGAGTGATATGATTAAAAAATATATACATGCAGGCAAAACTCTGACAGCCATCTCCTAATATTCACAGGCACACATATCGTGTGATATCATGCGTACTACTAAGACATAAATTCAATGAAGTTCGGTTTTTGTTTAATACTCACACACGCAGATCACATTCAAAAGTGGGTAAATACCTAGTCCCACGCATTCAGAGTGAGCAGTGTGGTCTAGTGGTTCATAAGCTAGTGAATGCTTTGTGATCTTGCTCCAAACTAAGCTCTCAGTAAATAAAAAATAAATCAATAGGTGTTTATCATCATGCAGCGAAGTTCGTCTTACAGACACATTCTCTCTAGAGTACTGTACCAAGTTTGATTCACAGTGAGTTTTCCACATTTTGCATGAAACCAATCCAAGCTAAATTACTTCTATGGTACTTATAGGGGTGGGGCAGGGCATGGTGGAGTGAAGTAGCTTTACTCCCACATATTTTTTGTATTATTGAAACTAAAATCCAGGGCTGGTACATGCTATCCCTGAACACACCAACCACAGTGGGGAACCTGATTGAAAACCCTGGGTAGTGCTTTGTGACCCCTGCTATCTTATCAACATTTGGTATTTCTATCTATATTTATATGCATTACAAAGTAAACTAAGCATAACTATCTATTAAAGAATGAAAAATTTTTGTAGATTTAGATGTCATTCTGGGATGGGGGTCATCCAAATCCATAAATTTGTTTTGCTCATCCTAAGTCTCAAAAAAAAAAAAATTATATAAAATTGACTATTTTTTTCTCCATAATGTTGAATGTATTAAAATTATTCAACTTTTTAACAAAAAAATCTCAAGTTGATGATAAAAATTGCTGCAAAATATCGTTGATTTATTAAAGATGGAATCATCTATTATGACATGTCTCTAATTAGATACATTGTATTTGTTTTCAATTTTTCTAGTTGAATTGTTCACCTATGTTGCATGGAATCCGTTATTGTACATAATTAGGTTACAATGAAATTTGTATTTTATATGAATACTATTTTATGAAAATTGAGATGTAGTAGAGTTGGAGGGCGTATCATAGATTCAGGAGAGGGGCACAAGAACCCTGCACCTCAGCTAAACACCTGACCAGCTCCCTCCATATGATTTGTTTGTGTGCCAATGTCTGAGTCTCTCTGAATAATCATCTAGTCCACTCAGTGATGATATCAGCTGAACTATATCATTTGTCTAAATTACTTCTTTTCTTTTTATGTGCCATGTCCTTTCAGGATATAGGTGATCATGGCTCTCCACTTCCTCCCCATCCCTTGTAGCTCACAGTAAGTTTTGTGCCTCTGCAAACTCCCCAAGACCACATTCTGCCATCCACTTACTTAAGCCTGCCAAGTATGGCTAAATTACCTATTGCCATTATTTAAAAAAAATAAATCAGAAAACTTTGTTGTCTTCAGTGAGTGCCTTACCAAAACAGGTGAGATGTAAACAAATGATCACAATAGCTTGAATAAAGTTTTCTGTTCACGGAGTTAAATTGATGCCAGTTTATATAGTCTTAAAGTGGCTTCAAAACAAACTATTGGTTAAAACTGCCTGAATCTTTTCTGGTTGGTCAAAAAATGTTTTTATGATATTTTAATTTTTGTCTACCTAAAATTAAGTTAGTTTATATCATTTGGACAGTGCCTGTTAGTATTCTTAACAATTTAGAAGAATCCTTGTTATTACTTGTATAAATTTCTTGGAAATTTATGAACACTTACGGTATTGCATTTTGATAAATAAAGAGTAAGTGATCACTGATCATCATGCAACTTTCCTTATAAAAAAAAAAAGATGACCACAGACTTGTTACTGAATTAGAAATCCCTTGAAGAAAAGGTATGCATTCCCAATTATTTAACCATCATTTGTAATGTTGATAAATATAGATATTTTTTTTTAAGGTAAAGAAAAGGTCAGGAAACATAAATTTACAAACAAAAATAAAGGAAAGATTATGCTGATGACACAACCTGTCTTAATTGCAGGTCTGACAGGTTGAACAAATTAAAACTGGCAGATGACCTCCAATCAGTGGTTAACTGGTGGGTAAATAATGATTTTTAAATTTTAATGCCTCCAAAACCAAACTCCTATCGTTTAATCACCATAGAGAACCTTTACTGTTTTCCATCAGTATGGCTGATGCTAACATCAAGGAGAACAACTCATTGTGTCTCTTTGGGCTCATGTGTTCCACTGACATAAAGTGGAGTAGTTATATTGAGTCAACTGATAGATCTAGTACGAGGAAAGTTGTTTCACTATATTGTCAGACAATTTTTCATATCAGAATACATCTTACATATTTATAAATTTGCCATCTGTCCATGTATTGAATATTGCTGTCGTATTTGGTCTGTTGCTCCTGTCATATATCTTGATATTCTTGGCAAAATTTAAAGGGTCTGTTATGTAATCAACCCTGACCTGGCATTTCATCATTAGTCACTTTCCCACCAGCATGACATGGTTTCCTTCTGTCTTTATTACATATATTTTCATAGCAACTGTTTCCTCCTTGGTACCTCAACTGCATGCAATTAAGTGTACTTCTAGATTGTGTCTATATTTCTGAGATGAGGTATTATGTACACTATTTACATTGTTCAGACTATCGTCCTCATCTTTGTTGCCATATTTATCACAATATTTTGGCCGTTGTATGCTCCGACCTTCTTCAAGTGGTTGGAATGTTGAACTGAACCCTTTATTTTGGTCGCTGGGGTAGACCAATGGCACAGTGGATAAAGGCATTAGTTAGATCCAGTGACAGGACCCAAAGAGTATGAGTTTAATACCTGATTAAGGCGGTGGAGAACTTGGAGTGGGGAATTAACAGACAATAACTGATAACTGACATCCATTAGACATGGTACATGGAACTAGAGCAGTCTACCCCAGCAAGCAAAATAAAGCGTTCAGTTCTACATTCCAACCACCTGAAGAAGGCCGGAGCATAAAACAGCTGAAACAAAGATGAGGACGATAGTCCAAACAATGTAAATAGTGTACTTCTAGATTGGCGAGTAGGCCTCACTGTTTTACTGTTGAAGTAGCTAGATGTTACCAAATGTTCTATTCTAATAGATTCTTTTTCTCATGCTTCTAGTCTTGACTGGGATGAAATGAATTTTTTTTAAAAAGATGAATTAATCTTGCAAAGCTTGTGTAGTCCTTTAAAGGTTAAGATAGCTATTTATGTGTTTATTTTTAAAATTATATGAGCTTATTCCAGGGTTTCACACATATTTTGAACTATCAACCCCTATATATAGAATCCTTAATCTCTTATCAATCCTCAGACTTGCACAAATAATCTTTCCAGGGTTTAGGCAAACTGCTTCTTTTGAAATCTGAATGTTGGGATCATTGGTCTGATCCTTATTTTTCCTTTAACTTCCTTGGTGAAGGTTTTCAGCTACATGACTTCCTCTAGATAAGTGTTTCCCAACCTTTTGAGACTATCAACCGCTTCATAAAATATTTGATCCCTCATTGACCCACAGACATTATTTTGCCCTTTGTGTATATTATTGTTTCTTGATAACATTAAATTTAGGTTTACATCTTGTTTACATCTTGTTTACATCTTGTTTTCAATTTTAATTTCTATTTCCATGCTATACATGTTAGTTTGAATAATAATAATAATAAGAAGAAGAAGAAGAAGAATGATAATAAATGCATTTACCAAGTGATCCAAGAAATATGACTCAAGATAAACCTTTCCAAAACAGAATCTATGATCTGGAATTGGAATGAAAACAGTGATGGCACTTATCATGAATCCATCATAAAAATCCAGAATGTGGAATTCTTAAATACCGAACACTTCAGATAACTCAGTGTATGGATACGTTATAATAAATTTAGTATAGGAGATAAGGAAGTTGAGAATAGAATAAACTGTTTTTGGGGTAGTTTCCATCAACAGCACAAATTGCGACAAAGCGAAAACATTAGCCTAAAAACTCAAGCCATATTTTTAAATAACCTCGTCAGATCAAAACTTTCATATGGATGCCATGCATGGCACCAAAATCATTCAGAAATATCTAAACTCAGCTGTGTACTAATATTCTAAAATCAATCATTAAAAATTGCTTTGAGCAAATTAAACATGTAGCTCCTAGCAAGGACCATAGTTCTTCAAACATTGTGAATTGACACTACATAAATCACAAAAAACTGTACCAAATAACAGGAACCACATCAGTTGATGACTTTCAACATCAGCAGCAGCTAAAATGGATAGAACATGTAACTTTGAAGGCATAATCAAGATGTTGACATTCCACACTACTTCAAACATAAGGTTTTGAAGAAAGTCCTTATCAGTACTGTAAAGAGCTATAATAGTTACTAAACCTGAGAAACTTATTTTTCAGAAAAATTGTTCTAATAGAAAGATTTTTAAAATTTCAATCAAAGGTACCACTGGCTGTTCAGTAAATGAATGCTGAATGTTTCCTCAAAAGAAATTACTATTACCATTAATAAATAAATTAACATGCCTTTTTATTGAATCAGTTGACATCAGTAATGGGAAGGTTTGATGAGCAGTCACAAAAGTAATGATTGGTCAGAAATTGTTCAGTTTTAGTCATATGTCACAAGAAGTTACTTATCAAACCTCTATTTTGATTCCCCTTTGAATACCCCTACATTTATCAACCCTCATTTGATCCCCAGGCATTTATCTATACAGTGAACAGGTTCAGTATTGATCATTTTGATGTCTACGAGCTAAGACCAACAAATTCACTAACATGTCACAGAATGAAACAATAAAGACATATTACAAAAAATGGCATTTATGTAATCGTCATGCAACTTACTTAAAAATGTGTGACCACTGAACTGTGGCAGAATTGAACAAAACTTGTAAAAAAAAGAGAGGGTTTTCAGTGAAATAGAAAGTTCTAATTAATTTTCATAAAGTTTGTAACTTTTAAAAGAAGAGAGATTGTGGAAAACCTTATATAAAAATGATTTTCTTAAATTAGAAACAGTCCAGTGTTAATGGTGCTTAAAAATTGTTTATGTCTATTTTATCCTTTTGCCCGAAATCACATGTCAGAAAATCAATTTCAACACTCATTACTAGGGAGAAAAAAAATGCCAAACAAACACCTGAACTTGAAAAGTCTATCTAAAATCAAATAATTACTGTAAATGAAACTTTTGGTTTTAAATCAGGCAAGGCTCTCTCTCTCTTTTTTAACCTTCATCATTATGGTACATCAGGAGCATTGAATAAACACTCCTTTATTTAACTTTGCAGACACACAATTAATGAATAGGAACAAAAAAAAAAAATGTTTCTGTATTACACGTAAAACACATTTTTTGCTGAACACACACCTCAAATTCTAATCTTTGGAAGCATCCACCCCAAACAATAAAGCCAGCCTACCATTTACAAACAGATACACTCATGAGTTGACACCTTTGACCAAAAATCACTTCAGTTTGCAAGTAAACAACTAATCATTGTTTCATAAATTTTTACTATGTTAAAGAATAAAAGTTAATGAAAATGTGTTAATAAAAATTTAAAAAAAGAAAAGTTTCTTGTCGTCCAGTATCCATAGAAACATGCTCATAATTTTCTCTTACACATAAAACTATTTATTTTTCAAATCTGTTGTGTGAACTTTTTCCAGTTTTTAAAAAAATATACACCGACTTAAAAAATCATTTCTGCAAAATTTTGTTTGTTTCTTTGTTTTGTGGCATATCAACGCCTTATGGGTCATTTAATGCTGAAATTTAATTTTCTTGGGAGCATTAGCAATTTCTTTTACAAAAATGTATTTCTGGTTATATTTTCTTTCCTTTCAGTAATGTATAGCAGGTAATTTTTATTTTTTCCAAAAATGTGTTGCTGGTAATTTTTTTTTATTAAAGGTATTGCTTGTATTTTTACTGTAAAATATTTTATACTTTAATCATGTTTTGCTTATAACTAGGACCCTAACAGATGCCCCCACAACAGCAATTAAGAGGTGGTTCAACACTTATTAAAAACCTCCCGATCAGAGGCCTATCCAGAAAGGCCGCAAAATTTTAATGAACCTATTAGTGAACAAAAGCATTTTTTCTGCCAGCCTATAGATTATATTTTTCTATGACAAAAGAGAAAAGTTCCTTAACTTAGGAATACTGAGGCAAGTTCCTTAATTTAGGAAATATACAGAGATATCAGACCAAATATTTAACAAATAAATAAACATGAATTAAAAATATGTTCATTGTTAGGGTTCATGTCAAAATGAAACAAAGAGAACAGTGCATAGAAAAATTGTGTTAAGCTCATCTAACAAGTGTGGATAGTCTGCCAGTTTTCAAGATGAGCATTTTTTGAAATCCTAGGTGTTTTTCACAACTATCTCAGCCACCTGGCATATGCGGTAGGGTTATCCTCTCTCAGTTGCATCTCTCCCTTTTGGGCAGAGTGCAGCTCAGTTGTGTGAAAAAAAATACTGATAGGTGCCTGGTCCCAGGGAACAGCTGCCCACACATGTACTAGAAAAAGGATCAACTAATGGTTGTGGGGTCTGGGCATTTTTTAGCCTTGGCTTGTGTCACATCATGTCTCAGTGGGAAAACAGGGTAAATACTGCTACCTGAGGCACCTGACAGACCTTTTCCCTCTGTGATATTATATATATAAGATTACTTAATATTATTTACTTACTTAAGGTTTTCATTTTGTTTCACTATTGTTAACCCAAGTTAGATGCTTACTGATTGTTGTAAAGGTGTAAATATAGGAGGAGGAGGTGCATAGTATGAAACAGTTTTATAAAGAAACTGTACTACAAAAGGGGGACACAGGTCTGAAACTTGCTGTGGAGCACAAATACCTTTATTAAGTTTCTTGTTTCCGCAGGCCAGTAAACGTAATTCACACTGTTAAAAAAAAAAAAAAAAAAAAAACGGTGTCTACTCAGATATGTGTATTCACTAATACTACATATGCAAATATATATAAACCTGAAAATACATACATATACATACGCACACATATATAAACCTGAAAATACATACATATACATACGCACACATATATAAACCTGAAAATACATACATATACATACGCACACATATATAAACCTGAAAATACATACATATACATATGCACACATATATAAACCTAACAATATGTACATATATATTTCACACATATATAAACCTGAAAATATGTACATATACATACGCACACATATATAAACCTGAAAATACATACATATACATACGCACACATATATAAACCTGAAAATACATACATATACATATGCACACATATATAAACCTAACAATATGTACATTTATATTTCACACATATATAAACCTGAAAATATGTACATATACATATGCACACATATATAAACCTGAAAATACATACATATACATACGCACACATATATAAACCTGAAAATACATACATATACATATGCACACATATATAAACCTGAAAATACATACATATACATACGCACACATATATAAACCTAACAATATGTACATTTATATTTCACACATATATAAACCTGAAAATATGTACATATACATATGCACACATATATAAACCTGAAAATACATACATATACATACGCACACATATATAAACCTGAAAATACATACATATACATATGCACACATATATAAACCTAACAATATGTACATTTATATTTCACACATATATAAACCTGAAAATATGTACATATACATATGCACACATATATAAACCTGAAAATACATACATATACATACGCACACATATATAAACCTGAAAATACATACATATACATATGCACACATATATAAACCTGAAAATACATACATATACATACGCACACATATATAAACCTAACAATATGTACATTTATATTTCACACATATATAAACCTGAAAATATGTACATATACATATGCACACATATATAAACCTGAAAATACATACATATACATACGCACACATATATAAACCTGAAAATACATACATATACATATGCACACATATATAAACCTGAAAATACATACATATACATACGCACACATATATAAACCTAACAATATGTACATTTATATTTCACACATATATAAACCTGAAAATATGTGCATATACATGTGCACACATATATAAACCTGAAAATATGTGCATATACATACGCACATATATATAAACCTGAAAATACGTACATATACATATGCACACATACATAAACCTGAAAATACGTACATATATATATACACACATATATAAACCTTAAAAGGTTTTAGGTATATATATGCATACATATATATATACCTAAAACAGAAAATACTCAGCAGCACAAGGCTATACGTGTGGGACCCCCGGTGAGGCTTGAACTCACAATTACTAAGATCATTTATTGAAACTGCCTTGCTTGCTGATACTGATAATCAAGATGTGCCAACATTAGTGCATCAGAAGACGCGTTAAGACACATCCGTTTGAAAACGATTTAAGAACACAAGTAATCTATCTGCTGAATCATAAATTAAAGGATTCACCCTATCCACATATAGAAGTGGAATGAGATCTGCATGTAATTGACGTTGCACACTCCCAATCACATGCGCACATTAGCCATGTCCCTCAAGTGACTCCGCCACTATACTCACAGCTAACCCAGCACCAGTACCTACCTTCAAATACATGCTACTAATTATCCAGATATAAATATGTACGCTCATACACGAAGATCGTTGAGCATAAAACACCTCTGGGGCCGCCATAAATGCGAACATAGACATTAATTGAAGACAGCTCAATACATCAGGTGTATTGATATTATTCTGTTTTGAATGAAAGCAGACGCTTACTGACCAAGAAAGACCCACATCAACATAATACAAAGCAGAAGATAATCTATGATATTGCGATTAGCCTGCATATCATCTAAAAGGGGCGGGTCTAGGATTTTGGGCAGGATGGAGTCCAAATAAAATAAATAAACATAAACACATGAAAAAGATGAGAAAATGCTTCAGATTATCAACAGAAATACACATCTCGCAGTAATAATTTATTTTTCAAGTTTTTTAATACGACTAAAAAGGACTCCAGATCATGAATGTCATTTTTTTTTTAATTCAATGAAGGGGTTTTATCAATTGATTTCTCTGCACAAGTCCCATCCCCAGATGCTCATCCCCCATGATAAAGCTTATTGCTTTACTTACCTTTTTACCTGTGTTGTGCTAAACTGATGATTGCATACAAAATTTTAAATAATTTAAAAAACCTGTGAAATATAAATTTAAAGTATATTCTTAATAACCTCTTTATTGTTTTTTTTTCCTTTGATTTCTATTGTATTGTCAGAAATGGCATCATGACATTTTCCACATAGTTTTTTTTTTTTCTAAAAATGCTAAGATCACACAAACTTTACATAAATAAAGCCCTTCATAAAGTGTGAGCTGTATTTGTGAATACAATTTTTTGTATTTCTTTAAGGCTTGGGCTACCAGGGATCCCTTCATTGGGTCTACTGGGAACTTATAGAATCAATCTGAGGGCTCCAACTACAACTGGAATTGTTGATGTTCTCATGTGCCACATTTTTGAGATTTCAATTTCAAGGTCCTTGTATTTTGATAGTCCCCCCCCCTTCATAAATTTTATTTTTTTTGACTTGTATAGGAGGATTAATTTATAATGAATTTACATAGCAAACTGAACCTCCTGCTTAAAATTTAGAAAATTATATATATATATATATATATATATATATATATTACAGCAAGGCTCACCCTTTAAAAATGCCCAAGGACCACTCAAGGTAGAGGGTTACATTTGGAGGCCATTTGTGTGTATAGGAGTGGAAGTTAATGGTTAACTCTAGCCTTGAACAGTTTAGTGATCAGGGAAACATCCTGTTGGGAGTTGGCTCCATAGGGCAGTGGTTCACAAGAAGAAGCTTCTCAACTGGAACTTATTTCTTACCAATGGAATACTGAGGGAATATAGGTGGTTTGTTACTATGTAAGTGATATTGTATATTCTTGCTGTGAAGTTTTGCCTCAGCAGGACCAGGGAATGTAGTCTGAGAAGTTTTCATGGATGTAGTGGTAGAGCAGTGAGAGGATTGTCATATCCCACCTGTGGGAGAGAGGTTGAAGAGTAAAGAATAGTTCTTCACCCACTTAGAGATGCTTTTGAACTCTATCAGTGCTAGAGAGTGAGGTCTGGGCACTCCTGCCCAAATAAGACAACAGTACTCCATTTTTGGCCTGATCTGGCATGTGGCAAATTGGGTCCTTTAGCATTGGTTGGTAACCAGTCTAGAAGAAGGATAACTCTGTATTCAAAACCTGAGGAGAGTTGTTTGGAGATCTTGGACTTGTGTGTATTCAATTTTTCTGAAAAGTGTGATTGATGCTTCACCTCTATAATCAAAATATATATGCAGGTAGCCTGGGTGTTTGGTTCTAAAAACTGAGTTGCTGGACCCTCATACATTGAAGAATTGGGAGAGTGCAATATAATACTTCAATTTAATGCAACAATACTTAGTGATTAAGGTATAGATTTTTAACCCACAATTTTATGTTCATGCACACGAAAAAAAAAAGCGCCCAATGAGGATTGAAATCACTTTGCAAGATTGTGTGATATAAACCTACTGATCGATGTCAATATATATATATATATATATATATATTTAGTTTACGAAAAACTAGGTAATCCGTATGGGTAGACCCAAGGAGGATAAAATCCAGAGAGCTCAATGTAAATCAGAGCTAATAATTTAAATAAAAACAGACCACTTTAAGGTTCCATATAATAAATTATTTCACCACAGCCCTTTTAAAGGACTGCAGATCATCAGACTTTACTTCCAAAGATTGAAACGAAAAATGAAAAGAAATTTACACATTTTTGATGGGTAGTACTAAGTATATGTAAATTAACGAAGTGAGGAAGTGAGGGGGGAGAGAGACATGATTGAGTTAGATGTAACATTTCTATTCTTTCAAATTTAAATTGTTTGAGGAAATCCAAACATTGACACATTAAATCGGTTAACTTAACGGAAGTTATATATTGATATGGAAGGGGGAGAGGAGAAAAAGCATAAAGAGAAAAAGAGAGAGAGAGAAGTTATGATAGAAAGTGTCACTAACTTCCTTTGGAATGAAAGGCCTAAAATAGACGCTGTTGTTTTGCTTTACTTTGAGAGTTCATAAATATTATAATGTTTGATATAAGTTAGAATGTTTAAACAGTCTATAAGGAATTTAATTATATGTTTGTTAAAGTTTTTTTTTAAAACTTTATTACAAAAATTTTGGGGATTTAATATGAAATAGTCGATTAGAAAAATATTCATAGAATTTACATTAAAACACTAAAATTTTATTTTCAAATAAAAATTTACTTCTAGTTGTAATTGATTATTATATATATATATATATATATATATATATATATATATATATGTATATATATATATATGTATATATATATGTATATATGTATATATATATATATATGTATATATATATGTATATATGTATATATATATGTATATATATATATATATATGTATATATATATATAATTTGTCATCTAGAAAGCTTAATTGATAATAATACAGAAAGTAATTTAAAACGTTATATCTTTGGGAGGTTTGTTTCTGTAGAAACATTCTAATTTCAAACATAAAAATATAAAGAATTTATGTGTGATGCTGTATTTTTCATTTCCATTTGAGTCTTAGATTATATTGAACAGCGGATTTAATGAAACATAGGAAAAATAAAATACAATAATAATTTTAAAAAGTCCAAGCAATTTACTGTAAAATCAATAAATAAGAAAAAAATTTCACTAAAAACAAAATGGATGACAAGGATGAAAAACAAATATCATTTCTATTTTAAAGGTTAATTTATGACTACTCAGGATTATTTTTTTTTTTTTTTATTGTTTTACCAAAGTAAGATGAGTATTAGAACCCCACTTATCCCGCTCCTGAATCCTTGTCTGTACAGAATTCATTCCTCACTGGGTGCTTAGGACTCGGTCTTGAAACTGTCAGCATACAGCAAATGCTTGACATCGATCAGTAGGTTTATATCACACATTCTTGCAAAATGATTTCAATCCTCACTGGGCGCTCTTAATTTTTTTTTTCTGTGCATGAACAAGGGTTAAAAATCTAGACCTTAATCACTAAGTATTGTTGCATTAAATTGAAATATTTATGCCCCATAAATGCATTTATGTGCACCTGGAATATATGGATAGATGGGTGTATTTACTCGTCACACATTGGATCATTAATGTTGTGTTCAGTCAGCACAAAAACACGTTCAAAATAATTCACAGCTATGAATATACATTAATTAACAAGGCCTATAGAAAAAAGAAATTTGCGTTAATCAGCTCAGACACAAATACAGAAACTCAGGTGTTGAAGATACAAGAAATAAGAAACAAGGAGTTGGTAGGGAGTGTCGAGGAAGTAAGGGCCCACTTGGGAGCAGTGCGTGGGTACGGGGTGAGGGAACAGAGTAGGAGATAATGGTAACAGAAAGAGGCAGCAGTAATGGGTTGAAAGAAAATGGCGATGTTGGGGTGAGGGTATGAGTGTAGAAAATTGTGGAGATAAGTGATGTTGAAGGTGGGGAAGAAAATGAAGAAAGGGGAGATGGAGGATGAAGGAAACAGTTTAACCAGTCTTTGAATGAATTGTATTCAGACTAATGCCCTTTCGTGAGATCAATACATGAAAAAACATTTCACAGTTAACCCTCTTTTCTTAACTTGCTTTTTTTATTGTCGCTATTTTGCTTTCTCTGCTTTCTTTATCTTTTTTCTCTTCCCGTTTTCTTTTTTTTTCTCTTTTTGTCTTCTATTGCTTTCCTTCTATTTTCATCCTTCTTTCTTTCCCGATTTAATATATCTTCATTTTCCTTCCATTCTACTTTTTCTCTTTTCCTTCCTTCCTCTTTTGTATCTCATCTTTTTTTTCTTTCCTTTTCCTCTTTCTGCTTTATTCTCTCCTCTTCTCTTTTCTGTGTCTTTTCTACCATCTTTATTTCTTTTTCCCACATTTCCTTAAAATTTATGAGATTTGCTGTTTATTTTAGTTACTCTTTCTTTTTGCATCTCATTTTTGTTTTCCTCCTTTTCTATTATATTTTCCTTCTTTTTTTTAAATGTACTATTTATTTTAGTTCACTTTTCTTTTCATATCATCTTCGTCTTTCCCTTCTTTCTTTTTATCTTTATCTGCTTTTCTTTATCCATCTCTTACTTTCTTAT
>OZ038479.1:91877229-91884729 GCA_964036315.1 Acanthosepion esculentum
CTTTTACTTTTGCATTTTAGACTGATGGTGTTGATGAATGGGATGGGTTAAGCGAAGAGGCGGGAGATAGAACAGATAAAAGAAATTCTTGGTCGGTCGGTTTATTCATGGATAGGTTGGGTGTTTGAAAGAAGCGGAAAGAAAAAAGTGCTTGGCTCAGCAATATTTGTTATTCTTGCTAGTTTTAGACTCACTGGTAACGTCATCATAATTTTCATTTTCAATATTATTCTATTGTAAAGAAACCATTACAGAAAGTAGTCATTTTAATACAGTCTTGTCATTATTATTATTATTATTATTGAGTGGGATATACTTTGACAAAGTAACACTTGGTCACAAATGTAGTGTCTCACTCAAGATCATGCCAAAAAAGACTTTGCAGGTGCAGAATTGACCTGAGGAATGACCTCTTGGCCATCGAGTGGTGACCCACAGAATCATTACAGTCACATCAGGAAAGCACACTAGTCAAAGGGTCATATCACAGGTGTAAAACACTCACCACAGATAGAAGGGCATCTACTGAACACAAAAATGTAAAGTACTCATTTCGGCCAGGAGCTTGAATCCAGGAAAAAAATCCAGCCTATTATGCCAAAAGTAGACAAAATTCCAGTGTCACATGTAAAAAGGAACAAATTTAACATCGAAAATTCAAGGAAATTTTAATTCAAATTTTAATTTGTCATTAAAAGGCATCACAGGTAGGACCCAGTAAGAAATACCTATGACTTTGAGTGAATGAAGAATGTAGCTCTGAGTGAAGACCATTCTTCTTTGAACCTTATGGACTGGCACTGCAGAATCACAAAAAAGCCCTACCAAACAACAGAAACCCCATAATTTGAGGACCTTCCACCCACAGCAGCAACAATAAAATAGATACCACATGTAACTCAGAAAAAATAATTACATAATCACAATAGTGATATTTTAGGTTAAGAAAAAGTCCCTATCAATACTGGAAAAAGAAGAGTAATAGTGGACTGGAGAAACCTATTTTCCTAAAAAAATTGTATTAAGAGTAAGATTTTATAAATTTAAACTGAAAATAGCACTGGCTGCTCTGTCAATGAATGTCAAATGTTTCCTGATAAGGAAACTGCTAATATAACAATTACTGTAACCATTAAGATTGGGCAACCCAGTTCGCTTCGACAGTCTCTGATTAATGGTGTTCTCAAGTATTTAGATGTGATCCCAAATCTGTGGTACTTAACAGGATATTTACTGTGTCATTTTTTATTCACTAACACAAAATATATACATGTTAACACCTCCAATCAATTAAGATCAGAAACCATGCTTGGTGAAACATGAAGTCATTTATTATTATTAACATTATTATTATTATTATTATTGTGTATGGTATCATCTTGCCAGAGTAATTTTAAGTGCCTAATCACCAAGTCCCCTCCAGGGTCTATGAATAAAAAGGGCACTGTAGGAAAGTTATCTATGCACATTTGGGACGTTTAGATGGATAATTTTACAGATTATATGTGCCATAGCACACTGTAATCTTTTTTAGCTTTGAGATTATATATATATATATATATATATATATATATATAATCTCAAAGCTAAAAAAGATTACATATATATATTTTAAAAAGATATATATATATATTTTAAATAAAAACAGATTACTTTAAGGTAATTACTTTAAAGTAATCTGATTTTATTTAAATTATTAGCTCTGATTTACATTGAGCTCTCTGGATTTTATCCTCATTGGGTCTACACATACGGATTACCTAGTTTTTTGTAAACTAAATATATATATATATATATATAGTTTTATAATATGCTATATTTATGGGTTAAAATGCTTGATATCAGGGATATAGCATAGGTAAATATAAAAGGGGATATTGAAGTCAACACCCACAGGTGACTGTAAGTTACATGCTAAGTACAATTGTCAGGCTACCTGACAATTGCATTTAATAAAATTGTTCAAATATATATATATATATATATATATATATATATATATATA
Source organism: Acanthosepion esculentum (assembly GCA_964036315.1). NCBI lineage: Eukaryota > Metazoa > Mollusca > Cephalopoda > Sepiida > Sepiidae > Acanthosepion > Acanthosepion esculentum. The sequence goes on from OZ038479.1 coordinate 91,879,235, forward strand.
TATACATATATATATATATATATATATATATATATATATATATATATACATACATACATATATATATATATATATATATATATATCCTTGAATGTAAGAAAAACAGTGCTAAATAACAGAGCTCTTAAGTATGTATTAATAAATATACATAATACCTTACTCTGACAGTACAACTCGGAGATTCAGGTACTGAGTTGAATTCAACTCAGTACCTGAAGAAGTTTGCATTGTGCATGAAACTTCTAGTTGTCCTGTCGGTGTAGGATATTATGTATATTTATTAACAAATATATATATATATATATATATATATATATATATATATATATGTGTAAGCAAATATGTGGATATAGATCTGACAGTATGAGGAAAAATATGGAAAAACAAAAAATCCGAATATGCGAGTTTACTGTTTTTAATGTTGTTTCAATGTCGACGTCAGACATTTTGCTCTAGTAGACCTTCTTCAGGACATAGTTATTAAAGCATAATTAAATTAGATGATATTCAAGTCAACATAAGAATAATCAAAACAAAATTACTAAATTTTAAGATCAGCGTTCCGTTTTGAAATGCGATCACGTTGGCGTCATGTGGGCGATGTTGTGAAAACGTATTCCTAAAAACAGTAAACTTGCATATTCGGATTTTTTGTTTTTCCATATTTTTCCTCATATATATATATATATATATATATATATATATATATATATATATATAAATGCAGTTTCTAAAGAATTAGTGGATTTTATTTTTTGATCTGACATATTTTTATTATTTAAAATGTTATTGATAATGGATACCCATATTTGAGTAGAGGCCCCCTTTATTTTAAACAGTGTCTATTTTGTCTACCAACCTGCATACTCAAGAAAACTTAATGAAGGAGGACAGTTTATTTATTAGTTTTTCTCAAATACCCAGGACAGTAGACAAAATAGATGCTGTTTAAAATAAATGGAATCTCTACTCAAATACAGGTATCCACAAAAAATAAAATTTTAAGTAAAATATATATTGCATGTATGTGTGATTTTTGTTTCTTTTTGCCTTGATATGTAACATCTCTCATGCTAAAGCAAATAGATAAATATAAAATTAACAAAGAAATCTTCAACTGATTTGAACCTATGAATATGCGATATGCAGATAAGTGACATCTTCCTTACATCGGCTACCTGTTGCTTGAACATCAGTGAAATTAACTTGTGTGTACAGGTAGAAAGCTGGGGAGCAATAAGTTGATCTGAGATAGAGTGGCACTGTCACACGGGGTTTTTCACAGGTACCATGCTCGTGGCAAAAGCCAGAAAATGCATTAGACCTGTGCTACTGGTACTTGTTTTGTCCCTGATGAAATACGAGAAGAAAATGCAATTTTATATATGTGAATAGCATACTGGTTACCAGTGCAGTAAATGCAATCAGTGTTTCAAGTTAAAATTTTGACTGAGTCTGTTTCATTCCCTTCACATTGATGCTTTTGGAAATGGTAAAAATCCATCCTCCCCCAGCTATGAGTTTAAATAGAAAGGTATACTGAATTCTTTCATTTGAATGACAGCTAGTCTACAGAAAAAAGACACTGAACTCAATCTTTAAACTTGATGGAGTAAATAATTTTCTTTTATGCACTGTGTCCTTTCAAGATAGGAACAATCATTGCTCTCTACAACTTACAATCTAAAGAATGTTTGTCTTCTTACTATCCCGCCCAGTCCTGAATCTGCCATCCATTTATATAAACTTGTTAAATAAAATTTTAGCAGACAATTATTTTTTTAGAGAAGTGTATTTCTGCTCTGGCTTCGTCACTTTGACTTTAGGGATAAGATACAAGACAAAGGAAATCGATTTTGATTGGCTGAACTAGCGTGGGGATGACAGATAGAGAAATGTTTTTCAAAGAGTTGAGTCTAAACCATCATATAATGTAGACATGTTTCCTCTGTGTCTGGGAAGAGGCTTCCCAGTGGGGTGAGAGAGTGAACCCACTGTCTCATGAGAGATGTATATCTTGACATAAATAGTTAGGTTTAAAATTCCCTTTGTTGATGTCTTTTTATCTCTGAACCAAAAACAACTAGTGATCACTGGCCGAGAGAAGAGACAAGAGAGAAGATACAACATATGAGTGAATCGATGCCATAGCTCAAGATCACCCCCCACCAAGGGTCTATACAACAGGCTATTTGATATTTCCTTCTGTTACTCTAACCTTCAATATGTTGTGTGAGTGTTAGATTCTCCAAGCCCTCTTTCTTTATTATGTCCACAAAATCTCAGCTTTCTCTTTAAATACAAAGTGACCGTTTTGTTTGCATTTTCCCTATAAACTTCATTGTTGCTTCCTTGCTCCTTTTACAGTATTGTCAATATCTTTCTGCTGAACCACGTCTCTATTGCTTAAAACCTCCTCGTCATCTGTAAGGTAATAGCCTAGCATATGCTGCCAGGGTTGATATTACATATCAGTTCAATATTCTTTGTTTCTAATCAAATTTTTTTATTTCTTTTTTTAGCATTTAGAAGGCATTTTTTTTATCCTATTGTGAGATATCAATGTCACATTTTGCATCATGTGTTAAAAAAATTCCCAGATAGTTAAATTTATGTACTTGTTTGATTTTGACATCTTTAATTTGTAACTCACATCTTGGGCTGTTCTTGTTAACGAGTATTTATTTGGTCTTCTTGCAAATTGGGGTTAGTATTTGCTACCTGCTTATTTTGTCTAGTAGTTCCTTTATTTTTTTTCTGTCTCCCATCAACACAGTGTCATCTGCCAATCTTAGGATTGTGTCTACCAATAATAATTCTTGGTAGCACTTCTATTTTTCTTAGGATCGCCTCACTGTAGAAGAAAGATAATTCTAAATGCAAAACCAGCTTATGGAGGGATAGGCTCTGTCAGGTTATCTTGCCATGAACACACTTACTGGTTGCGCTCCAGTCTTCACTTTCCAGTTTTGCTAGAGTCCAAAAGCATCTATGCAGTCTTGTGGGTGATTGTTTTCCACCATACAACCTCTTTCCCACAGATGGAATGTTGAAAGCCACTCACTACTCTATTGCTATTTTCATGGAAAATGTTCAAATATTCCTTAGTTACTCCATATCTAAACCTCCCAGCAAAGACGTGTCACACTGTGTACATGGAGATGAACCACCCTCAATCTCTTCATATTCCATTAGTAAGGAGCAAGTTTCAGTCAGATAGCTCCTCCTCAAAAACTGTTGCTTTATGGTACAGAAGGATGCTTTTTTGATTACTACAATCTTGACCTCTTTAAGTTTAAGGTTGACGACTATCTTTCACACATATCCACATAAACTGTGCCCTTACTTCTACCGCTCGCACAACAACCACCTTCAGTAATCCTCTACCCTGAGTGGTCCTTGTGCCTTGTACAGAGTGAACATTAGTTAAAAAACGGACCTATGTTGCACCTACAATCTTTATGGGTTATGATCGAGAAGGTAGTATACTTATAATTGAAAGTGTTCTACTTGCAATTGAGACAGCTTACTTTAAATTCGCACTACTGCCCTCTGGAAAGGCAGGAATCTGCTTATCTCTATGCTCTGTTCAATCGTCCAGCTATTTTTAGAAAAGAAAAAAATGTCACGTCACTGGTGTGGTGCGATGTTTGACGGAGAAAATAATCGATGAGTGAATGTTTAGACAAACCACTCTGCCGTAATTACCACATCTGTCCAAGCAGGGCTGTAGCAGCAAAGAGCTGTTATTCCCTTTTGTCAATATTGACAGGGACTAATCAACAGGCAAGTATTGATTTTTATATTGAAGACTATAAAAAAAATCAGGCGCACCATTTGATCAATACAGAAAGATGCTGTATCATCATTTTTCAGAAATAAAAAATATTCTTCCTCTTGGTCGTTAACGTAAGTAGCATCGAGTTCATCTCCCAGTTGATCTGGGGTTAAGAATCTAGTTTCAAAGACCATTGCTTCTGAAATGGTAACATTAACTATTTCCTTATAAGAAAACGTTCAACATTAATCGGCTGAGCAGCTGGTGCTAGTTTCGGTTGATATTTGTAAAATCTTTCTCTTCACACAATTTTTCAATAAAAATAGCTTTTTCAAGTCCAGTAACTGTTAGCGTTCTTTCCAGTACTGATAGGAGTTTCCTTTTTAGCCTTTCGTCTGAGCTAGTGTGGAACATCATGATCTTCATTCTGTCATTATTTTCTTTTCAAGCACATATGATATCCATTTTAGTTCTTGATGCTGTAAACAATCCTCAAGTTGTATAGTTTCTGTTATTTGGTACAGTGCTTTGTTTGTGATTCTCTGTCACCAGTTGACAAGGTTTGAAGAAAGATGGTCTTCAATAAAACCTACGTGTTTCATTCACTGGAAGCCATTTTTAACTATTGATCTTAGGAAGCAACTGTATGTACCTTAACATCAGCAAATCTCATATCTTGATTATTGCCTGTTTTTAGTTGAAGAATCACGAGTTTTGTTGCTTTTATTATTTCTTTTACTGCTTACTTGGTCATTACCCAAGACCTAAGTTAAGACCAGGGCAAGCCGACTACTTAATTTTGATCCAGCCACCTGGTGTATTCATGCTAATTCCATAAATGTTTTCTTCCTTCTTTAACTATCTGCATACGCGTAAATATTGTTTTATTTCTCATCGTTATACTTTATAGAAAGTTTCTGATTGTTCCCTTCACCACTTAGAACAAAAATATTTTTTAAAGAACTTAGAATTAAACTATCACAATTTATCTTAATACTATCATTAGTTTTAAAAGAACTTATTTCACTTTGACAATACTAATTCAAAAATATTACCTCACCTCCCATCTATCGTGTTGGTTGAATATTTCCATAAAGGATTTAAACTCTAAACTATCTGTTCTTGCTCTATGTTCATCAATAGAAATTGTTTATGACAAACCAGTTTTCATGTTCTTCTTCACACAATTTTGTGAAGTTTACTTAAAAGTGGCAGTTTGGTTGTGTTCATGTCTTTAACGAATTGCTGGAAATTAACACCCAAAAATATTTTGTCCAAGAACCTGGAATGATTCTTTGCATTTATCTTGACACCGTCGTCAGTTTTGAAGGGTCCTATAATTTTACTGCTAATAATACTAGTCCAAAGTATTAGTCCGCCTCCCACTGATTGTAGCTCTCCAGTCATCACTCAGAATTACTTTTGAACAAATCAGTCTTCACAGGTGTTACAGAATGTATTGATTAGATAAAAATGATAATTGCAGTGAATGTAATTCCAAACCCAAACAAAAAGGTTAGAATTTTTTGTGCAAACCAACCCAAACTGAAATGGGATGGTTTGAACCTTGTTGCCAATGGCAAGGAAACATGACAGTGATGAATTTTCTTAGTTTAAATCTTGATATAAGATTAAAAAAGTAAAACGTACAGAAAAGGACAATATGGTTGTGGCAATAGAGTAGTCTAGAACTCTGATGCTCGTACTTTGTGTAACT
>OZ038479.1:91889729-91907229 GCA_964036315.1 Acanthosepion esculentum
TCCTTTCACTGGATCTAACCAACGCCTTTATCTATTGTGCCATGTGTCCTTAAGAACATCTGCCTATGAATTTCCAACCACCTGAAGAAGCCCCGATCATACAACAGCCGAAACGTTGTGATAAATATGGCAAGAAAGATGAGGACAATAATCCGAATAATGTAAATAGTGTAAGAAACTGCTAGCATAGAACTTACGGTTACATCTAGCAATTTCAGCTGTATGAGACGTTGCCGCTAGTCTAGTACTGCCCTTAAATTCATAAAGTCTAGGCACCAAAGAGGAAAGCTCATCAGAACAATTATCAAGAAAAATATTTATAGAAAATTTCAAATTCTAGCTTCATAAGCATCTTCGAACAGTCTGCTATTGCCATAACAAAGAAATTGCCACATGGCATCACCAGTGTAAACTAAAAGTTATAGATATTTCCATAATAATATTACAGATAAAATGGATGCATATTACATTTTATAGATGTGGATTTTAGATCTTTTTTATTTTAACGTTGTTGGTTACTGCTCATGCTGAGGAAATAATTAAAGATTATAAAAATAAGTTTATGGATATTTCCAATTTATTATTATTAGGTGTGTTGGTTTCAGTTGACGCAGCAGTATTCATAAAAGTTCAAAGAAAGAGAATGTAGTTAGTAGTTAGACTACTAACGTTACTATCGTAATCATTTAGTTGATTCACACTGCACAACACCGCGACGCCATCACTAATAACAGGCACACACATGATCGGTTGTTTCTGTTACTTTTAGTCTCATTTTTTGGTTATTCTTTTATTTAGTGTTTTTAATTTCTTTTTACCTTTGATTTTCTTTCGCTTTCTTTCTTTTTTTAACTTCTGTTTACACAGACTATATCATGAGACCATTAGCTTTTTATCCCAAAAAAAAAAGGAAAAAAAAAAAATCTTTTGTTCATTAGTGTCTCAGAAGAAACCGTTACATTTTATTTCTTTTTATTTCTCTTTCTCCCTTACGCTTTATGGATGGGGAAAAGAGACGAGAAAGAAAATAGATAGAAAGATATGATGTTGGGAGTGTTTCGAATGAGAGAAAGGGAACAGTTAAGAAGATGCATTGCTGTTCCAAAAACCCTTACCTATCTCCAAACCACTATCTAAGTGCCTTTATGTGTCTGTTCGTTTATCTCTGTCTGGGTAGAGTTGGTTGGGTGTGGCTGTGTTTGTGATGTGCAGGGTTTAGAGATATTGGCTTGCTGTGGCACAGCGCACGGACCTATAATGTATAACAAATAATATCGAAGTGGGTTTTTAACACAGACACACCAGACACATATTTACTCGTCAGCCAAAGCACAGTCTGGTCTCGTGGAAACCGAGTGAGTGGACACAGGTGGGTGGGTTATGTCTGGTCGGTTGGAAATGTCGGTAATATCGCTAAACGGTGCTGGCACACATTTTAAAGTCTGCAAAGCAGACCTGTTACTTCTGGAGCAGTAGGTTAGGAGGAAGAAATAATGAAATAGGTCTGCAATGTGTAGCATTTATGTAACACCTTAGATGTGGAGAATCAGGGGCAAACATCTGAAGAGACTAAGATAGTATTAAAACCATGATACACTGACAGAGGTGGAAAGGGTGAAATTATAAATAAAACTATGATAAACTTATAGATATGACCAGGCTGAAATATAGGTACCACTACCGATGTGTTAAAAAAAATTAGCATACCATGATTAAAAAAATACTCCAAACTTAATAAAAACAAATTTTTACAGTTAAAAATTTTTGTTAATATTAAGTGGAAAGACCAAAGGATTTTTTTATTATCAAATTATATTTTTCATTCTTTTTAGAAACATAAAAACTTTTAGTTAAAAATTAAAGAAAAAATGGGAATTTTAGCATCTTTTTTTGGGAGAGGCGGGGGGTGAAAAACACATGTATTTGGAAATTCTTACAAAAAATAAATAATTGTTGGATCTTAATGAAACTTCAAGAAATTATTCACAAATGAATGATATTATCAAAGAAATGCTATTCTTTTTTTAAATCTTGGTAAAAATATTTTTTTTTACATCTGTTACCACCCAATTATTTAATTTTATGAAATTCCAAGAAATTAAATTTTGTTGAGGTTAATGTTTATATTAATTAAATGCAGAACTCCTTGGATAATTTAAATCATCAATTTTTTTTTTTTTTTTGTTAAACAGGACCCCAGTGAGCAAAAATCTTCTATTCATTGTAAAATAAAAAATGCAATAAAACTATGACATTATTTAATTAGAAAAGTTTCAGTTAGAAAATTGCTTAGATGAACAAGATATATTATGGACACTATTGTCTTTAAAAAAAATTTCAATGAATAATGACTTTTTACAAGAAATGTTTTCATTTTTTTAATATTAATTATAATAAATCATAAAGTTTTAAATCTTTTAAAATTCTTTCTTACTTTGCCAAAGTTAGTTGATATTGTTATTAAGTAAAAACTATATTTACTGATCATGAATAGAAAAGCTTAGTACAATTCTTTGAACACCAATATTTTAAAAAGAATTTTGAAATTTTTTACACATGTATAAACATGCTGATTTTTATAAATATGAACGTCCATACACAACATTATCAGAAAATAGGAGCGATAACTATAGTAAATTTAAAGCTAAAGTACCTAAAATTTAATAAAACATTAAATTATGGAGAATATTTACCTAAATGTTCTAGATTAATGGGGAGTTAAAAATTATATAAAAAGGCACTCACATTATATTTCTCAAGTAAATTCTACAGTTATGTCCACTGTAGAAAAAAAATTAGATAAACTTCTGTCTGTCAGTCAAGCTGTCAAGACCTTAAATAAATAGCTAACACCATGTTAAAAAATGCATTTCTGCAATATTTTAAACTTAAAGTAAGTATTATTTGTTTCAAATCAGATTAATAAGACTTTATATCAGCTAATATTCCTCAAATAAAGTTTCAGAAAAATATATTTTATTTTTGAATGATGTTTTAATTAAGAGAATTACATTGTGATGAAAGATGGCTAAAAACAGGAAATCTTAAATCTGATATTTAATCTATTAGCTTGAAATTAAAACTAAAATAAATGCTTCAAGAAAGATTTTTCATTTTTTAACATTTACTTTAAACATTAGATATCTCGTTTCTGCTGTAGTCAGTCAGTTATGTGCCATGCAGGATACACACTTAGGTGATCATGTATTTTTTGATACATGACTGATGAGGCAGATTTTTTCCTGCATTAGGTTGCCATTTCTTTCTCTGGTAGACCAGTTGCTATCCAAGGCTATAGAACCTGGTCTGTTCTCCTATTTACCCATAGCTGGGGGGAGAAGAAGACGATTCATACCTTTCCCAAGAGTATTAGCACATAAGTGAATGTAATGGATTTGAATGGAATTAGAACTCGGCTCTCCGATTCCTCAATCCAAGCCACTATCCATTACTCCACCATTCCTCCTTTATGTTGTAGTACTTACTGAAAAATGAATAAACAATAAACTTATAGATATAACCATGTTGAAATTTGAAGAAAACAGTGGTATATACAGTGGTATAATTACAGATAGAATAAAACTATGATACACTAAGAGATATGAATATCTATTTTAGTTGTTGCTGCTTTTGAAAGTCCTCAAGTGATGTGGTTTCTGTTATATTGTACAATTCTTTGTGATTCTATAACACCAGTCCATGAGGTTCAAAGAAGAATGGCACTCACTAAGACCTGCATGATTCATGCACTGAAAAACCATTTTTCTCATTGATCTAAGAAGGCAGTTGTAAACAGTCAACAGTTTAGATATTTCTAAATAAGTCTGCCATTTGTCCATGCATTGAAAATTATTGCCACATCTGGTAATTCTGCTATGTATTTTGAGATTGTAGGCAAAAACCAAAGAGGAATCTGCAAATTTATCAGTCTTGACCTGGCATTTCTGCTTCAGTCCCTTTTCCATTGTCATAATGTAGCTTCTCTGTGCCTATTCTACTAATATTTTCATGGCAGTTGTTTTGATGAGATTTGGTATCTCAACTTCACGAATTTAAGCATAATATCTCCTTGAAGATGAAGGTGATCAACAGAATTGTGGTTCTACAGAAGGATGCTGAGGATACCATGAACTAAACATGTGAGCAATGACAAAGTTTTAGAGAAAATGGAAACAAAAAGAAAACTTATACTTAACACCAGGGCAGGCAGTTTCTAGGGCACATGATGAAAGAGGACTTGGAAAATCTAATACTCACAGGACAGATTAAAGGTAAGGAAGACATAGGGAAACCGTGCATGACATACTTAGTAAACAGATGGCAGAACAAAGATAGGGGGAAATAACAAAAAGACAAAATTTATTGAGAGCTATAAGGAACAGGAAGTTGTAGAGAGTCATGATCGCCTACGTCCTAAAGCGACACAGTAAATGAAGTAGAAGACTAGGTTGAGAGCTAAAAGGTTGATGACACATGAATAAGATTAGGTTGACATATATATATATATATATATATATATATATGTGTGTGTGTGTGTGTTGTGGCAGCAGAGGTCAGATTCATCATAACATCAATTTTGTCAGTTAAAATCATCTCCAAAATAGTCTTTTGTACCAAAATGTGCTATCTGGAATAGACATGCTGGTGGGAATTTTTCAGCTTTTAAAATAAGAGTAAAATTTTCGATTCCTTAAACAAAATAATCATGCCATAGAGAATGTTATTTGAAAAATAATAAACTGTGCTGTACCAAATAAGTACCATATTCAGGACAGGAGAATTGGTAGAACGATTTTAATCAATGCTATCACTTGTATTTAGTACACATAAACAAATATGTCGGGGTTGTTTTTATGTGAGAAATTCATTGAAAATAAAGGAAAGGGTCACCGTTATTGATATTTTCACTGTCTTCTCTCTCTCACTTTTTATATTCTCTAGTTTTATTACCTGTTCCCTTCTCTCCCTTTTTTACGATTCTTTAAAGCTTTCTCTTTCTATAACATTTGCTCTCTATTTTTTTTGTTGGTGGGGTACAGTTTCTCTAAAATCTATGTATTTTTTTTCATTTCCTTTTAACAATTGCCATGTCCCTCTAGTTGGTCATATCCCTCCATATATCTCTTTTCTTTATTATCTGTGAATTGCCATGGCTTTTTGGAAAAGATAGAGGAGTGGATTCCTGTTGCCGTCTCTATTGTTCTGAATTCAGTGTAAACCTTATCTCAGACTGGTTGCAACGAAAGGCTAGAGATCCCAGTTTACTATTTAACCCACATTTTGGGGAGAAGAAACAAAAAAAGTTAGGAGAGACATAAAATAAGAGATATTTTTTTTAAAAATGACATGTCTTTCAGGAAATAGACAATCATGACTCTTGACAAATCCCATTTCTTTATTATCAGGGAATCACCATAACTGCTTTGGAAAGATGGTGGAGTGATTTCCCCGTTTCCTTCTCTGCAGTTTTGAATTCAAAATTATCTTTCTTCTTGACTGGCTGAGGATAGTAGAGATAATAGACAGGCAGCTAAAAATAGGAAATACAATTTTTTTTAAAATCCCATGTCCCTTTAGGATTTAGGTGATCATGGCTCTTCACAGATTCCTTTTATTTATTATCTGTGGATTGTCATGAATTTTTGATAGGGGATGTTTACTTACTTCCTCCTATAAAGGACGATAATTCAAAATACAATGAAGTTATGTCCCTTGTCCACTAGTTGGACTGCAGTACTTCTGAATTCAACATGGTGATCAGCTGACATGCACGTGGAACTCATGGTTTAAATCCAAACTAATCTTTGCTGTTCTCAGGCAGTAAATGAATATAAGTTATTTTATTATGTGTTAAAATACAGATGTCTTTTATTTTAATTCATTTTTGTTCTTCTCAACAACCTGGGATATCAGAAATATATTTGGGTGGTTTCCTGTTACTTTCTCCTTGGTTTTGAATTCAGAGTAGTCTTTCTCCTAGACTGGTTGTCAGCCAAGGCTAGTGTGCACAGTCTACCCTGCTGGGAGAGTAGAAATAATAGGCAGTAGATAGGAGATTCAACTTTTTAAAATGCCAGGTAGGCAATCATGATTCTCTACAAATTCCATTTCTTTAATATCTGTGAATTATCATGTGGCTTTCTCCACTTCTGGTGAACTCAGAATTTTCTTTCTGTTAGGTTACTATTCAAAACTAGAAAAACCATAGCTGAGAGGAGAAAAGATGAAATTATGTCTTTTCCAAGGGCTGTAGTGCAAAAGTAAATAAAAATAAGGATAGACACTAGAGCTCCACTCACCAGTTTCTTCTTCCTGTGCCAACAGATGTTATGCTAGACACATATAATAAACTGTTCACCTATTTTAATGTCTGAATCTTCTTCATATCTTTATCTTTCTGTACACTTTTATTGCCCTTTTTAATTTCTCACCACCCCCACGAGTTTTTTCTTTTATCCACCTTCTCACACTTTGCTTTTCTATACACAAGATTTATTAACTGCTCCCCTATCTCTTTTTGCCTTCTTCAGTATAGGCAACCAACTCTAATTGACTGTTTCATAACCCACCAGCCAAACAGAGGCCTTTTTGAAGCATCAAACAGTATAAAATAATTGGAAGTCACAATAATTATTTGACCTTATCCCAGGATAGGAAATTTTTAAGCGGCTTGAAATAGGTTAGATATGTTATTGCTTACTTGCTTTCTTACTATGGTTCTTTTACATACAGTCATTTTATTGATCTTGTTCAGATGAAGTGGTCTGGTTTAGCTGGCATTCTTTTATATCCCTTATTCTTCATCTGATGCTCGTCAGGCTAGGCGCATAAATAGTAAACAAGTAAGACCTTCAAAAATAATTAAGACTTATGCACATTCTCACTGCTACAAGGCTATAGTGCCAGTTTGTGCATATATATATATATATATATATATATATATATATATATATATATATGTGAATATTGAAGTCAACACTCAGAGGTGACAGGCTTTCATGCTAGATGAAATCATCACAGCCTGATGATTGTGTCTAGCATGAAACAGCCCGTCACCTCTGAGTGTTGATTTCAATGTTCACTTTTATATTTATATTTACATACACTCTATCTCTAATATTGACCACTTTATACCATAAATATAGCACACCTTAAAACTATATTTCTTCACACACACATATATATATATATATATATATATATATATATATATATAAAATATTGTAAAGCATGAAAAAGAACTCAGGAGAGTTCAAGGATAAATAAGAAAACTGCACTAAAATGTATGAGACACTCTGTTATTGTATAATTTTGTGTGTATTAAAAAGCTCTTTTAAAAGTATTCAAAATTAAGAACTCCTGTATGTATATAAGAAAAGGAATATACAAATCACACACACACACACACATATATATGTATATATATATATATAGGGTGTATTCCTCTCATCAAAACAAGGATAAAATTTCATACAAACATATGTTTACAAATCCTTCATTTCTGAGTTATTAAGTTAAAAAAAGTTTATGGTAGATGGCATTGTGTTGCCATGTAGACTAGTTTACATTTGTTATTTGTGTACATTTGTGGCGAGTCTGTCTTCAACATTTAACCTATTAGTATTGAGTTAACTGAGAAGTGTTTCATTAAACAATGGTAGGATATTCATATCGTGAGATATGATTTTTTACATACAGCTGTATCATATTGCATTTCCAGACCAAAAGTAGCCAAGTTATCCAACCTTTGCTGCTGCTTATCATTGCGTTGCTGAGACAGGATCCATGTCACCACAAACTATGGATCGAGGAAGACCGAGATCCACTCATACCCCTGATCACAAAGAACACATTCTACAGACTGTTGGAGATTATCCAGATGTCAGTAGACGTCAAGTTGGCCTAGCATGTTGTATATCTCATAGTACCGCATGAAGGGTACTTCAAGAGCAGCTCCTGTATCCATATCATTTGCAACAGGTGCAGAGTCTTTTGCCCTCTGATCACACTCACCACAGGAGAGAACTTTTACTGATAGTTTATTGCACAAACTGCTGATCCATTGAGTGTCTCTTCAGTCTTGTTTACAGATGAGGCAACATCTGGAAGAGATGGAATAACAAATTTACATAACCAGCAACATTTGTGGGTGGATTGGAATCCCCATGGTAAAATACAGGCTAGAACACCAGTTTATGATGAATGTGTTGGCTGGAATTGTAGGTGACTGTCTGGTAGGTCCATATGTTCTCCCAGCATCTTACATGAGTTGTCTATAGGGACTTTATTTGAATGCACTTCTTGGCCAGCTAGAGGATGTACCCCTGCTAATACAAAGACACATATGGTTGATGCATGATGGGGATCCAGCACATTTTATTTACATTGTGATACACTGGCTGGAATCTACCATGAAAGCTGGATGGGTAGCCGGTTTCATTGTCAACACGTTCCTTCGACCTCAGTCTTTTAAATTTTTATCTGTGGGGCCACTTAAAACAATTAGTTTATGCAGCAGACTAATAATAATGCAGAGGCACTTCATCAACATATCATGGGGGCCTGTAAATCCATTCAACAATGTGCAGACGTAATTGAAAGTGTCTACCAATCAATAATCCAACGGGTGCATGCATGTATAGAAGCAAGAGGAGAACATTTTGAGCATTTGTTAGGAGTTGCAGTGCTCAGGTACAATGTTGGCCTTTTCGGCATATTTTATGAACATTTTACCTTGTTTTGGTTTGAGGAACCTGCCACAAAAATATGTATAAGTATTTTTGATACACCCTATATATATATAATAACACAGAGACACAGCCCCTTTCCAGGAACCAACAAACTGTCAAAATGACCATGGGAATTCAGAGCAGTATGAATCTATCCAACCCTTCTCTTAAATAACAACTTAAAAGAGACTGTTTGACCAACACAAGGACTGACCAAAATTCATGATAAAAATTTTTTTAAATAAAAGAAAAAAAGAAAAAAACAAATGAAAAGTACTGTTAAAGTTAATTTTCTCCATCAAATCATTCATTTCTGTAGTTCACTGCTACTAACAAGCAGAATTTTTTTTTCTCCTGATGAAGGCCATGCTGGCCAAAACTAGTTGATTAATCTAATTGAATACAACCCAGTGTGTCTGAAGATTTTAATTTCTTAATATTTTTTATTGCTCAAAACATATATATATGCTCTCAGAGTCCCTTCGATAGAGCTCTCTAGAGAAAAGGGTAGATTTAATAAAAACAGTGGCTGCTGCTGCTATGAATGCATTACTCTTCAAGTACGAATTGAGTTCTCTCAGCCTGAGAGCATCACCAAATTAATAATAATTTTACATAAACAAACAAATTAAGTAATTAAATATTAAACAATTTGCCTGTTATGAATTCATGCATAGCCACAACTAAATTTACTAATAATAATCAACAGTGAATAATTAATGAATAAATATAAAATCCCCTAAATTAATTAATAATAAATAATGAGATAAGAGTTAACAAACAACCCTATAAAATAACTATAAATTAATTGCACATAATTATTTCTGCTCAGTAGCCTTTAGAATAATTTAAAATATAACCATTCCCACCTATTAAATAGACATTAGGATAACAATGTCTGACTTTGTTACCCATAATTCCACATTGACCATCATATGTAAATATTCAAGCCACCATCCAACACATACAGCCTGAATATTGCATTCAACCATGAAAAAGACTGTCACCACTTGATGTTGGCCTTAGTGTCCACTTTTAAATTTACACATTCTCTATTCCACTTTTATACATAAATATAGCATAATGTAAAACTACATTTTTATCACACACACACACACACACATATATATATTTGTGTATTTAGGCAGCAATCCTTCTTTCATGCACATTTCATTAAAAACGACTGACAAGGTGCTTTTATTTCTCATATAAGCAGGATTTCCATGTAGTTTTAAAATGTTTTTTCATCTTTTAAGATGATTGTAAGATTTCTTCTGTAATCTTTCATGTTTAGTTCATCCCATATATAGTATTAGTAATTGTATGTGCCTGTGCCATTAAAAATGATGGCCTATTTTTTATTCACTACAGGTATATTCGTCTATATTTCTGAGATGAGGTGTTTTAACTATTCACACTGTTTACATTGTTTGGACTGTTGTCCTCATCTTTAAGGCCATGTTCACAGAGTTTCCACCATTGTATGCTCAAGTGATATATATTGGAATTTTGAACCAAACCCTTTATTTAGTCCACAGGGATAAATTGTTCAAGGATACATGAGTACATATGGCCCAGTGGATAAAAGTGTTTGAAGAGTAATCCAAAAAGTAACTTGACCCAAAGAGTTGGCAGTTCAATACCTGGCTACAGTAAAGGGAACAAAAACTTGGAGAGTTGAATTACTAAAGGAAATTAACTGATACTGAGATATCCAAAAAAGACATAGTATGTGGAATTAGAACTATCTACCTCTGTGGACTAAATAAAGGGTTTGGTTCAAAATGCCAACATGGTCTGGGGCCCCTGTGTGTTGCCTCAGGGTTCTTGATAAGATCCAGAGATGGATATGCAATGTGATTGGCCCTGATCTGTCATCTCGTCTGCAGTCGCTCTCTCACTGACGTGATGTTGCATCGCTCTGCCTTTTCTACAAGTACTTCCACGGTAATTGCTCCGAGGAGTTGCTTTCGCTTGTCCCTAGGCCTCGTGAATTTAAACGTTCTACGAGGCTGGCATCTCGTTCCCACCCCCTCACTGTTGAAACTGTTAGATGTAGACGTCTCTTCTACTCCAATAGCTTCATGTCTCGCACATCTCGCCTATGGAACTCCCTTCCCTATTACTGTTTCCCTGACAAATACAATCTCCAACGGTTTAAGTGTAGTGTCAGTCATCATCTCCAGTTGCCTTGATCTATCCACTTCCCTTCTCCACTTCCTTTCATCTTTCATTCCTATCTGTTCTCGCTCTAAATCTTCTGTAACCCCCTTGCCTTGATCGACCCTCCGTCCTTCTCTTTCTCCACATCCTCTCCTTTACCACTCCTATCTGCTCTTCCTCCAACCCTTCTGTAACCCCATGCATGATAGTGGCCACCAGCCTTGCTTGGGGTGATACGCTAAAAAAAAAAAAAAAAAATATATATCACCTGACGGAAGTCAGAGTGTACAACAGCTGAAACATCGTGAATGTTGTAATAAAAATGAGGACAGCAATAGTGCAAATATACAGCTAGGTTGTTGATAATTGGCTTCTGTGAACAGAAGATTATTTACTCTAGGAACTCAGTTTTGTGCATTTCTTGCCTTTCTTATGGCACCAATATTCTCATTCCTCCTTCTGTTGCATTGCTTTTCAGCTTCTTGTCAAAGACATCCTTCCATTTACGTTCTCACATTTTTCTTTTCTTACGTTATTCTTCCTCTGTTTCATTTTGAATCCTTTCAGCTGCACATTCCCTCATAGCAGCTCTTCTTACATTACATTCTTCCTCTGTTTCATTTTGTCTTCTTTGTGTTGCTCTATCTCTCTCTCAAATCTGCTCTCCTCCTATTACCCTCTTTTTCTCTTGCATTAGTTTGCCTCTGAGCTTTGCGTCTCCTGGCTTCTGCCTTTTCCTGTCAGTCTCCTGCCATGCCTGTGTCTGATCATAAGATAGACATAATCGCTACTTTCATTTTCACTTTCATTCTAATCTCCTCCTTTCTTCAAGGGAATTTTCCATTTTATGATGTTCACCAGACAAAATTTTCTTAAATTCACAAAACAATGTAAAACATTAGGAATTATTTAAATTTAATACATTTATAGAGAAAATTTATGTTGAATCTTAGACACCAATGCAAAACTAAAATATATTTAAATAATATGAAAACTTGTAATTACACTTACAATTTTAATACTAAATTTATCTCTTAATAGTTATTCAATTATATATTTAGAGAGTAAAAGTGTGTTGAATCTAGAATACAATAATTCACATATGCAGATAAAGTATAGAGTGACTGATGCTTTTTCTGTAGCAATGTTGATAAAAAACCTGTGATATATTTGTTTGAAAATAATTGTTACTTGTAAATAAATGTAATGATATCTATGATTCAGTGATTACCTTAGCATTATATAAATCTTTTTTTGCTCAATATTTTTTCATGTGTTTAATATAACAGTCAAATGCTAATATCTCTTGGAAGAAAAATATTAGCAATAGAACGACAAAGGCAGCAATGACAAAGTCTATTTTGAACAAAGTTGAAACAAAACAATCACTTAATAAACAAGGGATTTGAGTGCCTCACTTGAAAAGCTTGAACAAATATGACTGCAAACTAAGAAATCTTTGTTTTAATCATTTCACCCTGAGCAAGGTGGGAATGCCACTAGTACACAGGGGGTTACAGAGAGCGAAAAAACTGGGTATAGCAGGGATTGAGGACAATAAAAGATGAATGGGATTCAAGAAAACAGATGTTGGCAATTGATGTTGCATTTAAATTTTTGAAGTTTGTATTTAACAAGGTAGTAAGTAAGGAGATGGAAGTTCCACAGGTGGAAAGTGTGAGAAAAGGAACTGTTGGAGTAGAAGTGACAGTTACCTTTAACTATTTCAACAGTAAAAGGTTGGGACCTAGATGCCAATCTAGTAGCACGCTTAAATTCATGTAGTCAGGGTGCCAGTAAAAAAAGCTTGTCAAAGCAGTTGCTCTGAAAATAATTGTAGAAAAGATTGTGGGGTGCCAAGTCAGGATCGCTTACATTGCAGATCCTTATATGGATTTTGTCAAGAATCTTGAGATGAATAGCAGAAACACCTGATCAGACATGGCAACAGGATTCAATGAATGATTGAATGGTAGATTTGTAAATGTGCAAGATGTAGGAGTAAAGTATTTTTTTCTAAATGGAGATAAATAATTTATTTGTATAGATTATTAAAAGTGACCATTCATAAATTTACTAAATTATGTTGATTTACCACCATTCCCACTACAGATGGGACAGGAAATATATAAATACACATTGATAATTATGTGGTTTGATAATACTAGCCAAATGCTAGAAGTACAAATAGAAAATTCATGTTTAAATGAGAAAGAAGAAAAGCTCCTTTGTAAATTCTTAGCTTGTCAATAAACAGTGTTCAGTGTTGCTCTTTCTTGAGTTTCTTTACTAAAGCCTGTTTGTTTATATTTAGTATGACATGTTATTTTTGTCTGCAAGTCTAATTGTAATATTATTGCTATTATTAACGTATTAGTTCATAGTGTTTTTCTTATGCAGTAGTTGCTTCTGTTTTTTATGCCATCTGCTTTTTAGAAAGTCTGGGATTTTTGGATGTACAGTGAAACCTCCATTTAATAGACTAATAGGTGTTATTGTCTGTTAAAGCAGTTTGTCCATTAATTTGAAGCATTTTTTCATGTCCTAAAAACACACAGTATTGTATAAAATTATTGTAAATATATGAATAATACAGTATATATGTATGTGTATTTTATTTTTAATCTACTATGTACCTTTAAATAAAGTTTGAAAAGTTTTAAAGTTAAATCTGGAGTCCATTGGTTCCAGGACCATTAATTCAAGGTTTTACTGTATTGGTAATTGGTTGTTTATTTATAGTGCTTGGAATTTTCGGTATAGTAATTCAATTTCCAGTGGGGGGGGGGTCATATTTTGGCAAGATATGAAAATTGGGTTCAAGATTGGGGGAAATTTTTTGTTGTTCAGTCAATTATAGTCAGGCTAGTTGATAAAGATGTCATCTGAGATAGGTAAGTATTTTTTCTCTTTTTATAAGTTGCTCAATTATTTGTTAAATGCTTGTGTATCTCTAATTTCAGTAACCGTTTTGAATTAGGTTGCAAATTGTATCCATTTTAGTTTTTAATTTGGCCTTGGTTTTCTTCTGTCACCATCTCATCGCCCAAAGAGGTGGTGTGAAATATGTCTCTGGCCTCATCTATGAAGAGACACATGATCTTCTGACAGTTTTCTCTGAGAATGTTATCCCTGATGCAGTTACCAACACTGACCACATCAAGAAGACAGTCACCATCATGGATCTGATTTATGGCTTAAAGAGACAAAAAATAGTTTTTGAGGTTAAAGAACCTGAACCAACAAGATAATGAGACCTACACCCCACAAGCTCTAAGAAAATATTGTCACATCGCGATTAATAACTTTATTTAAATAAAACTCAGGAAATAATGAGATTGTATGATAGTGAAATTCATTGGAAGAAGGAAATCGTCTTTATAAATGTTCTATCAAGTTCTGGGATAAAGTGTTTTCATTATGCAAAATCTTTGAACCAATATCCTCATCTCAATAATAGTGATAATATCAACAAAGATGAGGATATTACTCTGAATGTAAATCATATTTTCTCCTCGTAGAAATTCAGGCAGAAATTATCCTCATATTTATTGCTTCTATCACAGATTTTTCGGCTGATATATTCTTTGGTTCACCTTAAGTGTATTTTGTATTTAGTATTTCTTTAGTGCACCCATCACTTAGTATTGCTTTTCTAGAGAAACAGTTCACATTTTCAGTCATCAAAGCTTTTAGATCACATGGAAAATTCTCTGACCAGGGTGAAATAATAAAAAAAATAAGTAAATAAAAAACACACCACTTTCCTAATTCCCATAAATCAGCACATATGCTAATTTTACATATGGGAGACCATAATGGCCATAATTAGATTCTTATAGCTCTCTTGATATAAAAAGAATGAAGATGAGGATGATGCTTTGAATAATTCATAAAATAAGGACATATTTTTTGAGGAAAATTGTTTTCAATATTCATGCGGATACAGAATATCAGGGGGCCCTGAAGATAATCAACTAATCATGTCCTAATAAGAGTAAGATTTGTCCAGTACTGTCAGAATTATTTATAGTTTCATAAAGCCTGGTATAAAGTGATGTTGTGTAAGCTAATCTCACTTGGCAAGTCTCTGGTGTAGAGGGTTCAATCTTTATGGCGTGTCAGAACTCAGCCCAACATAGTAAATATCTCGGTATATTACTACAAAGCAGTGATTAACAAGGCTTACAGACCATCTCTATACTAATAATACCTGTTAGTCTCCTTGCATAGCACATATACAAAACAATATGGAATATAACTTCACCCACTTTAAAAGTTCATTGGGGAAAAGGAGTAATGAAAAAATCAAAACAGTAAGCCTGTCTGACTTTCCATAACTATCTCTTGCCTCCATCTTCCAAACAGCACAAATTAAACAACATCTGATGTCTTTGTTCCTGAAATTGAAAGTGGCTTTGGAGATCAAAGTTTCTGATCTAATACCGAAGTTGAGATTATTATGCAAAAAGTAAACTATAAATTTTCTTCGTGGGCAAAATGAAAGAATAGACAAAACATTTTGGAATAATATGTAGTGATAAATGGTGACTGTTGATTGTTAAGCGAGACAATAATTGGTCAATATTATTATCATTATTATCATCATCTCTCTATTAACCTTAGTATGTATTTTTCTTTCATCCTATGTATGGTATACTTCATGCTTTGATATAAAAATCAAATGTAGCTTCACCCTCTTTAAAGTTCAATGGGGTAAAGGAGTCAAAAAATTTGAGAAAGTAAGCTCATTTGTTAATGTCTTTCATTCATCTCTATCTCTTCCCCTTTCTTTTCTCTTCATTATTCCCTAATTTTCATACTTTCCAACTATATTTCCTCGTGACTCTTTTCCCCTTAATTCTGTTACATTAAAATAAACAAATCTCTCTCTCTCTCTCTCCTTTCTCTCTCTCTCCTTTCTCTCTCTCTCTCTCTCTCATCACATCCACACTTCAAGAAACTTTATGATGGATTGGATTTATTTTCAGAAATCAGACTTTCCTAAAAATAATAAAATAACATCTTTCAAAGAAAATATGATTTCTTTAAAAACCAATTTACCATTAAATCTCCTGAAGCTTGGAGGTAATTCCATGAAACTCAGAGTAGAGATATTCAAAAGCTAAGTTAACCAATTTATTTTATTTATTATTATTAATGTTCTATCTCTTGATATCAAACACTTTAATTAATGTGGACTGTTCCTTTTGCTAACAGTTGTGCATTCAGTCTTCTGACAGTTGATGTTTAATCATTTCTACTTGCTTTTCACCATTATATTCTGTAGGATATATATATATATATATATATATATATATATATATATATATATATATATATATATATATACATATATATATATATATACATTATATATATATTTGTATATATATATATGTATATATGTATTTGTATATATATATATATATGTATATGTATATATATATATATATATATATGTATATGTATATATATATATATATATATGTATATGTATATATGTATGTATATATATATATATATGCATGTATATATGTATATATATATATGTATATGCATGTATATATATATATATATATATGTATATATATATATGTATATGCATGTATATATATATATATGTATATATATATATGTATATGCATGTATATATATGTATATGCATGTATATATATATATATATATGTATATATATATGTATATGCATGTATATATATATATATGTATATATATATATGTATATGCATGTATATATATGTATATGCATGTATATATATATATATATATGTATATATATATGTATATGCATGTATATATATATATATATATGTATATATATATATGTATATGCATGTATATATATATATGTATATATATATATGTATATGCATGTATATATATATATATATGTATATATATATATGTATATGCATGTATATATATATATATATGTATATATATATATGTATATGCATGTATATATATATATATATGTATATATATATAAGTATATGCATGTATATATATATATATGTATATATATATATGTATATGCATGTATATATATATGTATACATATATATGTATATGCATGTATATATATATATATATGTATATATATATGTATATGCATGTATATATATATATATATATGTATATATATATATGTATATGCATGTATATATATATATGTATATATATATATGTATATGCATGTATATATATATATATGTATATATATATATGTATATGCATGTATATATATATATATGTATATATATATATGTATATGCATGTATATATATATATATATGTATATATATATGTATATACATGTATATATATATATATATATATATATATGTATATGCATGTATATATATACGTATATATATATGTATATGCATGTATATATATATATACGTATATATATATATATATATGCATGTATATATATATATGTGTATATATGCATGTATATATATATATATATATATATATATATATGTATATGCATGTATATATATATATGTATATGCATGTATATATATATATGTATATGCATGTATATATATATATGTATATGCATGTATATATATATATAT
>OZ038479.1:91917229-91919729 GCA_964036315.1 Acanthosepion esculentum
ATGTTTGATGGATGTCAGTTATCAGTTATCTCCTGCTAATTTTCCCTCTGAAAGTTCTCAACCATCGAATCCAAGCTGTTATCCATTACTCCACCGTGCCTCCTATATATATATATATATATATGTATGCATTTGTGTGTGTGTGTGTGTGTGTGTAAATATAGAAATACACACATGAAGTTATTCTGTATGTATTGATATTCATATATAGAAATTCATCCGTGTGTGTTTAAATATTAATGCAAAAGAACAAAAGACAATTACACAAAATTGTTCTTTCATCCAAATACTTCAGATTCTTGAAGCCTTAATAAAAAAAATCTCATTCAATAAAATCAACTTCCAACAAGTTTAAATGTGTCAACAGTTTTTGACAGGTGAAAAATTTACTGTTCGAAAATCCTTTCTTTTTTTTCCCCTCTTTTTAATCTAGCTGAGTTTGTCAGAGAAAAAAAATCAAACAAAAAACCTCTCTTCTACATCAGCCTATTGCAGGTTTTTAGAAAATTTCTCTACTTTGCCCTGCATTTCAAATATTGAAATATTTCTTTATAAATTCATAGTAAAAATATGAATGTAATCATGAAAAAGAAATTCTTGTTCAAATCTTAAATGTGATGAACTAAAAAAAAAAAGTAGCTTTTGATTTTTCTCTGGTTCATTCCAGCCATTCAAGTGACATTTTCTTTAATGTAATTTTCAGAAAGAAATAAAAATTAAAAACAAATTTCTTTCTCCAAATGTTCTCATATATGACATCTTCAATCTTGTCATGAAGATTCCATGAACAATCAAATATTCTAACCCACTACAAAATATTGGTGTGATGTTATCTTAGTAATAATCAAGGGCATGTGGTTTTGAGTCTTTCTTCAAAGATTCAATCTTCTTCTTGCAAAGAGCATCAGGTATTCCCTCTGTCTCTCCTGGTAGGTCAGATATAACAATATAAGATACACACTAATGGCAGACACAGAAAGAAATCTATAGAACCTCTTAGACAAGGTAGTAAATGAAGAATGGACTATCTACCAATTGCAAGGAGACAAAATGTATGGTTGACAGCAAGAGCTGTGAACTACAAATTGGTGATGTCAAAATCAAACATGTACAGTAATTTAACTATCTGGGAAATATTTTAACAGACTATTCTCCCCATCTTTGTTGTTGTTATCATAATATTTCAGATATTGTGCCCTTGACCTTCATAAGTTGATTAGTGATTTGTATAATCTTATGGTAATTTCAAAGTGAACAACTGAGCCCTTTATTTAATCTGCAGGGTAGATTGTTCTCGTTCCAGGTCCAGGGATATTTAATCCATTTCAGTACTGCTCAGTTATTGCTCACCTGAAGAAGGCCTGAGAACACAACAGCTGAAATGTTGTGATAATAACAACAAAGATGGGGATAACAGCTTGTTTGTAAATGATGTAAATAGAAATACAGAAAATACAAATCTCTTTATCTATTTCTGTTTTTTTTTGTTTTTTCTCAGATCTCACTTTTTGTTTGTTCACCTCCTGTCTTATCTGATATAGAAACTTTGTCGCACTTTCAATAATATTGATTATAAACATAATGATTATTTCATTCACGCCTAACTCTGCAGCTCAGTGTGCAAGAGACCTATTCATTATTTTCCTCCAGCGAGTTAACAGATTCCTTCTCTTTCCAATCATTTATCCAGTTTTTTTCTTTTATCATGGCTCCATTTCAACTCTGGTCTCATAGAAATGAGAACTGCAGACATCAGGAGATTAAATCAAGTATTTTGCTCAACATTCTCAAAGGATATTGAATGTCCCAGACACCTGAGGAGGGCTGGAAGGTTGAGTAGCTGGAATATAATAAAGACAAGAAAGACTGTATAAAATTGGTCCAAATGAATCAATGTATAATAGCAACATCACCTCACTTCTAAACTTTTGAAGTACTTTTTGTTTATTCTTACGTCATTTCCTTTCAGGATGTAGTTGATCATAGTTCTTCACATATTCCTTGGAAAATGATTTCCCATTGCCTTTTCCGTGGTTTGAAATTCAAAGATATCTTTTTTCTACACTGGCTGCCATCCAAGGCTAGAGAGCCCAGTCTATCCTGCTATTCAGACCATAGCAGGAGAAATAGGATATGAAATGTGAAATATAAAAAATATATATAAAAAAAAATGATGCTATCATTTGTTGGCAAACATTTTCTCAGATCAATGTTTAAAAACACCTTCAAATCAATGAATCCTCGAGGTCTTGAAGAAAATCCCACATCAAATCTTAAAGAATGGTACTACAGAAACAGAAACAAAGAACTTTACCAAAAAACACATCACTTGAAACTTTCCAACAGCAACAACAACTAAAATTGCTAGCAAGTTGCTTCTATCACACTTCTAGCTCCTACTGCAATGTCATTGTTTCTGGCATGGTATCTTCAGTGACATTTCCATCACTGTAATGTAGCTTTCCTGTGCCCTTTATATAAATACTTTCATGGTAACTGT
>OZ038479.1:91924729-91962229 GCA_964036315.1 Acanthosepion esculentum
CTGCCATTTTGCAGTATCTCATAATGGACAATAACTTTAATATTCCACAAGGCATGAAGCAAAAACTTGTTTCTCATTTTGCAATAACTACTGTGTTTTCATTATCTTTTGTCATGCAAAACCCATTTTTCATCATCTGGAAAATAAGTTATATACACAACCTTCTTTTGTGCAAACACTCACACAGTCAATATATCACTTCACCAAATATTAGGGTGCTCAGAAAGTAATTGTGTTTTACCAGGAAGGACATAAAAACAAATGTAAGTTAAATTTATTTAAATATTTATCAAAAATGTAATCATCTTAATTTTCAATGGCATACACCACATGGGCAAAATTTTTAATTCCATGTTTAAAGAAATCCGGATATCTCCTCAAACATTTGAAAGACTCTTCATTTTATTCTTATTTTGTAATTATTCTATCATTTCTAAAATGTTCTAGGAAACAAAACTGAAAAGTTAAAATCTGTAGGCACTAAAGTATAGAGCATGTGGCATCATAAGGATTTTACTTTTTCTTGGGTTTGTTTTACAAAATGTGCTCTTGCAATGTGTTGTGGAAGAGGGTAGCATATTGTAAGGGTTAAGATTGATGCCTTTCTAAGAAACTGAATTCAAATTTATCTTCTGTCTTTTTAATTCTTGTTTTTTATTGTACTCTCTCCTTAATAGTAGATTTTCTCATGTTTTCTAACACTCAGTATGCTTCATGTCATAGTGGTTTTATTGCTTTGCTTGGGGTGAAATGATAGAAAAATAATACATATTTTCAAAAGGAATAAATTTCAACATATGAAGGAATTTTACATGTATATTTTTATGTAAAATGTAACATTGACTTGTGCGTATGCAGATAGCTAAAAAAAAAGGGAGTAAGACATTATAGACTATTTTGTTAGAAAATGTGTATGCTTGTGGTGCACTGCATAAACATTGCAGCTGGATGCTTGTAAAAAGAAATTTCCCTGGAGGCAGTGAGACATGTCTTTTACCTACCGCATTCTAGACTGAAAAGAGGAAGAGAGGTTGTGTTCATAATTTCGTAATTCTGGTCAGCACCACCTAGTGGTTATACTGGAGAATTACGCTTTTCCTGTTCAATGTAATGCTTCATTTACTTGATCAAGTTTCTGGCAATAAAAATCTGCAATGACAATCTTTCTATGTTGCAAAACATGGAAGACGTACATGTAATTTATTGCTAAAGATGCATGAAAAATGGTTGGTTCTCTATACTGCTCCAGTAAGTAGACACCTTGTACTATCCTCTGTCTTTAAAAGAGCCAGACCAGAACTAATTCCTGATTTAAAGACTGCTGCAGATAGTGGAACATGATGCTTGATTCTCAATCAAATGCTCATAAGGAACCCAATTTTCCTCTTTGCAAGTTTTCCAAATTAAACTCCCAAATTCACAATAAACAAAGCTCAGCTGGAGAGAAGATATGACAAACTAATTTTTGAAACCATTTCCTACCATTCAACTTTATTTGGTTAACTCAAAATTCATTGTGTTGAAATATGCAATTACTTTCCAAAAAAATTAATATTTCTCATCTCAAAAATATAAAATAATGATTGTATAATTTACCATACCCACCAGTGTAAATATCTATGAATATGCTCCAATGAATCGGTGTATAATTGATGATAGCTTCATAGCCAACAAGACGTGGAAATATGAAATGGTGTTTTCACAGGTGTCAGTTTAAACTCTTCTTGTTCGTACTACCATAAATGTATATTAAATGCAATACTAGATTGGCAGCCAGGTCTCATCATTTCTCAGTTGAAATGACTAGATGTAACTATACATTATCTGCTAAGTTACACTACTCACTTATTGGCCTCTCTTTCAGCTTCCTGCTTTCCAGTCAAAAATTCAAAATGCAAAAATCAGTTGTTATCTTCTGTCTTCTTAATTCATGTTCTTTTAATTTTCTTTCTCCCTAATAACATTTTCTTTCCTCTTATAATTCCACACTCAGTAATCCCTCGTGTCTTAGTAGCTTGCTTGGCGTGAAATGATTAAAAAAACAAAGATGTCAAATACTTTACCAGTAGACTGTAGTGATAAATTATATACTAAAGTTCAACCTGTACAAGGTTCAAGAGCCACTCAATGTAGAGGGTTACTGAATAAGATGAGTAATATGAATGTAAGGAAATGAAGATTATGTTGATGAAGATAGAGATGACTTGAAGAGGTTAAAATTAAAGTATTCAGGGAAGCTAACATGTGGGAGATTTTTTTTTTTTTTTTTTTAAAGTGAGATTT
This sequence comes from Acanthosepion esculentum, assembly GCA_964036315.1. Lineage (NCBI taxonomy): Eukaryota > Metazoa > Mollusca > Cephalopoda > Sepiida > Sepiidae > Acanthosepion > Acanthosepion esculentum. The sequence goes on from OZ038479.1 coordinate 91,927,013, forward strand.
ACCCTGTACAAGGACCGGGGGCTATCTGAGGTAGAGAGTTACAAAGTAAGATGAACAGCTTATGCAGATAGATGGGGAAGATAATGGTTAATCCTAGACTTGAACAGGTTAAGATTGTAGTGATCAAGGGAAATATCCTCTTTGGAGTTTATTCAACAGAGCTGTGGTTCGTGTGAAGAATCTGCTCACGTGGAACTGACATTTGTTACAATGTGAGTGGCATGGTTGGTCCTAGTTTGAAGGTTAGAACTGGCAGAACCAAGGAATGCATTTCGTCTGAGCACTTTTCATGGCAATAGTGATAGAACAATGAGAGGCTCGCCACATTCCTTCTATGAGAGAGAGGTTGGATGGTGGAAAATAATTTCTAACCCAAAAGGACTTGGAGACGTTTTTGAACTCTATCAAGACTGGAAAATGAGGACTCAGCAGCTCCTGTCCAAATATGACAGTAGTCCTCCTTTAGGCCTGATCTGGCTCTTGTAAAGGTAGAGGATAGCTTGAGGCATCAAGTAATTACTGGAGCAGTACAGGGAACGAACTGACCATTTTTCTTCATCTTTAGTGATGGATTGTATGTATTCCACTTGAGGTCTGGGGTAAGTTTAAGGCCCAATAGTTGCTCAAGGCATGAGGCCTCCCCAAGGGGACATCCAATCATCATGTCTTGTGGGAGTTTGGGGTCTGGGCAACAATGATGGGTCATAACTAGTTTGGTTTTTGAGGCATTAAATGTAACCAACCAGTTTTACCCCCACTGAGATGTTAGAGTTGTCAATCTCTAGTCATCACAAGTTTTGAAGGTGCACCCATATATCGTTATATCATTGGTATAGATATTCAGAAATGATCCGAGTATACACTTAGGCAGATCAATAATGTAAAGTAAAAAGACAATGCTTGCCTTGATTGCTCGGGCCACAAATGACTGCACAAATGACTGCACAGTTTGAGAAAACTCTTTCAGTGATTCCAGAGCTAGAGAGCTTGAGCAGCAATCCTTTGTTCTACACTTTGTCAAAGGCTTTCGAAATATCTAATGCTATGGTCTTGGGGTGTATTTTTTGTTTAGTGCCTCACTGATTCTGTGAGTAATGGTAGTTAATATATCAGCACCATATTGTGCTGATCAAAACTCATACTACTTGTTGCTCAAGCAACTATTCTTATCTAGCTGCTCAACAACCTTCTTGTTGATTATAGCCTCAGAAAGCTTACTTATGATATTGAGACTGATGCGGCTATACTGAGTCTGGTATGATTATTGCCTGCATTCTTGAAAACCGAGCATACACATGGCACTTTTTACAGACTTGGGAAGGATTTCTCCTTCAAGCAGCAGTTAAGTAACTTTGCTAGGATTGAGGGTAGTTCCAGTTTAATATTCTTGAGGACAATCACTGTGATTTTAGTATGGGCCAGTGGCTTTCTTAGGGTCAAGGCTTTTGATATGTCTTGAGACATTTTAGGTTATAATGAAAATATTAATGAGATTGTGTTCAGTGAGATATGGGAAGTTGGGAAGGGGATGACTTTTGTCATCTAAAATTGAATTTAAGGCAAAGATCAAATCAAAGAGCTTCACCTTATCTCTTATAGAAGATATAACCTCAGGACCATTCATAATAGTGGGCATAACCACTGACTCTATCCAAAATTTGGTTGGAGATCTTCCAGAACTTTCAAGATCCAATTTGTTTGTTTTCAACCTTGGCCTGGACTGCTTCGGTTTGTTTCAGAAAGTAGCAATTCTTAGAAACAAGCTTAGTGTAACTGCCGCCTTAGAGGGGAGAAAATGAGGGTGAATCAACTCTGTGGACATAGCATGGCATGTCTCACTGTAAAGATCTGACCTTGTGGAACTAAAGAATGGAGCTCATCTGGTTATTTGCCATGGAAATAGTGATAGAGTACTTGAGACATGGTATCTGTGGGGAAATTGGTTGCATAGTGGAAAACATTCTCAACAAGATCTGCTCAGGTATAAATCCAAATCTGATGGCAGCACAATAAAATTATTTAAACAGGTATCCTCAAAGACTGTTATCAAATATTAAATTACAAAAGATGGTAAATTTTGAAATAACCAAATAACCATATGTTAAATTTCAAAAGATGTTAAAATAACCAAATAACCATATGTTAAATTACAAAAGATGGTAAAATAGCCAAATAACCATATGTTACATTCTAATAGTTTCTTTTCTTGTACTTCTCACCTCTGCAACTCTCTCTCAGTTTCTTGATTACCTGCCATCAGCAACCTTCAAAAATGTAAATGCAATGTCAATTGACATCTTCAGTCTTCCTAAAACTTGTTCTTTTATTGCCCTTTTTTCTCACTAATGTCTTCTCATTTTCTTTCACTCCCAGTAATCTCTTGCATCCTAGTGGCATTATTATCTTCCTTGGAGTCAAATGATTAAAAAAAAGAAAATTTGGAATGCTGATTTTCAAAGCTGGGAAACTCTGTCCTCTATCCAATAGCAAGCACTCTTCCATAAACTTAGTGTTGTAGCCTACCTATGGATAATAATAGGTATGTCCCCATTCACATAAATACAGTAGTAAATACTGTATGTTGGTCTGCAGTTGGAGATTCATTGTGGAATTCACGTGACTCACTTCTAGCAGTCGACTACTTCTTCTACATGCTGCTGGTGAATCATATATGTGTTGTTCTTGTCCTAAGTATTATCATTCATTACCAACGTTCATTTAATTATACTATTTAGTAACCTTCCCTAGGTTACAACATTTAGCAAATTTATAGGAAATAAAATAGCAAAACAAGTAAATAAATAAATGTCATACAACTGGGGTGGAATATGGTTATTTGCTTTTTGTTTTCCTGGTGACTTTAACTCATGTTTCTCTTGTTTGCTGAATAATGTTTGTGTAAACAAAGTCACACTCATCTCACATAAATCAGTCAGCACTTGCAATTGGTGGAAATGACTCATGCCAAGAAGTGATAGGGAGAAACCAGAAGTCAGCACCGAAGTGATAAATTTTTATTTTAAATAAACATCATTAATGGCTTCTCTCTCACTATAAGTAACATCAATTGTCAGTATGTTGTTGAAAGATTTTGACCATTTTTACTTGAGGAATATCTTTGAGTATAAATGAAGACAAATTGTTTCTTCATTAGATGGCTGAAATTAACAGTGGGGAGAAGAATCTGTCATTACATCATGCCTTATTCAGATGGATATTGTCATCCTTACTGTATTTTGGCCAGTTGATTTCCTCCTTTTCTTTCTGAATGAATGATTTGAACTAGTATCCTCATCTTTGTTATTTTGATAAGTATATTTTGCCTTTTACACTTTCCAGCATTCATTCTGGTCGGAAATTCTGAGATTCAGCCCGATATTTAGTTGATGAATTTTTTGAACTAGTATCTTCATCCTTGTTGTTTTGATCAATACATTTTAGCTTTTACACATCTTTTTTTTCTTCTTTTTTTTTTAAGCGTATCACCCCAAGCAAGGCTGGAGGCCACTATCACGCATTAGTATCCTCGCCCTTGTTGTTTTGATCAATGCATTGTGGCTTTTACACTTCTGGTCTGAAATTCTGAACTGAAGCTCGATCATTATTCAAAGAATTTTTTCCTTACGCATTTTCATTTTTGTTATTTTGATCACTGCATTTTGACATGCAATTTTTGGTCTTTGTCTGAAGTTTAGAGATGAAGCACTCTCATTATTTGATAACTGGACAAGTGTTTTTATCTTTGTTGTTTTGATTATAATGAATGAGTGTGTTCACTGATGCACTGAGGTTATATATTCTTTTTATATTACATGAATAATTTGACTTGTGTCATCTTGAAGTATGGCAAAAGTAAATATCATTAATGGTAAATCAGAACTGTAATTATGCATTTCTAATTAAACAAGATGTTCACAGTACAAATACCATGTTAAAATGAAGACTGACTTGTCTTTTTCGTGTGTTGAGTTTCGCATTATTGATCAGTTGATTGATTGGAAATTGAATGAGTGTTTATTGCTTGAATCTCACAAAGCTTGCAACTCCATTGCATTCAATGCAGACAATAGATTTGATGGTGATACATCATTCAAGGGTACTGGGAGCACAGTAGAATTAGCACTTGCTTTCCTGACAATCAATACATTCTTGTCATTGGTTCTTGCTGCTGGTCAGTTAAATACTCTTTTTAAACTTACTGGTTCATCACACAATTCTTCACTGTCTTCCAATCACATACCAGACAGAGAAGCACGGGTCATTCATAATTTAAACTACTTAACCCATATTGTCAAAAAATGATAGCATTAATCCTCTAGTTGTGCAATTTTTTTTTTTTTTTTTTTTTTAAGCTTATCACCCCAAGCAAGGCTGGAAGCCACTAGCACACAAGGGGTTACAGAAGGTTTGGAGCATAGAGCAGATAGGAGTGGTAAAGGAGAGGATGTGGAGAAAGATAGTGGATCGATCAAGGCAAGGGGGTTACAGAAGATTTGGAGCGAGAGCAGATAGGAATGAAAGGTGAAAGGATGTGGAGAAGGGAAGTGGATAGATCAAGGCAACTGGAGATGTCAATTGACGTTACAGTTAAATAGTTGGAGATTATATTTGTCAGGGAAACAGGAATAAGGAAGGGAGTTCCACAGGCGAGATGTGCGAGACATGAAGCTATTGCATGAATAATCCAAGATTTTTATATGCAAAATGAATGCTCTTGTTGAATTAGTTTGTTTTTTTTTCTTTTAAAACTTCAAAAATAAAAATATCTAAAGAAAGCTGATGCAAAATCATTAAAAGTAAAAATCTGCAAATAAAACTAATACAGACTAAATGAAATAAAAAAAAGCAATGTATTAGCAGCCTGATCTCCACTACTTATTATAAGAACAAAATATCTTATTGATATTTTGTTCTTATGTTGTTGGCATAAGGCATGTTTATTTTCCTTCTGTCAATCTACATATCTGGCTGTTGTCTCCTGACATATAAGGCCTCCACAGAAAGTCTCTAATTAACCATGTCTGCACCCGCCACACACCAGGATCACCAGCTCATTATTTCTCTTTTTTTTTCTCCATCGTTTCTTGTCCTGTTGTTCTTGGTCTTCTTTTTCTCCTTTTTTCTTTAGATATCCCAGGCCAGTGTCATATTGCAGTCATATAATTCAGACCTTGCCTTAAGGTTTGGCTGATGAACCTCCGAGTGGTTCTACAGAGGTACACTGGACCATTTCTACTATTTTCATATGTGCTTGCTTTCTAATTTCGAAGTTCCTCCTTAAAATGCTGTTGTGAAATAGCTGAATAAGCTTGTCACCATCATGATTTGGCACCACACAACACGACAAGCAAGATCTTATAAAGCTTGATCTTGGTGCTTTTGCTTACCTTTGTCATATTCTACAAATCTCCACTAATTCGTAATGAGATATTCCATTTTTATGTCTTTTGGCATGTGGCATATTTGGTTACTGGTGTTGAGCAGTGCTCCCTCCGTTTCAATAACAGAGGAATACTTCATGACCACAAATAGGAGAGATAAAAATATGTATGACTGATAAATATATTAAGTTAAAATGTTTTATATTAAAGAATTGTTGGTTTGGGTCTGCTACCAGCAACCAAACTGTTGTAAATTATTTTGCACCAGTTTTACATAGAAAATGTTGAAATAAACAAAAAACTTTTTATTACAAGAAGAAAAGAGTCTCATTTTTTTTTCCAGGGTTTTCTCCAGAAATCCACCTCTTCAAGATTTTTTTTTTTTTAAATTTTCTTTCCAGTTATCAATTACAGAGCTCAAATATTATGTCAAGGTTATTGAGATAATAATATTAAATATTACTGAGATAATATCAAATATTATATTAAATATTACTGAGGTAATAATGTTAAAGATTATTAACTAAAAATGTTATCAATTACAGATCTCAAATATACTTATCCCAATATTACTGAGACAATAATATTAAATATTATATCAATTATTATTAAGATAATAATATCAAATTTTATTATCTCAAAAATGGTACTGATTATTAAATATTAAAAATGTTATTGATTACAGATATCAAATAGTCTTGTGCCAAGATTATTGAGATAATAATACCAAATGTTATATCACATATTATTGATATAATAATCTGAAATATTATTATATCAAAAAATTTTGATTACAGATATTAAAAAATTTTTCTTAGTTTTCTAAATTTTAAGTGGGGGATCAGTTTCCTGTGTAAATTCATTGTAAACTGATCCCCAATACTAACAAAATGATAAGGTAAAGGTAAGGGAAAATAATAATAATAAAAATAATAATAATAGTAAAGGGGGGAAAAGTGAAATTAACAATCTGCTTTAAGTTCATATTTTATGGCATATTTTTTAAATTACTTGAAATTTTGTATGTAAGCATTATTTTAATACAACACAGAAAGAAGATAAGTAAGAATATAATTGAAGTATATATATTAACTTTTTATTTTAATTTGAAATTATTTAAAATTTCATAAGGTCATCAAAAATATACTTTATCCAGTAGTATGTGCATGGATTTCTTTTGAGTTTGCATGTGGGGATCAATTTATAATAAATTTACAAGCAAACTGAGCCTCCATCTTAAAATTTACAATGTTAAAAGAAAATTTATATCATTTATGATTATCATTTGCCTTGATAAAGTCCCTCAGAGGACTAAACATTTCGGCTAAGAATGGTTTTTCCTCTTGTCTTTTTATCCATACATCTATATAATAAATGCAAATGTCATTGTGTCACTGTGTCACACTTTTTCAACTTTACTCTTAGAGGCAATAGCCCAACATCTGATACCATGCTGAAATCAGGCCAACCCTGTGAACAAATTAAAAACATTCCGGGCCAGATCCAGACTTGTAATCCTTAAATTTTAGATTCCCAAGTTTGCATTAGTACAATTGTTTTTGGTGATATTTTTTTTACATGATTTTTTTTGTATGATAACAGTTTTTATAACTTGGAAATAAATTTGGGAATAATCAAAATTAATTGCAAAATCCAGTGAAAGTCACCCATGAAATAAAAATAATTGTTTGTATAGAAAGTAAGGACCTACATAGATCAAATTGTCTTTAAATTAAGCGGTGGCAGAAGAATTATCATTGAAATTTTAAGTAGTAAGCTTAAATATTTATGCAATACTTAAATGCAGTGATCAATTTTGAGTTCTTTTGTAGTTTGTTGTTATCTACTCCATCTACCCCTCCTTAGGTATTTTGATGAAGGCCCAGTCAAGAACCCTGCACAGGAGTTAGCTTAAATGCCACCTGATAGAATGGCTTTTAAGCTAGTATATATATATATATATATATATATATATATATATATATATATATATATATATATATATATCATTGGCTAGCATCTGAGGATTAGAGGAAAGAAGATAGATCTGTAGAAGGCTAGCAGAGAATCCATTGATTGAAATCTGTGAAAAACAGTGAAAATGAGGAACTGGGGCCAAGGAATCAATAACAGCTTTGTCATACTCAGCTCAAAAGACAATCATTTAAAATGGCTGCTTGGGAAGCAAGTTAACTCTTTTTGTTTTTATTAACACAATATAAAAAAATATATTTTATACACCTGATAATTAATAGTGTCTGTCCAGAATGAGGCACCATGTAAATAACATAGATTTTATTTTAGTATGTATATCTGTGTGTCTGTGACATGTGGTGTGGTGCAGTGTAATGGATACTGGCTCTGCATTAGAATTCAGAAAGCCAAGTTTGAATTCCAGTCAGGTTCGTTACATTCCCTTAAGCGCAAATACCCTCAGAAAAAATATGAATCCATGTCTTCTCTCCCTAGCTATGAGTTGAATAGTATGATATTAGGTTGGTGCAAAAATAATATCGTTTTTTGACGTTCAACTTCATGTGAGAAAACGACATTATTTTTGCACCAACCTAATAGATTTGGTCCTATAGACTTGGTAGGCAATCCTCAAGAGGAAAATCTTCTGCCCAATCGGTCATGAATTGAAAGTGACGAGATCTTTTGAGTGTGTGTATATCAGAGAATGTTTTATTTTTGTGTATGCATATGTGTGTGTGGAGGTGGGGATAATATGTCTGTTTTATTTTTAAGTGTGTTTGTGAGTAAGAAAATGTGTGTGATTTTTTTTCTTTCTCAAAATCCAGTCTGAAAATAAATGTCAAATGTAATCAGAATAAATCAGCTCGTTTGTAAGAAAACATAAAAATGAACAGAATGCTTTCTGGGAAGAACAGTTCATCACTATTTAAATGCCTGTGATTATTAAGACAGAATCAATAGTGGCAGGTCACCTCTATCATATATATCATGAGTATTAATGAAAAGTTAGGGTTCTGTGCAGGCAAGGTAACTTTGGTTTGATCTGTTCAGTTGTTCTGAGTCTTCATTATGTGCTGAAGAGGGGGCATCTTGGAGTTTGAATACAGTCATAAATTCTAGTTTATTCAGCTTTATTTAATTTCTCACAGTCTTTGAGTGATCTTTACCAGGAGACGAGAATATCTGACATAACTCAAACCGAGATGTGACAAAAACAGTTAAAATGAGGATGCAGTTTTATTTAGAAGAGAGTTAAAAAAAAAAAACAAAGAAGAAAAAAAAGAAATATTCACCATTATGATTATATTTTATTTTTATGACCACTGGCATACAGGGGAATGCAAAATTAGGTATTCAGTAATATGTTATGATCGATATGTTTGTATATGTTTTGTGCACACGTTTTGTTTTTCTTTACTGTATACCTACTTTTGCAGACAGCATATTGATAATTGGAATCATTGCTTAGTTAGATAAAAAAAAAAAATAATTAAAAAAACACAATCACAAGAGACGGCAAATTTTTAAAATATTTTCTTCTGCAAATGTCATCATTATTAAATTTTTCAAAGCAAAAAAAAAAACAAAGCAAAAAACGAACAAACCCTGCTGAGACAGCAAACTCCAAAAATACATTTGACATTAAAGCATCAAATCAGTTTCTCAACTTGATAGCACAAAATGTGTTATTAAATAGTGCATTTGTGTTAATATCTCACACAGATGACAATGAACTTTATGGCTGAAAATCCAGTGTTAAATGTTTTCACACATTAAATGTGTAATGATAAGCTTCGATATTCAAGTTTGAATTGGAAACATTGTAAGTTCTATGCTAACAGTTTCTTTTCTTGCACTTCTCGCTTGTGAACTTCTCTTCTGGCTCCAGGCTTTCCAGCCAATTTTGATCTTCAAAAATTTAAATGCAATGTCAGTTGTTATCTACTGTCTCCTTGATTACTCTTCTGTTTTTCTTGCTCCTTAATAATGTTTGTTTTTTTCTTATTCTTTCACACTCAGAAACCCCTTGTGTCTTAGTGGCTTTACTGCCTTGCATGAGGTGACATGATTTAAAACAAAAACGAAAAAACTACAAAATTTTTTCAGGCTTTTACAAACCTTTACTCCTTTCATATCAGGTCACTCCACAAGTGCTATTGTTACCATGTAACCCAATACTACCTGCGACATTGCCAGGTCATCAGTAACTAAACTGGTTCTCCAAACAAAGCTTTTCTGGTGAGGAGAGTGGTTCAGTATTCAATAAAAAACAAGACCTGTAAAAAATTGGATGAACATTCTTTTAGAGTCATAAGCCATCTAGCTCAATGGAGTAGACTGTGCTACGTAGCTAAATATTCAGCCAATGCCTTGGCATTGCTGTTCAGAAGGCTTCCTAGACTGAAGTCAGTGGCCATAGTGGAAGGTTCTCTCAATCGAATCAATGGCCACATGTCTGTGACCAAAGCAAGTCTGGCTGTGGTTTGACATTGATAGGGATGGACTCCACTATGCCTGAATGAATACTTCCCCAGCTTTCAACACTGATTTGTGGTGGAACTGGTCAGGTGCTCAGCTGTGCAGTGACCCTATAAGCACACTAAGTTATGGGTGGGTGGTGATGATGATGATTTCAAAGCTTATTTCATGTCCAAATCTGTGCGACCGTGATTTATTATTAGTGTTACCGAGTGAGAGAGTACCACATGAACAAAGTGACACTGAGGTACAAATATACACATGAGGACACCCAGTCAGAAAAAGAGTATACCAAGCAGATGCATCACAGCCAAATTTCTGTTTAATGATGATTGTTTTTGGATTGATTAACTCTTATCAACCCTTTGCACATTATTTAAAGCCATAATATATTTGTAGATTTAAAATTTTTCTTTTTTTTTTTAGAATTAATAATAATAATTGAGTGATACAATTAACCCATAGATGGTGGGAGAGTAGGTAGATTCATACCTTTCCCAAGAGTATTTGCAAGTAAGTGAATATAAAATACCCAACTGGAATTGGAACCTGGCTCTCTGTTTAACAATTCCTCATCATTATCCATTGCACCACCCACACATCCAAGCTTACAGCACATTTAGTATCTGTAAAAACATACAATAATAATAGCAAAAATTGCAATATGAGCACTGGTAAAAAAATAATTGCTGAAGACATTAAGTTTATAAGTCCCAGAAATTCATACACAGAATCAACACCTTTATCCACTGTTCCATTTGTCCTTAAGGACACATGGCACAGCGGATAAAGGCATTGGTAAGATCCAGTGACAGGATGCAAAGAGTTGTGAGTTCAATACCTGGTTAAAGCAGTGGAGAACTTGGAGAGGTGAATTAACAGGAGATAGCTGATAACTGACATCTATTAGACATGACACATGGAACTAGAACAGTCTACCTCAGCAAGTGAAATAAAGGGTTCAGTTTGATATTCCAACCACCTGAAGAAGGCCAGAGCGTACAACAGCTGAAACATTGTGATAAATATGGCAACAAAGATGAGGACAATAGTCCGAATAATGTAAATAGTTTACAGCACCTTATATTCCCAAGTGGTCACCCATCTAGATACTGACTATTGCTTAACTTTGGTGATTGCACATCAACATAATATGGCTGTAAGCCCTGTGGTAACTGATTGTGATAAAAGCCATCTTGCAGGTGGAGCACAGTTAGAAATACTTTATGGTTGGGAAATCCAGTCTGATTGAGGGTGTTCCCATGTGTGTCATTGTCACTAAGTACTCTGTGGTTTGTGCTGGTGTTTGGGAAGACTATGTTCATTACTACACAGTGGGGCTGCATCAGCTATCCTCAGGCCAATAATCCAAAATCCTACTATCTTGATTCTTCATGGAAAATCAGAAGTCATCTCTTCACCATGCAGAAGGTTTGCTTATCATAATAAATGGCACAACACATGGTGTCTATATCAGCAAATTTTTATTTTTTCCACCAGAGAAAAGTTGCAACTACTCATCAGAAAGAAGTCTTGTTAAATTGAAAACAGAGGGACCTGTAGCAAAAATGGATTTACATTTGACCAATGATTATAAGTGGGTGAAGTCAACTTCCAAGTACAGAGCAAGAGGCTCAGATAGAGAGAAAGTCATGAAAAGAAGATAAATTGCTTTTTTAGACAAAGATAACAAGACAAAGAAAATTGTTATCTATAAAAAGATACACAGATGGACATAGGGGACCTCAGAGAACAAACAGGGAAGACAGCTGCTAAACTGTCCACCTCCCCCACTCACCTATGCTACATCTCTACTTTGATCACTTATAGAAATGGTTACAACCCAAGAATAAAATCTGGTCTACTGCTAGAAATTGTTTTGTTTTTTCACTTGTGGGTAATGATTTGGCTGAAGGGTAATTTTAAGCCACAAGCTTTTGACTGGAAGAAATTGCACCCTGTCAATGAACCTGGGATCTGGCATCGCAACACAAAATGAGGAAGAAAATTTCCTTACATTTTAGGCCACCTACTTGCTACCAAGCCAAAAACCCAGCTGAAAATTGTAAAAAAAATTGGAGAGAGACACTACTTTTTTTACATGAAAATCATGCTTTTTTACTCATTCCTGGTTAATCTTACCAAAGACCAATGAAAAGACCTCGCTACATCCTGTTTTATTTTTACTGTTATTTTATGCCATGTGATTTGTGACTGTTAATTGGCCCTGTCAAATATATCGTATTCCAGAAATGCAATATATTTCCAATAACCTGTGCGGTTGTTTATTACGCAACAATCTTTTTCTTCCTATCCTTACTTCAAATTACTTCATTGTACATCCACAGTATTACACACATTAGAATATTACACATGAATATAGATGTAATTCCCAAGCTGACTTGACTGCCTTATCCTTCAAAATAACCTGGTATACAGCACCTGATGTTCCCAAGTGGTCACCCATCTAAGTACTGACCAGGTTTGACATTGCTTAACTTCAGTGATCATATGAGAACCAGAATTTGAATATTTGAATGTGATGCAGCCATAAGCCTTATGTGTATGTCTCTATATACACACACACACACACACACACACACACACACACACACACACACACACACACACACACACACACATATATATATATATATATATATATATATATATATACACAGGGATTTTATTACTTAAATGCTATTTTTAATGGATACCCATATTTGAGTAGATGGTCCATTTATTTATTAAGCAGTATATTTATTTTTGTCTACCGGCCTGAATATTCAAGAAATCTTATTAAAGAGAAATATACACTCTCAAATATTCAGGCCAGGAGATGAAAACAGATAAATATCCTGCTTAATAAATAAACAGAGCGTCTACTCAAATATGGGTATCCTCTAAAAATAATGTTTAAATAATAAAATCTGTTGGATTAATAGATAAAATATCCATCACATCTTTAGAAACTACAAAGGGATATAAAATCATCTGGGTTGGTAAACAAATGTGCTGTAAGTCTACTGAGAGTGAGAGACAAATAATATTTGTTAAGACATCTATCTAGAAAAAAAAAACTCTGATATAATACAACTTCATTTGCATCGAATAATGTAAACTTTTTTTGGACATGTGTATACAAAGCTCAAAAATCACTTCACACTTATAAAATTCTCTTCCTGCTATTTATTTTCCAGTTAACTTTGGTCTTCAAAAATTTAAATGCAATGCCAATCGTTATCTTTTTAATTCCTGATCTTTAGTTGTTCTCTCTCCTTAATAATGCTTTTTTTTCTCTCTCAATAAATCCTTGCATCTTAGTGGCTTTATTGCCTTGCTTAGGGTGAAAAGATTAAAAAGAAAAAGAAAATTGGATTGGATTTGTGCAAAGCTATTCCTCACTGAAAAAAATGTTTCAAGCACAGGTATCATTTGATTTTTTTTCTTCAGTTTAGTTGAATTACTTGAAATTGAGTAGCAGCCATTGGCAACCCTTTTATATATATATATATATATATATATATATAAAAAGGGTTGCCAACCATTGGCAACCCTTTTATATATATATATATATATATATATATATATATATATATATATATATATATATATATATATAAAAAGGGTGGCCAATGGCTAGGGGAGTAAACTGTAGTTAGTAACAGATACAGATGCAGTACAAACAGACTGGTACCTCAGGCAGTTTCCTGCAACTCCTGTTTGATGATGATCGTCTTGAGCATTCTCATGGTACCAGAAGAATCAATGGTGGTGCGAAGGAGGTGGGAGTGATGATTTTACAATCCTACCCTCACTTGAATTGTTGGGAATGACAAAGAACTGCTCTATCTATCTATCCATCCATCAGCAACAATCAGGAGTCCATCTAGACCAGCGTTTCTCAACCAGGGTTCCTTAGAACTCTAAGTTTCCACAAAAGGTTCTCAAATGTTCCGCAAGAACAGGTGAGATAAACTAATGCACTTTTAACTTTTTATTTAATTTCATATACATAATATTACTGCATACAGTATATTCTTACAGATCTATCTCTGGACAAGTTCTGGATTTCTATGAAAGAAGAGTTTCCTACTATTCATAGGAAAGCAATTAATATATTTTTGCCATTTTCAATGTCTTACATGTGTGAGCAAGCCTTTTCTTATTTAACAAGTATCAATGATATTGGTTACTTATGTTTATTTTTTATGTTTGAGTTTAGAATTATTTTGCATGAATGAAAACTCCCTCTGTTATGAATGAACAGTATGAATTTTATTTAGCATTACTGAAAATTTTGACAAAGAAGTATTCATTTTTTTCTTAAACCAGTTATTCAGAAATATATACTATATTTACCATGTGAACTATGATGAAAATAAAATGAGAAAAATATGGTATATTATTTTGTTTTTACCCAGGGGTTCCTTGAGACTTATTTATTTATTTTAAGGGTTACGCAAGGGTAAAAAGGTTGAGAATCACTGATCTAGACAGATTGATATGTAAGCATTACTTTGAGCTTCATACCAATCATAATTGTCTGATAAGTTGGTATTATTCTCAGAGTAATGGTTATACATTGGTGTCTCTCAGAGAAATCCTTTTTGGTTTAGGATCCCATTTCAGATTTCTTAATTGTAAGTATTATTGGTTTTTGTTTAGTGATATATCTGGGGTTTTTTTTGTGAGCTTTCTATCAGTAGCGTGTGTTTTAGGTATTTTCCCTTCATTTCTGTTTTTATTCTATCTATCTATCTAGATAGATAGATAGATAGATAAGATAAAAGAATGTTATTAGATTCATAAAACTATGTTTTGGAAGAAGATATAATAAAGAATAGATGAAAAATATAGAGAAAGAAAAGCAGATGAATTTGCTAGAAAGATAGAAGGAAAGAAAATGGGAGAAGAAAAGAAAAGGAAGAAAGGTGAAAAGAGAAAAAAAGAAAAGGAAGAAGGGAACATAGAAAGGAAAAGGAAAAGAGAAAAATGAAAGAAGAGGAGGTAGAAGGAAAAAGGTGAAATAGAAACAAAAGAAAAAGCAGTGGAAAGAAGGAAAGAATTTTAGAAAGAAAAGCAAAAAGAGAAATATAAAGAAAGTTTCTTCTATCTATCTATCTATATATATATATATATATATATATATATATATATATATATATATATATATATATATGTGTGTGTGTGTGTTTATGTGTACACACAGACACACGCATACAATCTTTGTCAACACATCAGGTCCAGAATGCAATATTCTTTTTAAATGTTCAAATATTACACAGTATCCTCTGAAGCTCAAAATTGCAAGCTGCAGGACATTGAGGATTTGCAATAGGCATTCATTCCCAAATAGCCCTGTAACCCATGCATCTAGGAAACTGGGAAAATGGCAAATGTAAGTATATTAAGGGCAAAATTCTACAACTGTTTTCATCTTAAAATGAAAAAAAATAATATTTGGACAATGGAAAAATTTTATCAAATCCATTGCTAGGTCTGCTGCTAGGAATGTTTATTCCCTGTGTCATGTGAGGCAATTTTTCTAGCCAGAATCTATCTTACATATTTAAAATTCTACCATTCATCCATGCTTTGAATATTGCTGTTTCATCTGATCTGGTGCTCCTGTCATATATTTAGAGATACTTGATAAAATCCAACAAAGAATCTGCAATGTTATTTGTCCTGACCTGGCATCTCAGCTTCAGTATTTTCCCACCACATTCCCTGTGCCTTTTCTCTAAATACAATCATGGTAATTGTTCTGATGATCTTTCCTCTATGGTAGCTACATTTCATGAATTTAAGCACATTACTAGATTGGTGGCAAGGTTTCATGATTTTTTGGTTGAAATGGCTAGATGTACGTTCTATGCTAACAGTTTATTCTATCATACTTCTCGCTTGTGGAACTCTTTTCCAGCTACTTGCTTTCCAGTCAAATTTGATGTCCAAAAATTGAAATGCAATGTCAATCGATATCTTCTGTTTTCTTAATTTTTATTCTTTTATTGTCCTCTCTTCTTAATAGTATATTTTTCAGTAACACCTTGCATCTTAGTGGTTTTACTGCGTTGCTTGAGGTGAAATTATATATATATATATAAATTTTATACTACCGTTTTTTTCTCTCATTTGTGGAACTCACTTCTGGCCTCTTTGTTTCAGATTCCAGTTGATTTTGATCTTCAAAAATTGAAATGCAATGTCAATCATTATCTCTGGTCTTCTTAATTCCTCTTCTTTTATTGTTCTCTCTCCTTAACAGTGTTTTTTTTTACTCATATTTTCTAACAGTCAGTAATCACTTGCATCTTAGTGGCTTTGTTGCCTTACCTGGGGTGAAATGCTTAAAAAACAAAATATTCATAAATCTGTTGGTCTAAAGCAAAAAGATAAATAAGTCAATAAATAGATTAATAAATAAAATAGCTTCTGTAAGTAGAGAAACTATAGGAAATGAAACTGCTTTTTTATTTCCTTCTGAAAAAGATAGCTTGCATTATATTTTGGGTCAAATAGAAGCATTACTTCAATCCTTGGGGTATTTCGTTAACCCATATTCTCAATGACATATCATTAGCAACCACTGCCGTCTGGAACAGAGGCAAATGGGTTAGGTTCTTGAAAGAAAGGAAAGGATACTAACTTGGCTATCTTCAGCAAAAAGTAAATGAACAACTGCAGTAAGGTGAACCACAGTTAATATGATTATCTGTTAGTTTGAAATGCAGTGTCATCAAATATCTTTTCTTATCTGATTAAAAAGAAAAAGAAAAGCCAAAATAAATCCGTCACTTGAGGTTATACTACTTAAATAAACACCAGTTGCTGTAACTATTCATCTTCTTTCACGTGCTATGTCCTTTCAGAGCATGGATGATCACGATTCCCCACAACTTTCTGTCTTTTGTTGCTCAAGATAATTAAGAAGATTATCTTGCAAGACCTCATTGGATATATACTCTGATATTTATTTGATATTTACTTGGTTGGCAACCAGTTTGGGAGCACAAGTGTTCACCAATAAAATTGAATCATGTGTCAGCAACCGAGCAGTTCAGTTTTAAAAAGCAAACTGTTGTGAGAGAATCCACCATAAAGGTTCACCTATTGACCAGTTCACTCGCCTCCCCAGTCTTTTGAACAGGAGTAGAAGTTTATGCCTTGTTTCCTATTCCTTCAAAGTCAACTTCAACTCTTTACTTTTAACATCTCCACATAAAACTCTGAAATTTTATTTACTATTTATGTGCTTTTTTTTTCCTCAATAGGAGTAGATATGTTTGCCTTTCATCCGGTTTACACTCTGCTCATCACATCTTTCGAACAGGATTAGAGGTTTATCCCTTGTTTCTTGCTTAGGATTGGGTTTCTGGTTCCTTTTAATGTCTACTTAAGCTCAATACTTCTAACGTTTCCGAGTTCAGTGACCTGGGGTAAGATATTATCTCTAAGAAAGAGACAAGTCATGTGTTGGTGTTGTTAGTACAGCATGCTGGAAGGAAAGAAAAAAATACCAGAACTGTCCTATTTTTATAATTATTATTTACTTGACAATGACTTTAGCCAACGAATGTCATCATAGAATTAATTTAGCACTAACATCAAGAAGTTTCTTCAGAAAAAATATAAATATGAGACAAAAATCAGGTATGGCAGATCATATGAAGGGAGAGATAGGGGTATATCAGCCATTATAGAAAAAAAATAAAATAACAGAACAACATAGAGAAATCAGACATTTGAAAGAAGCAGCAACCATATTATGCTCTTATTATCTTATCATGCTCTTATTATCTTATTATGCTCTTATTATCTTATTATTCTCTTATTATCTTATCATGCTCTTATCATCCACTCAGTAAAAAAAACATACATATTAACAGAATACAGGAGTCACTGATTAAAAAAAATGGACAATGAATTTGACATAATAAAAAAAATACATGCATATATGTATATATATAGGGTGACCCAAAAAACGGGAATTTTTGAAGTGCGTATTGCCAGACATGAGCAAGTGGCAACACTGCGAGACAGTGACCTTGATCAAGTAAACATTTCGCCATTTTAGTAACGAGAATGGAATTCACAGTATCCCAGCTGAGATGTTGCATCAGTAAATAGGGGTTTCAACAGCAGATTTCAAGAATGCATTCGTACAGGAGGACGCCATCTACAGGACATAATTTTAAAAAAATGAAAATTCTATCATTGTTTCTTAAATGGCATGTTTTAAGGTTTCAATTACTATGAATTAAATATTTTTCTTCCATCACTCTTGGTTTTATTGGATTATTAAAAAGTTCCCGTTTTTTTTGGTCATCCTATATATATATATATATATATATATAGTTCAATCACAGTTCAGATGGGCTGGTCATGTCATCAGAATGAGTGATGATCAGATGCCAAAAATCCTCATGCATAGTCAACTTTTCCATGGTAAGCGTAATGTAGGCTGTCTTCGGTTACGCTTCAAGGACAAGCATAAATACAATTTAAATGATGCAAAACATCCCTATAGGGGAGATCAAACTTGCTGTTGAAAAACGAGCAAACTGGAGAAACACCTGCTACTGAGGTATAACTAACTTTGAAAAGAATCGTTTCAACCATCTGAGAGAATTAAGAACCAACACTAAATCTCAGCCCATATGACGGTCAACGCTTCAGCATGTCCCTCGTGTGGACTTGTTTGCAAATCCCGTGCAGGATTGTTGTCTCATACGAATCAAACATAAAAACTGAACTGAAAGACACTCATATGTTGAGAATGATGAGACAGGAGAGTCCATAAAAACATATCGAATTTATATCTATCAAAACAATGTTAAACCTAAAAATGTCTTTAAATAAGTGTCGGACTTTGTTCATTTCATAATGTGTGACGTCATTTGTTTACATTTGATACGCCATGAGCAGATATGAATGTACGTGAGAGATTCATGGAAGATTGAAGTTTATAAGCAGTAAATTCGACCTTGCCAACCTGAACGATCCTCAGTGGCCGAAACGTTAAGGCACATCAGGCTATATGACGGTTCCGCATATGTTCGAATCCTGTCTGAGGACGAATATTTTCTATGAAAATTTCTCGGACATTCAGGTCGGTAAATGTTATTTAATACTGTTTATTATAAACAGAGCATTTACTTAAATACTTGTATCTATAAAAACAATGTTAAACATAAAAATGTCTTTAATATATATATATATATATATATATATATATATATATATATATATATATATATATATACAGTGTAACCCGGATATAAGGGAGTTGTCCGGACCAGAGAAGAAGTATCTTATATCCGGGTTTCTCTTATATCCGGGTTTGGTCTATTATATATACATTAACACAGGCTCTAATTTGGGACCAGAGAAAATCTCTCTTATATCCGAGTCGCTTATATACGGATTACACTGTATATATATATATATATATATATATATATATATATATATATATATATATATATATATATATATATATATATATAAATATGTGTTATGGGACTATGCTTCTAGTTAAGTCAATATTTTCATGTTTTATATGGCTAATAAATGATTAACAAGAAATAAGACATACTTGCTTGTATGCAAAAATAGCTGAAAAGAAAGAAGGCATTACAATCTAGCTGTTAGGAATTGTGTGTGTGTGTGTGTGTGTGTGTGTGTGTGAAAAAGATTACAGCCACCTGGGAAAAGATATCCCCAAGCTGGGAACAAGTCTCATACTGATGTTCAGATGCCACATACTGAAATGGAAGCTGGTAAAAGAAGAAAGAAGATGAAGTATCCCATTTTTATTGCTGTTTAATAGTACCACCTGAAGGTGTCTTGGCAAACCAGGCAAACTAAATGTAGAGTGGGGGGTAATCCCATGGTAAAGCTTATCTGGGTGGTGTCATTTTAAATGGCTCAAGCTTGAATCAGTGAAACGTCTTCAAGATCTTGAGCCAGTCTTTACTCTCTTGTATTGGCTCTCACCTGTTCTTTCAACTGCTGATCTACAATGAGTTAAATTACAGTTATTATTGAACTACTTAATTTAATTTAATTACATTTCTAAATTTCGTGCTCTGCATAACTGAGAATGATAAGATGATTTATTTTTCAATTAACTGCAAAATAAAAGAAAAAGGAAAGGAAAAGAAATGCCTGAAACACATTTCTTTAAATAGAATTCTTAAAATTAATCTGTCTGCAGTAAAACACTTTGCTCTCTTGGTTTGAGTTTGTTTACTTGAGAGAAATTTTATTTATAAATAACTTAGCAGAATTTACTGTGTTTAAGCTGACTGGGATAATTTATATATATATATATATATACACACACACACACCATGGTTACAGTAAATTGTAGTAAATTATGTTCTGAAATGGAAAATAATACTATGCTAAAACAATATATATATATATGAGTATGTGTGCATGAATTTGTAAATATATTTATATATAGAGAGAGACATCAGAATCCACAGAGTATGGTGACTGTAAGTTTCACACTTTAAATGGTCTTCAGCTCAAGAAATATACGTATATATGTATATTAGCATTATCTATTAAAATTTGTCTTATATTAATATTATTTATATATATGTGCGTAAAATTTCAGATATAATTAAAAAATATATCTTATGAATAAAGCTAAGTTTTCCTTCTGTCTTTCTTTATATATATATGTGTATGCGTATATACAAAAAAAAAATATATATATATATATATATACATACATTTAAGAATGAATTTTCCATTTATTTATCCAACATTTTAAAATATCTACACACACACACACATACGCGCACGTGTGTGTACTACTTTGAGTGACTTTTTCCTGCTGTTGTATTAAATTAACTGCTTTATCACAAGTGGAAACATTTAAAGGAACTTGACAAAATTAAATATTGAAATCCTCGTACTGTCGACCACCTGATCATCAGAAAATTAGGTTGTTTTTCAAGGAAAGAAGACTGAAAGTGAAAAAATAACTAGTTTCATGTTTGAAATGAACATGTGTTCACATTACTGTAAAATAGAATTTAGCACTGTCAAAAGGCAAACACGATTTTACAGTTTAAAGGCATTTTAATTTGAGCATCTTAATAGAAATTTATATTGACTAGTTTACTTTCTTTTAATGTAAAGTGATTCCATGATATATAATCACTTTTTTCTGTCCTTTGAAATTGGTGATAACTGTGATTTCAATTCTAAATGGTATTGCAGCATTTATATCTCTGAAGGTGACAAATGAATCTGATTAAGTCCTTGAAGTCTCTCCTATCTATGGGATATACATTTGCAGAGCCAGTGAGTAAAGTAGTAGAAACTCGGCCCTTGCCTGTTGTGTTTCCCTTCAGCTTCAGCAATTTTCCTGGCTTCTGCTGGATTGGAAACCCTTTTCAGTTGTTTCTAGGCATTGCTCTCCCAAAAGTTCATGTCAGTGAATACATCTTTAAAAGAGAGATTCAAATAGTCTATGAAGCAGTTTTTTTTTGTTTTGTTTTTTTACCCACTGACTGTCCTTTTGCCAAGGCAGTTGTTTAGGTAAAGTGATTGTTAGGCAAGACATTTCCATGATATGACCATCTGACCTGTTTTCTTCTAGAGGGTGTTGGAGGCCAGCCAGATTTCTTTGTCAGAGATTTTGTTCTGCTATCTGATATAAAGAAGTTTGTGGAAGCAGCTTATGAAATTAGTTGAGCTGTTTGGCATGTCTCAAGAAATGATAATATATTCATAAATTATCTCCATATCCACATATATATAAAATGCAATATGTATAAATCTGTTTCCCAATGTCTGAAACACTTTTCATGGATGTGCAGGTAGCATAGCAGCTACTGGCGTGGAACATCAAATCAGTGAGCTGAGTTCAATTTCCGGCCTTGTCTGTTATGTTCTATTCAGATGAATCCATTCGCTCACCTAACAGCTAGATTACCGGGGCCCTTCATTTTCCTATTGGCTTTTTGATGAATTTTTTTTTCTGAAACTGGCTACTATCCAAAGATAGTCTTAGATAAGAAAATTTCATCGAAACATCAAATAGTAAACCATTCCACTATATTTCTCTAGAAGTCCTGGCAATTCATATTAAAGGAAACCGTGGAAAAGCATGTTCGTTTATATCCTATTAGCAATATTATTCACCCCTCTTTCCGTCTTTTTTTTTTCCGTAACGATCAAAAAACATAAATTTAGTTTTATTTGTTAATCTCACACGTTAATTTTACTATGTTAACCGATAGGTTTAATTGAATTTTCTAAGTTTACTTGTTCAACTTGTTTTAAATGATATTTATTTATATAATTATTTTCGTTTTAACACGCTGCATAAGTCGTAATTTATTTATTTTAATCATAAAAACAATGTAAATTTCTAATTATTTTATGGTTGCTTTTTTTTTTTTTTTACTAACAGTAATTATCAGCAGAGGAAATGAAACTTGAGGAAGGATGAAAAAGTAAAAAAAACAAAAAAAAAACGCCAGAAAACACATAATTACCTTCCGAGTATCCGATGAGTATCCACATAAAAAAAGCAAAAGTAAAAATTCCCCGTAAACAGCTTAAATAGAGCTCACACCATTGTGAATGGCTGTTGGTCAACTTCCAATGAAATGCGTGATAGAGGGGTATGGTTTGCCTAATATAAGTCAGTGTTTGCAGGCTGTTAATTTAGTTTGGGGGCGCATCAGAGACTGATCAGCTCTGATGGGGTTGACTTGGTGAGGGTAGTATGATGTTTGAAAGACCCGAAATTGCCCAATGACCCAATTCAGAACATCACTGACAACCCCCTCTAGCGCTAAAGAGCATATATTCAAAGTAATGAAGAGACATAGCATAGAAAAAATACTTTTCACAGTGCACAGATACTATATTTCAGTATCTGTGTACTGAGAAAAATAAGTATCGACCCATGGAGGTAAAATGCAATGCAGAGTTTGTTTAATGCTTTGAGCCCACCAGTGTTAAAAAATTATTAGACTATGCCAAATTTCACTTTATGGTATATTGGGGAAATTCTGTCCCTAAATTAAAAGCCCCAGGATCAGACTCACCTTACATTTCGCAATGTTCTATCTGAAGGCAAGATAATATCTCAAAATTAGAGCCCAAACACTGAATCACTATATTCTGATCTTGAACAGAAGTGTCAGAGAATGGCACCTTGGTCCAAGGAAGTATGTACTAGTATTAATTTTTACTTATCATGAAGAATCATTGTACTCACAAGAAAAATCTTTGCTTTGAACATTTACTGGGACTCAAGTTCACCCTGGACTGCAAATGGAACTCATTGCTAAAGATGCTGGAAAAACAGTTGATTACTTACACCATTCCAGAAAGTACTTGACTTCTCTTGCTATCCTCTGCCTTTTACAAGAACCAGACCAGGCCAAAAATGGAGTACTACTGCCATATCTGAACTAGAGCTACCCAGTCTTCCCTTTTCGTTTGATATCTCCTGTGTGTATTAAATTCTTCAAGACCTCCTTCGTCATTATGTGTCCAACAAAATTCAGGTGTCTGTTTCTGAATCTGTCTGTATACTAAATTTATCTATCTCACTATTCAATAAATGTAGGCTGGAGCTGCCCAATCCTCACTTGCCTCTGCACTACCTTGTGGGTGATGAATTATTTTCTACCCTACAGCCACTTTCCCACAGATGAAACATCATGAGCTTCTCACTACTCTGTCACTATTTCCATGACATCTGTTCTGACAAGCTACATTCCTTGGTTCCAAAAATTCCTGACCTTTTCAATTGTGAGTTGCCATACACAAGTATAAATTGTCCCCATTACATTCATATTCTATTAATAAGAAGTAAAATCTATTCGAATAGCTACTTCCCAGGAACTGTTGCTTTGTGGAACATACTCCCGGCACAAAGTTTTCCCAATCACAACAATCTTGACCTCTTCAAGTCTAGTGCTCACCGTTATCTTTCTTGCGTAACCCCATGAACTTCAATTCTTGTCTTTTCTTACACTCATACAACACCAAACAGGAACCCTCTACTTTGAGTGGCTCTTGAGTCTTGTATTGGGTGAACATTAACATAAAAATAATGTCAATAAATATTCAATGGATCGACCAGAGTTTCCTATCAAATTGCTTGTCAGGGTAAGATGCTCCATAAAATCTGTTGTAATTATTATCAATTTCATATTTGTGCCCCTTGGAACAAACACTAAGCATGAATTTTAAATTCTTACCACATTAGAGTTTCATTAAAAATGTCACAACATTTCAATCTATCTACATTCATATATAATACACTCATGTAAATGTATTTACTTGTGTGAGTGTAACTTGCACAGTGGATTAATGGATAGCGGCTTGGATTGCAGAATCAGATAGCCAAGATCGAATTCTAGTCGCATCCATTGCATTCACTTATGTCCTAATACCCTTGGGAAAGGTATGAATTCCTCTTCTTCTCCCCCCAGCTATGGGTAAATAGTAGGACAGACTGGGTTCTATAGCCTTGGATGGCAACTTGTCTACTGCAGAAAGAAATGGCAACCTACTGAAGGAAAAAATCTGCCTTGTCGGTCATGTATCAAAAGATGACTCCAATTTATACGAACTTGCTACAGAAACTACAACAGCAACACGTAGCATGGTGAGGCTGTGGCCTCATACTTAAGTGGGCAATCTACAGGGTTAACATACATGCATAAATTTATCCAAGGAGGTATGTGAAAAGTTCTCAGCCTAACCCACTTTCTAAAAACTGATTGATTTGTTTTTTTTTACATCTTATCGAACTTTTGTGAGTTATTTAAAGCCAAAAAATATTTTTGGAATTGTAAGAATAATTCTTTGTATGTGAATATGGCATCAACAATTTTTGAAAATAACAATGATTGTCCTACTATTTAACCCATAGCTGGGGGAAGGAAATTGATTCATACCTTTCCTAAGGGTATTTGTATGTAAGTGAAAATAACGAAGCCAACTGGAATTCAAACTCATCCCTCTGATTTCTCATTCCTAGCAGCTGTCATTTACACCACCTGCACTTCCCCTTTATTTAAAGTCAAAACATATTTTGGGGATTGTAAGAATAATTCTTTGTTTGTGAGTGAATATCGCATCAACAAATTTTGAAAATAACAATGATTGTCCAACTATTTAACCCATAGCTGGGAAGGGGAATTTATGACTTTCCTAAGGATATTTACTATCGTTTACACCACCTGCACCTCCCCTTTATTTAACCCATAGCTGGGCATAGGAAATTGATTTATGCTTCCTAAGAGTATTTGCATGTAAGTGAAAGTAACAAAGCCAACTGGAATTTGAAACTCATCCCTCCGATTTCTCATTCCTGGCACCAATTACACCAATCACACCCTCTCCTTTCAAAATCTGATCAAATGCCTAACCATCAGATTTTGTAGGAAAGGGCTTCTAGAAATTGGTTTTGAATTCAGACTTTTCTTCTTATACACTGTTTGCCAATCAATGCCAGAGAGCCCATTAATCCTTAGCTGGTGTGAAATCAAATGCAACTGCTGCTGGTGAAATTTAAACTTTGCTCACCAGTCCCATAATAATAATCACTATGCTACAGTGAATATGTGTTATAAATGTCAATATAAACATAGAGAAATTCATGCCTAAATGTATTTATCTATATTCATGTATATATTGATATACGTATCGAGGTTTGTTATCTTTTACTTATTCCAGTAAAGAAGACAAAGTTATTGCACTGTCTAATTAATTAATTAGTGTGTCTGCTAAATTTATTATTGCTTTCTAATTATCAAGGAACATTTTCTTGAATTTTTTTTCTTTATATTGTAAGCACTCCCATCATTTTTTTTTTAATTAGTGGAATCATATCAATCCTACTGTGAAAAAGAAGAGAAATATGAGCAGCATTAAATACAATTTTAATTAATAACATTTTAACATTCCAGTATTCTTCATGTATATTCTAGATTTTACATGTATAAGAAAGTATTGACTACTGTCATAAATGGCCAAAAAGATATAGCCAAAGAATGGGTGCCAATTTATGGCTCACTCACAGACTAGATGGAAAAGAAATATTATTGATAGTAGGTTGATTCTTTTAATGTAAAGGACCTTCAGGATTTTTAATCCTGTTTTGCAGTTTAACTGTAAAGAAAAGGACACACACAAACTTCAAATGATTGTCTTGTGTAGTGATATTGAAATAAGCCTTATCTCATGAACATATGTGCATCAGTTTGTATGTATAGTCCTTCTTCTGTTGAGGAAAGACATTCAAGTAGGAAACCTTGAATTGCATGTATCACAATAACTTCTTTGGAGTTGCAGATGATCATGTCCATTTGTATTTTTGCTGATTTCATAGCTGAACTTGTTAAATAAAGATGTAGAAGTATTTTCTATATATTATTAATAGTTGGTTGCTTTCTTTTAATGTAAAGAACCTTCAGGATTTTTAATCATTTTTTTTTTTAGTTAAAATGAAAACACAGACTTTGAGTGTCTCATTTGAAGTTAAAGACAATCAGGGAATCCGTTTTGATTGGTGCTGCAGCTGTGGTTAGTTTGAAAGTGGCTCAGACTGATCCAGGATCAATATTTGAGACATATGCATCTTGTCTACAGTCGCTCTCTCACAGACGTGCCGTCACCTCCCTCTGTGTTTTCTACAAATGCTTTCATGGTAACTGCTCCAACGAGCTATTTTCGCTAGTTCCCAGACTGCATGAATTTAAACGTGCCACTAGGCTGGCATCTCTGTCCCACCCTTTCACTGTCAAAACAGTTAAATGTAGCTGTCTTTTCTACTCCAATAACTTCATGTCTCGTACCTCCCGTCTGTGGAATTCCCTTCCTATTACTAGTTTCCCAGATAGGTATAATCTCCAATTATTCAAATGTAATGTCAATCAACATCTCCTGATGCCTTGACCTATTCCCCGTCCTTCTCTTCATCCTTTCCTCTATCATACCTCTTTACTCTCACTCCCCCTCTCTGTAACCCCTTGCATGCTAGTGACATCCCACCTTGCTTGGGGTGAAATGGTTAAAAAAAAAACCACTAACTGGTGACTAGAATAAAAAATGATTGTAGGTAACAGAAGGTTTATTTCTAAACAAAAAATGTCAAATGATGATCATTTGTATTTTTGCTAATATCATGGCTTGACATTTCAATTTAGAAGGATTTACTCCAGTTATTACTGGCTGTACTGCATCATGCAAGATGTGAAGCAAGTGTAACATATATCAGTGCAGAAAGCAGAATCAGTGAATCAAGTTCAAATTCCAGGCTATGAATTCACATGCCCACTTGGCAAATATCTCTCAAATAATAACAATTTCAAATAACAATTTGAACAAGACATACATTAGTTACACAATCACTACATTATTGCTGTGATTAACTTGCCACTTATTTTAGCATTGTTCAGTCAAATTGTACATCACTAACTAATACTATAACAAAACACAAGAAATCCCAAAAATTTCTTACCAGTAACATGAAAATATGAATCACCTCAACAATAAAAAAATGACAAAAATACTAAAAGCATAAAAAACAAACAATGTAACATCAATAAAATTCATACTAAATATATTTCATAAATAAATTAAGCAAAAAAAGAACAAAACGAGACACAAAGACACACTGCCTGAACAATAATGAAACAGACATAGCACAAAAACAAAAAAACTCTTTGATGATTAATTATAAATGCCGACATTACTTTATTTTCAAATTTCAGAAAAAATGGTCCAAAAAATAAGCAAAAAAATTGTTGGTCATTAACCAAACTTCTATTATATATATATATATATATATATATATATATATGGTTTTAAGGTATGCTATATTTATGAGTAAAAGTGCACAATATCAGTGATAAAGCTTATCTAAATATAAATGTGGACATTGACGTTAACACCGAGTGGCAACAGTCTGTTTGATGCTTGAACGTATTGGTTGGTTGCTAGACTATATATGCTGGTCAATGGGGCATTATGGGAAGGAAGGTCAAGTATTTCCTCTTTATTTTTTTTAGCCTAATAGTTATTGCATAGGGTTGAATGATTATATTTAAAAGCATTCCAAAGGCTATTGAGTAGAAATAATTATGAATCATGATGTGATCATTTTATGGCTATTGTAGTTGTTTGTTAACTCTTAATTCATTATTTATTATTGATTACTTTTGGGTATTTTGTATTTATTTATTATTTGCTGTTGATTATTATTAGTAAATTTACTTTTTGTTGTGGTTTTATATATATATATATATATATATATATATATATATATATATATATATAGTGATCCATGTCAACTGTGGGTTCATTTACCCATTACCGAGTAACAAAACCTTGTGTTGAAAAAAGATTAAATTAAAACTACTATTTTAAATAAGTAAAATAAAAACAATAAACATTAATAAGAGTGTTTATATAAATAAAAAAATTAAAATTTCAATGTCCTTAAAAAGCTACCAATGTCTGAGTCATCACAAACGGAAAGAAAAGCAGAATTTAATAAAATTCTTCAGGTGGAAAGAAAAAAATATGATTTTATTTCATTTTTATTATTATTTCTTTATAAAAAAGATGAGGAAGAAAAATAAATGGTGCTTAATATTTGATGTATTTGATAGTATCTCTAAGATTTAAAACATTTCACATCGGAATTTCACAAACTGGACCAGTCTACCATCAGGACGTCTCACAGACAGACGAAGAAAAAAAGTATTTCTTTGAGGACAATATTTTAGAACTCAGATTTTACTGGCCTCTGAATTATTTTTGTTTTTTTGTTTTTTATACAAAGATGTTCACCCTGTACAAGCCCAAGATCCATTTGAGGTAGAGTGTTACAGAGTAAGAGGCACAATTTATTAGGAATAGGGGGGGAAGATAGCAGTTAATCTTAGACTTGAAGCAGATAATATTGTAGTGATAGGAGAAGCATCCTCTTTCATTAAGATTTGATTTTAATTCTGTGCGCGCACACACACACACACACACACACACACACACACACACACACACACATATATATATATATATATTTACATAAAGGGACAAAAACACTTTACGTAACCACACACAATGTGGTTACATAAAGTGTTTTTTGTTCTTTTATTATTTTTACTTGCCTGCATGTCTGGCCTCTTAACAGATTTGTTCATATATATATATATATATATATATATATATATATATATATATATATATATATATATATGTGTGTGTGTGTGTGTGTCTGTGTCTGTGTGTGTAATTGAATGACAAAAAGGAAAAAAAACATTATTTTTGCCTGAAGAAGTACTTTTGTAGTAAAAATCATGTTACCCAGATTTTTTCACGTTTTGTCATTCAGTTACCCATCATTAGTCTGATAGAGTTTATATATCATCTCCAATATATAAATGTGAGTGGGTGTATATATATATATATATATATATATATATATATATATTGTCATCCGCAGACAGACCGTTTCACTGTATCACAGCTCATCAGTGTGGCTAGACATCCTGTTGCCTCTAACAAGGATCGAAACCTGGCTGAATTGGCATCAGTCAGAGATTCTACCCCTAAGCAATTGGCACATGTCAAGGATGAAGGTGAATTTAAGCAAATTTATTTTTAGATAAACACACAGCGACTGAGAGAACTTGATTCGTTTTACTGAAGAGTCTTGCATTATTAGCAGTATTAGTCACTGTTTACAAACTCCCACTTCCTCTCCTGATAGCTCAAATAAATTTTTTCAGGAGCATATATATTGTTATCCATAGACAGACTGTTTTGCTGTATCACAGCTCATCAGTGTGGCTAGTCATCTGGTTGCCTCTAGCTAGGATCAAAACTCAGCTGAATTAGCGTATGTGTCTGTTTATTTAAAGTGAAAATGAGACGAGACTTGGGTCCAAATATTACCATGGTTGATTTGGTAGCTAGGTATTATCAGTCTGGGGAGGAAAACCTAGCATGTGGTACCTTGGGAAAGTGCCTGGAAACTATACCACATGTTGACCCAAGACTTGTGAGGGAAACTGGTTAGACGGAACTGTTTAACAGCCATTGATAATTTTGCTAACACAAAGTCATCGTGACCAAAGATTTGAGCATGCTGACATTGTTCAAATTGTTGATCAATATAAAACATGGTTGGGCTCTCTGGGTTTCAAACAAACAAAAATGTGCCTGAGCAAGTGTCTATGACAGGGATTGGCTAGCTGTCCTGGTAGATGGTGGGATGCTCAGAAAGCAAGAGTACTTGGCTATCATGCAACCAAACAAGTTTGTTATATTCAATCAACAAGGTCTGTCTGTTTAATTTTTTTATTATATATTTTTCTGATAACATCTAGTTTTAATAATGACTTAGAATAAAAAAAGGCATGAATCCATCTTCATCCAGCTGTGGATTAAATAATAGGGCAGGCTGGACTCTGCTGCCTTGTTTTGTAGCAGCTAGAAGCTACAAGATGGACAAGAGTGAATTCAAACCTGAAGGAGGATGTTTGGAAACTTTATGGCACATTGTGCACCATTTCTCTGTTATCTCTTCTTCCAATAAATGTGGCTGTTCCTACAGAAATGTTCACCTCTATAATCAATGTGGTGGTTAGTCAAGTAGTTCAGTTCTAAACAGAACTGCTGGACCCATATATGTTGAAATTTATGGGAAAATCAACTAGTGTGTGCATATATATATATATGCATTAATAGGAGTAAAAGTTTGTCACTTAGCTGATTGATGTTACCTTCAGCATCCTGACTCCAGAGTTTTGTAGGTAGACATGTCAATCCACTCTTCAGTGGGTATCATCAATTTACTATATACATACCAGACCCAAGACTTGTGAGGGAAACTGGTTAGATTAAGCTTTGAAATGTTGTATCTTAGAAATGATTTAAGACATCTGACTGGAATTCTCCAAGGTTTTTATAACACTACTGGACTCTACTTTGACCAATAAGAATGTATAATTACTCTCCAAGCTTAACAGAAGAATCGTTATGAAATCGATCATTAATGAAAATGATATGTTCATCATTAATTAATCATAGCTAAGGATCAGAAGATAAAGTGTATATATATATATATATATATATATATATATATATATATATATATATATATATATTATTCTAAGATTATTTTCCAACTTATTCAAGATTATCTTTGCCCTCTCTAACCTTCTAAGTTTCTGTCCTGGAGTAACAAGGTGCCTCACATGTTTCACATATGATTTTATTTTCAATTCTTTATTCACTGCTTTTTGGACTGACATAGTTGAAATTAATCCCTCTCATGTGCCAAATGTCTTATGGATTGAGTTAAATATTTTCTGATTGATCTCTTTAGCTCTAAGATGAAATGATGATCCCTCTTATTCTTGTGACCTCCTGATCCAGTTTTCCTCTCGACTTTTCCCTCTTTTTAAAACTTATTCACCATTCTCTTGATGGTTCTTGAACAGACTTTGAGGATGGAAAGTAGAGTGTGAATATTGGCACCATTACTGAAGGCTTGAATGATCTCACCATTACTGGGTTAAGAAGACATAGTGGGGCTGACACAAAACAATTTTAACCTGTTCTCTTTCTAGCTGAATAACTCAAGTTTTCGAGTGATTCTTACAACAAATGGCGTCAAGATGGTTAAATGTCTTATCTGAAAACCTGGAAAAAAGAAACTCAATTAGTTTAGTGTTTTTTTAAATATTAAACATTTTGTGGGATGGACAATTATGCTGTAATATGATTTGTACAATTTTGATGTTACACCCAGTATATATAATAATATTTGTTCATGATTTCACAACGTATCTAGTGTTAAAAAAAAAAATGAAAAAAGAATGAGTCCATAAAAAATACATATAAACACACATGCACACACACACTCATTTGCCATTTTAAAAAATTTTTTTTTTTTATCTGAGACCAAAAATAAGGAAAATCTCTTGTATCTTAGTGGCTTTATTACCTTGCTTGGGGTGACATGACTGAAAAAACTCTGTCACTGAGCCATTCCGCCTGACCTTAGGTCAAGAAAGTTACTAGATATGTATATTTTGTTTGTGCAAATTATGATGTTATGAGATTTACTTTTTTATTATTATTATTATTAATATTATTAAATTAATT
The DNA here is from genome assembly GCA_964036315.1 of Acanthosepion esculentum. Taxonomy (NCBI): domain Eukaryota; kingdom Metazoa; phylum Mollusca; class Cephalopoda; order Sepiida; family Sepiidae; genus Acanthosepion; species Acanthosepion esculentum. The sequence continues at coordinate 91,959,025 of OZ038479.1, forward strand.
ATAAGTAAATTTTATTTTTTCTTTAAATATATGAATATGATGAAATATGGGAGGAGTTGGAACCATCCATCTGGCAGCTTTGTTGAAGACAGCAAGAATACTAAGGAGGTGCTGGAATCTTGAAGAGACTTCCTGCCACTTAATCTCCAGTGTCAGACGCTCGAAATAATAATAATATGTATGAAATAAATTTTGGAAGTCTGGGAAAGGCTAGCAAAGAAATGAATTATGGTACCAGTGATCATTGGAGTACAGGCATGTTGTACAAAAAACATACTTTGGAAAGGATTCGTTACAGCCTGTCAGGGATGAGGGTAGAAGAAATGATTGGTTTATTTTCTTAAGTCCAAAGAGGTGGCTTGAAAATTGACATTTTGCCAGTAACTAATACTATATGTTAGGAATAATAATAATAATAATAATAATAATAATAATAATAATAATGATGATGATGATAAGTAGTAGTAGTAGTAGTAGTACCACCACCACCACCTTGGGTTCATTGTTTAACAATCAACAAGTGTCACCGAGCAGAGCCATAATAGACATTAGCATCTCTCTGGCTGTTACAATGATTATTTTCTTTCATAGCACTGCATTCCTTTCAGAAGTGTCACGTGCCCTATGTGCCCAGTAGTTGCCTCCCTTGGACTCTGTTTTCCATTTTAATTTTATTTGTTGAAGATGAACATTTAAAAAACGGTTTTCCTTTCTTTTTTCTTTTTTTTTTTCTAGTTATATTTGCATTCGTTTCTCTCTTTCTGCCTTTGAAAATTTTTTCAAACGTTTATATTTCTGGCTTTCTTCAAGTGATATTTCTTCAAATGCGAAGTTTTTTACGTCTTCATGTATAATAGGTACTTTACCTAGGCATGGAAGGAGGCAACAATTATGGAGCTCTCCTGATCAAACTTTCTACAGTAGCAACAGTTTGCAAATCATTAGCTAATACATACACACACACACACACACACACACATATATATATATATATATATATATATATATATATATACACACACACAAGTATAGGATTGGTGTATACGGAATAAATTCCAATAACCATCAAATACTATTCTTAAAAGAGTGCTCAGTGCTCAATACAAAGTAGAGCAAATATAATCATTTATTTTAAAATTATAACATAAAAATGTTATAAAATCACTACAAAGATAGCCATTTTGTTTCAACACTTCTGGTGTTTTCTCAAGTGATGGTGTTCAATACCATCACTTGAGAAGACACCAGAAGTGTTGAAACAAAATGGCTATCTTAGTAGTGATTTTATAACATTTTTATGTTATAATTTTCGAATAAATGATTATATATATACATATATATATATACTGTTTAAAATTTGCTACATTTATAGTGAAAGAGTGCTTAATATTGATGGCAGTGTTTATATATATATATATATATATATATATATATATATATATATAGACAATGTGAACATAGGAATCAACACTGCATGATGACTGTCATTTTCATGCCTCATTGTTATCCACAAACAATGTACTACTACTCAATTATTGGCTGGGTATATAGGCCACTGAGGAATATGGGGAAGGAGGAAACAGGCCTTCCCAATTATTCTATCCAGGTTATCAATTATCGTAACATTTATTTATATATTTATTTATCATTTTATTCATTTATTTATTTATCTGTTTTGGATATTTTTCTTCAGTTACAAGTTTTGGTATTTGGAATAAATTATAGTTTATTAGATTTACATTATTTAAATTTTATAAACTTTATTTTAAATACCAGTGTCTCACCAGAATATTTCTTGGGACATTCTTTGTTTTATAGACGATTTCATAAATTCCTACTTTAAGTTTAATGCTGTCATTATTTTCTTGTGTTGATTAAATATTTTATTATAAGACTGATTCCATTTATAAAACCATTATTAGTCTAAATAAGTCCTTCTTGCAAAATTCCTAAAGGAAGAATAGCAAACAGAATGAGATACTAATCAACCAGCCAAAAGTCAATTCAAAAAATAGAAAAAAGTCAGTAACAGGTCAAAGAGAAGAAACATTTCCGACTCAAATGTAAATCTGACATACACCTGCTCAGAGGACAAGAGATGTCCAAATGCAACTATTGCAACCATGGAGAAAAATATATAATAGAATACAAAAAGTACAGTAAAATACATAATAAATAATACCAAGCTCCAAACTTTATTGTTCCAAAGATGGACCCTGCCAAAATTATAGGTTTCTTGAAAGAATCAAGTCTCTACAAACTAATATAAAATAAATAAAAATTGAACAAAATAAATTAGACTGGGACAAAACCTTAGAGGAAAAAGTTGAATAGTAATCAGGATGATTAAAAAGGAATGGAAAAACGGTTTTGGCATTAAATAACTCCCAGGCGTTGATATACCATTAAAATACACTCACTCACTCTTTCTTGGAACAAAATCAGTCTCTAAGAATTTTTTTCCATTTTGTCCTTCACTTAGGCACTATTTGTCAATATATATATACATATGTAATATAATTCATATATACATATAATACCATTCATTTATATATAATATCTATTATATTGTTGATATAGAAAACACCAATACAGATTCACAACAACTAAGAAAATGCAAGAAACACTTCACTTCAGCCTGTTCCTATAAAAATAAAGAAAAATGTTTATCAGTGAGAAAGTCATATCATGAAGTATTCTATGCGTGTTTTTATACCCTTTGAATTTATATGACCAATAGTTTGTCCTCCGTAGAAAATAAGGGTAACCGTCTTGGGTATGACGATAAACTACATCCATGTCCTGGGTAAGACGATAAACTACGTCCAACAGCAAGGCCTCTGATCAGGTGGTTTTGAGGAGCGTGGAACTACCTCTTAATTGCTGATGTTCCCAGGTCCACCCTGACCTGGGGTGGTAGCACCTGTTAGGGGGTCCCAGCTATGGGCAAATAATTGACTCCCAAACTTGTGTAAAAATATGTTTTAATACCAGAAATACTTTATAATAAAAAAAAATATATTACCAGAAATAATTTTTGAAGGAAAAATTATTATCTGCAATACTTTAAAAAAAAAACTACTAGCAATACAAACAGCTATACATTCTTTGAAAAAATATTACCAGCTGTAGATTTTTTCTTCAAAATTATTCCCAGAAATAGATTTTTGAAGAAAAACATATTACTAGCAATAAAAATTTTGTC
>OZ038479.1:91969729-91979729 GCA_964036315.1 Acanthosepion esculentum
ATTATTAGTAGGCAGAATTTGTAAAGGGAAGTAATTTTGACAAATATTTCTCCAGTTACTTCCCTTGGAAAATATCAGTGTCTGAGTTTTAATTGTTTCCCTTAGATTGAATTTCTATGATGATGCATTCGTTTTTATTGCATTACGTAAACAAACAATATTCAACCAATTTCTTTAAATCGAAATCCAGTCATTAGAGAAGAATGCAATATGTTAAGTGAAAAATTCGAAGATTATATATTTTTAATCTTACACGATAATATTGAATTGAGAATATAACTCCTCCTGGTTTCAATAACAAAATAATTTAAGTGAAATTTTGGAATTATTTCTCCAGAATAAACCGGTTATTCTTGTAAAGCTGTTAGTAAGGCTTACATAAATTCCTGATTATTATCAATTCTCTTTTACCTGATTTTCAGAATATCTTTTTAGAAAAATCTTCAGGATATAGGAATCATGGCTCTCCACAGTTTCCTGTCTTTAATTTTTCTGCACAATCCCTCTTTATATTCTGCCATCCATTTACTCAAATTCGTTAAGCAGGTTACTCACGGTTTCCCTTTGCTTCTCTTTTTCTTTTTTTTTATAATCGTTTCACCCCCAGAAAGTCGATAAAGCCACTAAGATGCAAGGTGCTACTGAGTGTGAAAGAAACTGAGAAAATGTTATTGAGGAGAGCTTGATTGATTGATTTAATTTTTTAACGGCTTGTCAACCATTAACAAGTTATTTAAAGTCGGAAAATATTTTTAGATTGTAAGATTTTTTTTTGAGATAATAATAATAATTTACTGACACAAATCCTACTATTTAACCCATCTTTGTGGAGGAGAAGAGATGAATTCATATCTTTCGTAAGGGTATTTGTGTGTGTATTAATATAACAAACCTGATTGGTATTGGAACTCAGCTCTCTGAGTTTCAATTCCGAGTCGTTATCTATTACACCACCTGCACATCCAAGCTTACAGCTCCAGGTATTCCCAGTCGGTCACCCATCTAGGTACTGACCAGGCTCAACGTCGCTCAACTTCAGTGATCATATGAGAACAGGTGTTTCAACATGACATGGTTTACTGGAGATAGATTACGATAAAAAGGAAGTAAAAGATGACGATTGACGTTGCATTTCATTTTTCAAGATCATAATTGACAGGTAAGCAAGAAGCCGGGAGAAAGTTCCAAAGGCAAGAAGTGCAAGACAAGAAACCAATCTATTCCTACACTTAAATTCAAGGAGGAAATATTTATAGAAAAGACACAGGGCAGTTACATCATGGAGGTCGGGAAGTGACTGAAGCTGACATGCCAACTCAGAACTTTCTTTGGATTTTGTCAAGAATCTATAATTCTCAAAATGTGTGTGTATGTATGTGATCAGATGTTGTTTATCCATTTCCACAGTTTTCATCCGATTTCGATGAATTTTTTTTTGTTTGATAGATAATTCTTCACTACCGGTTTTGAGTCCAAATTGTTGGCGACAATGGCTCTCCACTACTTCCTGTCCAGCAACATTTTACAATTTACCATCTGTTCTTGGATATATATCTTTCATAAAAACTTTAATAAAAATAAATAGTTTATTACAATAATATTATTTATTATTATACAGTTCCCTCTTCAGGGCCACCCTCACCTCCATTCAAATTGTTAACCCCCATTTGAGGATGTATCTCAGTTGCACCCAATTTTTGTTATTAATATTGATTTTCGGGTGGGCTGATTTTAAACTTAAACTGCTCCAATTGAACGGCAAAAATTCCCAGTAATGAAAGACCCGGTCAAAGATGGGTTATATTGCTAGTCTCTAGATATTTAGCAGAAGCACCAGACCAAATGTGGCAGCAACATTCAAAACAAGGACAAATGACAGAAAGATCCATGAAATTGTCACGGTTTTCCTATTTCAATTTTCTGATGACTCTTAATTCTTAAGTGAGTGATTGAAAGAACTCATGGCGATTTCTTTGACAGTAAAATATCCATAGAAATTTCCCTATCGTATCGGTAAATATTTGAGCTCAACAACTTTATCAAAATATTGCAATAACAACCATAAATATGAATGCTGGTCGTTATTTTAAGAAGTAAGGGGATACAAATAAAAAGATTTGAAATTAACAACTTTTCCATTTCACTGAAATAGCCGTTAAACACTTCTATCTTCCTTTCTTTCTTTCACTGAAACCAAGTAGTGTCTTTCCCCCTCTTTCCACGCAATCAAAACTAAGTAATGACAGAGTGTAACAGTCGTGTGAACTAACAAAGGGAGCAATATATTTTTGAAAAAAAATATTATCAGCAATAAAAATTTTGTCGGCCTTAAATAACCCAATGAGGTTTTGATGTGCCATAAAACAAAACAAAACAAAACAAACGAAATCAAACCAAACTTTCCTCATTTTGTGTGCTAGAAATTTCAACTGTCTCTTTCTGAATGTAAGTCTCCTTGTCGTTACTTTTTTTTTTCTAAAAAAAATCGAATTCCTTGTTATTCACATGTAAGTCTTAGAGAATTGGGTAAAAAACAATGAACGTTCTTTTCTGTACAGTATTTACATTAGTCGGACTATATTGTCCTCATCTTTGTCGCCATATTTGTCACAACGTTTCGGCCGTTGTACGCTCCGGCCTTCTTCGGGTGGTTGGAATTTCGAACTGAACCCTTTATTTCGATCACTGGGGTAGACTGTTCTAGTTCCACAGTCTACCCCAGTGATCGAAATAAAGGGTTCAGTTCGAAATTCCAACCACCCGAAGAAGGCCGGAGCGTACAACGGCCGAAACGTTGTGACAAATATGGCGACAAAGATGAGGACAATAGTCCGACTAATGTAAATACTGTACATAATACCTCATCTCAGAAATATAGACAGGATCTTTTCTGTGTTTATGATTTTTTAAACAATTTCTTTTCTTCGCTTCTAACAACATTTTTTTTAAATTTTCAGGTTAAAGCTGAACATAAATTGTGTAATATTTTTTGAGTGCTTCCAGCTTTCAAAAACCCTTACCAAAGAATTTGTAGACAGATTATTATGATTAGAGTTATGCATTGTGTTTCTTGGTAGTTTTCATATATCGTGTCATCATGCTTCAATTTGGTGCAACAGGTTTACTTTTTATTGTATTTTTTCCAAATAACTTCACATGTCAATTTTTGTTGTTGTTTTTTTTTTGGTTTTTTTTTTTTGTTTTTTAAAGAACGACAAAGTCTTAAAGAAAATGGAAACGGAAAGAACACTTACTTACGGTTAGAAAAAAACAGTTGGAAATTTTAGGGCACATAATGAGAAAAGTAGGCTCAGATATTTTGACACTCACAGATAATAAAGCCAAGAGGAAACGTCGACTAATAATAAACTTTAAAGGCTTTGGTAAATGGTTGGCATAGATTGCAAAAAGATCAGTTTTACTAAGCTTTTCTTTAATTACCTAGTTGATATAATATAAAAAAGAAAATAATTAATTTAATTTATTTTTCATCAACAACATATTTTTTTAAATTGTTCTTTGAAGAATACGCCCAGTAGCAGCATTTTTTAATTAACTGAAGCATTTTCAACAATTATCTATTTCATTTAATATTTACTTTTATTTTAGCTATTTAGTTGCTTTTTATTGCAACTTTACACGGCTCATCAATCGACAGCAGTAAATATATGGTACAAAATCGCAGAAGGAAGAACGAATGTGTTTGTTACTTCGTAATCTGTAAAGGGAGGTAACTCATATATTGCAAATTAATTCCCTTGAGCAGAAAGTTTGACAAATGAAAGATGTTCACCATTTTATTATTTAAGACAAATTGAGCCTTGGTGAATTAAATTTTATTGAAGGATATTCTATACAGTTGGATGGTTGTACTTAGAAGAAGGAAAGTGTTTGCACATACTGGATATTTTTTAACTTAAATTATGTTTAACTTTCTCACATTTGGTCATTTTTTTTTTCTTTTTTGACATAGCATGTCCCTTCAGCACATTGGCAATAATCATGCCTCTCCACAGATTACTTTTTCAACTGTGAATCGCCAGACCTTCTTGAGAAACATAGTGGAGATGTTCGCTTTTATTTTCTTCAGTTTGGATTTGCATTGCCTCTTTTAAAGTTTTTGAATTCACGGTTGTCCTTCTAGTTGCTGCCCATTTCCTGCTATTTATATGTTTGCTGGGGAATTCAAAAATGGAAAGAGGGAAATTATACGAAAGTGAATGCAATAGACCAGCCTGGAGTTTGAAGTTAGGTTGTATCTAATGTATGTATCTAGTGGTTTGTAATGTTTACAGAATTTGAGCATAACCACCTCGGAAATATATTCAAACACACTGTTGCTGTCACGATGACAATTTTAAAAATCAAACCTGAGAAAATTAAAATTTAATAATATACCCTTAATTAACAGTATGTAAAAATATATGATGTATATTAAAAAAAATATGTGGGTACTGACAGGTTTTTAGCTTTCAAAAAAGAATCTGCAATATTATTGGTCCTGATCATGCATCTCTGCTTCAATCACTTTCCAACCGTAGCATAGCTTCTCTTTGCCTTTTCTTTAAATATTTTCATGGCAATTGTTCTGGTGAACTTTCCTGTATGTTATCTAGACTTTATTAATTTTAGCACAGTACTAGATTGGTGGCAAGGCCATATTATTTTCAGTTGAAATTGTCAGATGTAACCGTAAGTTTTTACTAAATGTTTCTTCTCTCACATTTTTCACTTGTGGGACTCTCTTCCAGCTTTCTGCGTTCAAGTCAACTTTGATCTTCAAAAATTTAAAGGCAATGTTAATCATTACTTTCTGTTTTATTAATTCCTGATCTTTTATTGTTCCTTCTCCTTAATAATGTTTTTCTTCTTTTGTTTTTTTTTTTTTTTGCATATTCTCTCACACTCATTAACCCCTTGCATATTAGTGGCTTTATTGCCTTGCTTGGAGTAAAATTATTAAAAGAAAAAAGCTTAGATGAGAGGCACTTCTAAAAAAAATAAAAATTTGATGTTTAGTCATTTGGTTAGATTTTGAGAAGTGGACTTCTCCAGAAACTTTTCAGCGCCCACCTCATAAGTATATATGTGTGTGTGTACTCACATTGAAGAGACCTTTAAAAAATTAGCAACAAACTTGAGATTAGTACTTTAGCTTCTCTTATTTTAATTCTGTAATTGTAATTGTCATGTAATTGTAATTAATGTAATTCTGTAGAAGTACCAAATTAGAATTGCCAAACAATTTGGACAAGATTCAAAATATCTGTCTATATTACAGAGATGAGGTATTGTAATTATTTACACTATTTACATTCTTAGGAATGTTGTTCTCATCTTTTTTTGCCATATTCACCATATAGCAAAAAAGATGAGGACAGCAGTCCAAAGAATGTAAATAGTGTAAATAATTGCAATACCTCATCACAGAAATATAGACAGTGTAAATATAGAATTGAGTCTTTCTCAAATTTGTTGGTCCAACTTAATTATTGAAAAGTACTTAAGGAGAAATTTCTAAATGGACCAACACTGTACTTGAAAATAAAATCAGTGCTTTCTGTAAAAACAAAAAAAAATTATTTATTTTGACATGAAGCCCCCTTCAATTTTGTTTTAATTTTCTAATATCTGCAAATCTGCAAATTGCCATTTTTGGAAGAAGTGATTTTCATTGTAAATTTACTATCACTGTATATTGTGTTAGTGTGTATCTGATATCAGTGGAGAGAAGATGAAATCAAGGAATCCAATAAAAATATTCAAGTCATTTTAATGGTTTTTGAAATCTTTCTTATTTCTTGTTTGGTTACAGAGATAGCTGCATCAATATCTACTTATAATCCATCAATAACAAAAGTTATTTTTAGAGATTAGCAGAAAGGAATTTATTTAATCTATTCACTCCAGGATATTAGATTGCATTTTCTTAATATTTACATATTTATTATCATTTTGGAAATAATTCTCCTTTTGTATACAGTGTTTCTGAAATTATTATGCAGATCATATAGACCTCAATAGCTCAAATTTGCTTTGAACCATTTTTTCAAATTTTAAGTAATTAATTTAGATGTCAACACAGTGCTTGAGTTCAATTTTTAGGTAGTTTCAACATGTTTTATTAAAGTTATTGGATTTATTATAAAAACTGCGTCTGAAGTTATTATGCAAAAGCAGAAAATCACTTTTTACTTCAATAACAATGCAATAAAATCATCAACAATTGATCAACACCTATAACAGAACAAATAACAAATATATAAGTCTTTGAAGCATTGACGTCTTAATATATTGACCCTTCTTCTCAATAACAGCCTGCAATTTGTTATCCATTGATTTTGTTAAATCTTTTACTTCAGCAGGTTCAGTTTCCAACATGGTGGTTTTAATTGCTTCCCATAAGGCCTGCTTTGCTGTTATATTGTTTGTCACATTCATATAAAATTATCTTCACAACTGACCATAGATTTTATGCTCAAAAATTTCATGGGTAACCTTAGATACATGAGAAGGAGCATTATCATACATAAATACACACTTCACTTTGAAACTTCAAGGCTGGGACTTGTTAGACGTCCGGTTGCCTCTAGCTAGGATCGAAACCCGACTGAATTTGCGTCAGTCGGAACTTCTCCCACTAAGCCATCAGTGCACGGCAGGGATGAAGGTGAATTTTTTTAGCGTGTTTATTTTTAGATTTAGATAAACACACAGTGACTGACAGTGACTCAATTCTGCCGAAGAGTCGTGCAATATTAGCTTAAATAGTCACTGTTTACAAATTCACACCTCAAACCAGAGAGCTCAACCGAAATTAATTTTTCAGGAGTCAATATATATATATATATATATATATATATATATATATAAGTAGAATTGTTTGCTTAGTCATTGGACACTGAATGTTTCTATACAAAAGAAATCCACTTACCTTGAAAATGGCTGAGGGATTTTGTGCCTGCCAATGCCATTGGATCTATGATATAAAGAAAGACTGAGGCACACTCATTCCATTGTTTATAACAGAAAATGGTCAATGAAATAGCCCTGATCTGCTACTTCCAAGGTTGAGAGAATGACCCATATGTGCTGGCAATAGATGAAGGTACATACCTTTTTATATATATAAAGTCAATGGCAGTGAACAAGAGGAGAGAGGAAGCTGAGGAGGTGGCAAAGTTGATTTGCAGCTATTTAGACTGACTGCTCTGTGAATTTGTGACAGTTTGCTACAAGCTATTTCTTATAAGGAAATAGCTAATAGTACCTTGACTATTAGTGACATAATAGAGCAGATATAGCTTCTTGCCTTTTGTTGTTCTAAGTCATTTTTGTCCCTTTTAATTTTTAGTAGATTAACCATTGTTTGCTTCAGTATGTCCCATGAGTGTTAAACTCTTCTTTTTATCTAATCATTTCCCCCCAAGCAAAGTGGTAATGCAGGGGGTTACAGAGAATTAAAGTGAATGAGATGGGGAGGATTGAGGAAAGGACAAAAAAAAAAGAACAGGTTTCAAGAAGATAGAAGACGATGATTGAAGTTGCATTTAAATATTAGTTATCAGGAAAACAGGAACATTCAAGAGGGATCCACAGGTGGCAAGTGTGAGAAAAAAAACTGTTAGAGTAGAATTGGCAGTTGCATTTAACAGTAAAAGGGTGGAACCTAGATGCTAATTTAGTAGTACACTTAAATTCACATAGTCGGGTCACCAGGGATAAAAGCTTGTCAGAGCAGCTGCCATGAAAATATTTGTAGAAAAGGCAGAGGGAAGCCATGTAACGTCGATGATAAAGTGACTGAAATCGAGATGCCTGGTCAGGATCGATTACATTACAGATCCTTCTTTGGATTTTGTCAAGAATCTCGAGATGTACAGTAGGATCACCAGACCAGATATGGCAACAGTATTCAATGCACAGATGAATGGTAGATTTATAAATGTGCAAGATGGATCCTACAAGAAAAATTTTATTGCACAACACAGTGAACCAACTACCCTCTTTCCGCATTATGTGTTTAGAAATCTTCATCTGTCTCTTTCTGATTATACCTATTTCTTTCCATGAAGTTCCTATTTTCCTTAAAATGTCCTCATTATTAATATGTTCAGCATTCTCAGCATTTGTCTGTAGAACCATGTCAATGTCACTTCAAGCCTCATTTTCATCTGTGAGGAAATTACCCTGCATTCTTTGCCATATTGAAGATTAGACATTACCTAACAATTCAACATCCTTTTCTTTGTTCTTGAGGACATTTTCCTATCCTTTAATACTTTATTTAGTTTCTGGAAAAAGACATTTTTTGCTTTTCCTATGCATTTTCAGGCTTCTTTATCACAATTTCCGTCTTCTGTTACTACGCAACTCAGAAAGATACCTGCTTAATTTCGATATACCCATCAGGTTTGTTGCATTCACTTATGCACAAATACTCTTGGGAAAGGTATGAATTCATCTCCTCTCCTAGCTATGGGTTAAATAGTATAACTTGTATCTGGAAAAAGCAATCCTATTCTCAAAAAAAAACAAAATTCTTACAATCTAAAATATATTCTGACTTTGAAGAGACAAAAACCAAAAGTAAGATAAATAATTTCTCTCTGAATTTTTGGTATGAAGAATTATCATTATTAATTAAATTTACTTTCGGACTATTGCCCTTATCTGTAAACAGGGTAAATAAAAATAAATCAGTTAATCAATTGGGCTGTCTATTTTGCAGCAAAAAAAAACATGCATTTTATCTTCTTACAGTTCATCTAAAAAGACCTAAATCCTTTGCTTATATACCTGGTGTAATTTTTGATAACAAGATTCACCGTCCTGACGCGAGAACTGCTAGTTCTGGCCACGAGTTATTACTCGAAAGCATTATTGATTAAATGGAACATTTTTAAAGACATTAAATAATGTAAGGGAAGTAACTCAAGCAATCTTAAATGTAACGCACAAGATGTGGGCCGTTAATGTTTAATGCTGATGAATGGAATTTTCTTTTTTTTTTTTCTTTCCTTTTCGTTCGTTTTTGATTGGCTATGCGTCTGAAAATGAAAAATGTTGTTGATTTTATCTGTAAGGACGATCTTGTTATAAATTATTTTTCCTTGAGTCGTCAATCACGTATGATTTGTGTGATGTTTATGAATTTGAATGATATGATTTTTCTTTTTTTATTTATCTGCACACGAAATAAAATTGATGGAGACATTGCATTTACTGATAATAATGAAGAACAGTTTTTTATTCTTTTTTTTTTTTCGAAAATATCAAAAATATAATTATGAATCTTAAAAAAAAAAAATCTTAATTTTAATCGCATTTAAAAATAAAACAAAGAAATTGTATAAACAACATCTTAGTACACTTTCCGAAAATGTTTTTGTCTTGCCTCATCTTAACATAATATATTTTAAACTGGAATTACAATAAAGATATAATTCTTATTTTAAAAACTGAAATTCTCATTTCCAAACAAAAACTCAGAAGAAGCCGGGAAAGTTCATATATTAAAAAAATTAAAAAAAAGAAAGTCTGAATTTCAGGATTAATAGTTATCAGTATATCACAATCACACATCCCATAACCCATGGGGGTCGTAGGAGCACCATATGTAATGCAGCCATACCAGAAATGGTGCATCTTGGGTAAAACAGCCTGACAGAGCCCAACCCTTTCTATCTCCTATCTGTATGTTGGCCGTTGGTTCCTATAAGAAATTCATCTACTCTTTTCCAACCCTCTCCAGGCTGGTTTTAATTCAGTTTTCTTTCTCCTAGACAGGTTGCCAACCAAGGCTATAGAGAACTGGTGAACAGTGTGCCACAAAATCCCCAAATGACCCTCAGGTTTTAAATACAGAGTTGTCCTTTTTCTGGACAGGTTGCCGCCCAATGCTATAGGATCCAGTTTGTCTTGCTATTTACCCATAACTGGTGGGGTGAAGAAATGTCTTCATACATTTCCCAAGGGTAAAATGAACATAAGTGAATGC
>OZ038479.1:91984729-92022229 GCA_964036315.1 Acanthosepion esculentum
ATATATATATATATATATATATATATATAAATTTAAAATGAATTTACATTCAAATTAAAATTTATCAAATACTAACATTAATAATTTTTTTGTATGAAAGAGATGGAAGAGAAAAGAATATATATATATATATAAGCTCTATCCCCAATAATGAGCAGTATTTCTTGATAAACATAGCAAATTTTACACTATATATATATATATATATATATATATATATATATGAGAGAGAGAAAGAACAGTAAGATTTATAATCCGGTGTTCTTATTAATTATTTTTATTTTTTAAGTTCATTTCGTAAGTAACTCATATTTTGATGCGATAGTTGTCGGAGAAAATGAATACCCTACCACTCCTTGTCAAAATGATTGAATTTTCCCATATCCTTATTAACTCCCATTAAGAATGTATGTGTTTATAAAGCTCAGTAATTTTCAAAATAAGTTATTCCAAAATTAGCTTGAATATGAAACAGTACTAGGGATTTTAATTTAACTCTATAATTAAATTTGAAGTTTTTAGTTTCTGTTTTTGAAACATGGCAATTCCTGTGTAGCGACGGAACCATATTTTTAAACTAGTAAATTTATAATATATATTATAAAAGTGGACATTGAAGTCAACACCAAGAGGCCAGATGAGTGCATCTGGGTGTTGACTTCAAGGTTCAATGTTATATTTACATGTGCTATATTTCTAATATTCAGCACTTTAATTTATAAATATAGCATACAGTAAAACTATATTTTATCATATATATATATATACAGGGTGCGATGGGTAAATTGTCGCCATTTTATATTTTTAATTTTGAGCATGTGTGTTGTTTTTTTTTTTTTTGATTTTGTCAACTACACAGTAGTGTCATTTGGGCACCTTCTGTGAGAAAACAATCACCATGACGCAATTCACTCCACCAGAAATTTGGAGATGGCATGCTGTACTGTTTGACATTCATGCCAGAAACTTCAATATGCGCATTTCAGAGTGTTTCAGTGTCAATCTGATGGCAGTGCAGAGGAAAGAGTTGGATAAGTCTAATGGTGATTATGAAAGTGTTTGGAGTGATCACTAGTGATGGCAATGTTATGCCTCTATTCATCTTCCTACAGGGCCTCAGACTCAGCATGGAGACCTACATCATGTCTTGAGAAATAAGATATAAGTTAGATTCCTTAAGAATGGATTCAAAGAAAGATGGCAGTGTAATATAATGTTTTAGGTGTGAATTTATAGCTGGTAATAATGTTACGTTTTCAATGTATTTTTCCTTAAAAAAATTATCTTCTTTTTTAATTAGTGTGGCATTAATGAAATCAAAGTTATGTGCATCATTGTTTTGCTGAAAAACCATAGAGTTAGATCATTTGTCCAAACACAAGTTTCTCTTGTGTTTGTAGATGCATGCTTTGAGATCACGTGATGTCTCTCCCATATAAACATTTTTGCATTGTAAACAATTCATTTGATGAATCCTAACATTGAAATTGGCGTTGGGTTTATTTTTCTTTCTAGTTATATCTCCAATCTTCTTGGAGATGGTGGTAACAATCCAAGTATTAGGGATGACTAATTTGTTTGAGAGTTTAGTAGAAAGAGTGTTGGAAGGCAGGATTATGATTTTTGTGTAATTTTTCTTAGAAGTGCTATTGGTGTTGTTTTGGCTTTGTGGATTTTTGTAAGCTTTCTTTTTAGCGTTGAAGATAGAATGATGTGGACAGTGGAGAAGTTTGAAAGTTTTCTCAATATATCTCTCTTCTTCATTTAGGTATTCCGGGCTATATATCCTAAGGGATCTGAGGTAGAATCCTATGATTAGTCCAGATTTTATTTTTGGGTTATGGTGGGAATAGAAGTTGATTATTGTTTTCATTTGTGGATTTACGATATACTTTAAAATCTAATTTCTCATTGTTGCATATTAATAAGATGTCAAGGAAAGGTAGAGAATTGTTTATTTCAAATTCATGTGTGATTCAGTGGCGGGTTCAACCTTATTGAGTTTCATTATTATGCCTAATAGGTTTGTATCTTGAGCATATAATAAGAGGACGTCATCTACATATCTTAGGTAAGTAGAGCAGTTTGGTATGATGTGTTTAAATGGACCAAATTTTAAGAATTCTACCAAAAGGCAAGCAAGACCACCACTGATAGGTAACCACATCAGTAAGCCAAATTTTTATTTGTCGAGAATATTGTTGAAAGAGAAGAAACAGTGGTTAGTGATTAGTTTGGAAATTTTTTTAATTTTGTAAACGGGTAGAAGAAGCATTTCTTTGGACTTTTAGCTGTGGTTTCTCAATATGTTGAGACATTTTGTGATTGTGTTTAATGATTTGATGTCTAAGCACACCATAACCATGTTTTCCATATTTATGTTTCGTATTCTTTGGATTAAGTCCCCAGAGTGTTTGATATGTGCATATGTGTTGTTTTGATGGTTCTAGGAATGGACTTAGGAGTTTTGCAATGGCTCTAGCTAATTTATGAAGCTTACTGTTAATATGGGACACAATGGGTCTGATCGGTATGTTGGTTTTATGTGCTTTAGGTAAGTCATATAGTGTGGGTGTGGTGGTATTCTATTAATCTAGTCCATGATCTGTTTCCATTTTTTGATAGTTTCTTAACTGTTTTGTTGAACCCTTGTGTCTGTGTTTACTGTCTGTTCATTGTTTTTGTGTAGGTGATTTTGTTATTTAGGAGAGATTCTAATTTTTCACTGTAGGCATTGGTGTCCATTATAAATATTCTGTCATCTTTGTTATGATGTTTTTGTATATAACATATACAAAACTACATATATATACAAAACTACATCTATATATATATATATATATATATATATATATATATATATATATATATAAATATAGGTAACTATACTCGTGTCAAAAAAGCTTCGAATTCTTGATTTACCAATAGTTAAATCAGTCTCGAAGGGAAAAAAGGTTTTAAAAAAGAAAGAGCCAGGAATATGAAAGTCTGTCGAAAATAATCGCACAGATACAGGTTCAAAGCCCAAAGAAAAAACACCAATACGAGTAAACAACTAACTAAAGAGCTCAAGACAAACGTAGAGCAGACCTAGTCAAACCTAATGAGCCAGACAAACCTACCAAGGTTTCACTTAGGCAGATCGTCAGGGCCAGACCCTGACAATCTGCCTAAGTGAAACCTTGGTAGGTTTGTCTGGCTCATTAGGTTTGACTATATATATATATATATATATATATATATATATAGTTTTAAGGTATGCTATATTTAATGTTTTATGAATTAAACTACACAATATCAGGGATAAATTGTATATAAATATAAAAGTGAATATTGAAATCAATACCCAGAGACAACAGTCTGTTTCATGCTTAAACGCAATCTTCAGTGTCCACTATTATATTTAAAGATTATATATAGAATTAATACAAATAAAAGGTTTGTCCCTTAGCTGACTGAGGCTATCTTCAGTATCCCAACTCCAGAGTTTCATAGACAGACCCTCCAGTAAACAACTCCTTCCAATCGTCAGGGGTATGTAAACAACTCCTTCCAATCGTCAGGGGTATCATCAATTGACTGCTTATACTTCTCAATTTTTCTTTTTTATATGTACTTTTCATGGGTGCAGTTTTTTTTCCTCATGGTGTCTGCATGCATTTGTGTGTGTGTGTGTGTGCACCCATGTGCCTATCAGGCATGTACATGTGGTATATCATGGTTATTTGTCCTTTTCATCGTTTTTGCTTGTTTTTTTTTTCATTTTGCACTCACTCCTTAATAGTTTCTTTCTTTTTCTATTTTTTCACTTTTCTTTCAATTGTAATCATTTTCCTTTCTGGTTTTCTAGACAGATATGTTCATTGGTAATTTTTGCGCACTCTAGTGTTTTTCTATATATTTAAAAACTAAAAAAAGTTCATGGTTAAGGAGGATTTTTTTTTTTTTTTTTTATAGATTTTGGACTCTTTTCTTGGTTTCCAATAGAAGTTTAAATATAAATTGTCCAATGTCTGGTTGCTTTTGGTCTTCATTGGCTATTTTTGAAGAGCTTGTTTTCTTTTATGTGATAGTGTCATGGTTTTTCTCATCTGACTTAATTTATTATTACTATAAACATTATTTTTAGTGAGTACTTTTTTTAGTTTTTTAGTTCGAGTTGCTATCCCCGTCTCTTAATTTTCTTAATTAGTAAAACTAACAAAGACCAGCCTAATTTGAGAAGTCCTACTAAAGAAAAATTGTGCTTCTAACAGGAATTGAAACTGAATCCCTTTTTTCCATCAGATGAACCACTTGTTTTATCCAAAGCATGCCACTACCCGTTTGGCTACAGAATTTAAATTTAATGAAACATGTTTTAATGAAAACATGCTGCCAAAATATACACACTATTTATATATATATATATATATAGACAATTGTGTCTTGCTTGAAACATCCTGTTGCCTCTGAGTGTTGAGTTCAATGTTCACTTTTATATTTACATATGCTCTATCTCTGATATTGAGCACTTTATCCCATAAATATAGCACACCTTAAAACTATATTTCTTCATATATATATATATATATATATATATATATATATGATAAAGCTTCATCAGAAATTGAGAGAAAACAGACAAAAAACAGAAACTCTGGTATACCAGAATTTCTGTCTTTTGTCTGAGATTGGGAGAAAACAGAAATGGTCAGCTCTCCCTACTGCTCTAGTAATTACCTGACTCTTCCTTCTATCCTCTACCTTTACAGATCAGACCAAAATGGAGTAATGTTGTCATATTTGGTCAGAAGCTGCCCAGACCTCACTCTCCAGCCTTGATAGAGTTCAAAAGTGTCTTCGAGCCCTTCTGGGTGATGAATTATTCTCCACCCTTCAACCTTTCTCCCACAGGCAAGATGTGGCCAGCCTGTCACTGCTCTCCTGCTACTTCCACAGAAAGTGCTCAGACAAACTACATTCCCTGGTCCCACTGGGGCAAACCTTCACAGCAAGAACACGCCATGCATCTCACATAGTAGTAAACTACCAACATTCCTTCTGTATCCCATTGGTGAGAAGTAAGTTCAACTAGAGCAGCTTCTTCCTGCGAACCACTGCCCTGTTGAACTGACTCTCAACAGGATGTTTCCCTGATCACTACAATCTTAACCTGTTCAAGGCTAGGGTTAACCATTATCTTTCACTCCTATACATACAAATGGCCTTCAAACATAACCCTCTACCATGAATAGCCCCCAGGACTTGTAAAGTGTGAAGCTCCTTATAAAAGAAAATATATATGTGTGTGTGTGTGTGTTCATCAACATTGTTTGGGTATTTTTACTTTTCAGCTCTTAATTTTCTATTTTCTATTTGATTATAATAGTAGTTCTTGAGAATGTGAGCTGTGAAATCTGAAGATTTCAAGACTCTAAATATCTTATTTGAAATCTACCTGTGAGCCAGTTTTTCCTATTTTGTGACCATTTTGTTGTCTTTCAGAAAACATCACGAGATCCATAAAAAAAAATGTGAAGAAATTGTTACCCAACCTCAAATGTTTCTTTCAATAATTCCTTTACTCTTCTAATCACGGCTGTATGTATTTCTCCACATTTTCAACTAATATAGAATTTGAAACAAAGTTCTTTTTGATGTGAGAACAATGGGCCTTCCCATTCATGGCAGACATCAAGAAACATCTTGATTGTGATGTGGAGGTGTAAAATCTCTGTAGCGCAGATGCCAAGTGTTTATACTATTGTTATGGTCTTCTTTTGTGTGCCATATCTCATCAGGATTTAGAGGATCATGGTAATGGTAATATTAGATGTTTCCCTACAAGGAAATAATTGACTTTCACAAACCGACCTGGCAGTACTCTTTTGGTTGAAATTTATAAAATCTTTCTCTTAAGACAATATTTCAGGAAAATAGATTTCCCGAGTCCAGTAGCTAACTGTTATTGCTTTTCTGGTATTGATTGGTGGGTGGGGGTAAGTTTCTTCCTTACCTTTTATTTCAAGTATTGTGGAACTTTAACATCTTGATTATATCATTACTTTCTCTTTGCATTACTTCTGCTATCCATTTTGGTTGTTACTGCTGTTGGTAGTCCTCCAGTGATCTGGTCCCTGTTATTTGGTACAATTCTTTGTGATTCTATAGTGCCTGTTCAAAAAATATGATTTTTGTAACCCTCAGGCTTAACAAGGTCAAAGTCTTTTTTAACCATTAATCTTAGAAAGCAGATCTATACAACTGACAGTTTAAATATTTTTGAACAACTGAAAGTTTGAATATTTTTTAACATGTTTGGCATTATGCATAGCATTCATATGGAAGTATCAGTCTGATGAGACTATTTAAGAACATGACTCAAGTTTTCATGTTGATCTTTTGGGTTTTGTAGCAATTTGCAGTGTTTGGCTACCTCTGGTGCAGCACTTCTGTGTCCAAAATTCTTTTTCTCCTATACTGGATTTGTTATAACTGATCAATACACTGAGGTATTTAAAGTGTTTAGTATTTAATAATTCCATATCCTGAATTTTTATGATGGATTCAGAGTATGTGCTTTCATTCCAATTCATGATCATAGTTTCTGTTTTGGAATGGTTTATCTTGAGTTCTATTTCTTAGAACACTTGGTACAGGATGTTGATTTTCTGTTCAAGATCATTCCTCCACGGCTTCCTCTCTTTCAATGCTCTAAGTAACATTTGACTTGTTAGCATCCCTCTTAGTTCCTATTCTGCTATCCATCCAGTCAAAATTCTTAAATAGTTTATTCAACGTTTCTCCCTGCTTCTCTTTCCTTTGGTATGACCTGTGAGTGCTAAATTCTCTTGCTTAAAGATGTGTCCCTAAAATTTAAACTGTCTCTTTATGATTGTAAGTATATGTTTCCTAGTGGAAAAAAAACCCAAAAAACTTTCTTGTTGCTCACATGTTCTGTCCAAGATAATCTGCCATTTCAAGTTTCTTATAGATTCATAAAGAAATTATTCTGCATTCATTGCCATATAAGATAACTATTTTTAATTAATTCACCCCAAGATGCTCGGAGCTACTGAGAGTGAAAGAGAATAAGTAGACTTTGAAGGAACCAGAAACCCCATCCTAAATAGGAAACGAGTGATAAATCTCCACTCCTGTTCAAAAGATCGGGGAGGAGTGTGGATATTACATAAAAATTCAACACTCTTTGCTTTGTTTCTGAAAATATTTTCTCATCACTTAATAATTTTCTGACTGTTTAAAAAAATTAACAGCTGAAAATATTGGGAATTTTGCAGATCTCTGGCACTGGGGATGAGAGGCAAGTGAAAAAAAAAATACCTTTTTAGGCTTTCTAGTTTGTTCAAATTTTAAATTCATAAGTGGTTTCCAGTGCCATTTTTTAATCTGTATAGAAAACCTTTGGTTTTTGAACTCTTCAAAAAAGGCCATTGACATCTTAACTGTCCAATATTTTTTTTTTTTTACCGTGGTGTTCACCCTGTACAATGCCCAGGGGACACTTGAGGTAGAGGGTTGCAGAGTAAGAGGAACAGCTTATATGGATATGTGTTGAAGATAATGGTTAATACTATAATTGAACAGGTTATGATTGTAGTGATCAGGGAATCAACCTCTGTTGGTCCCACAAGGCAGTGGTTCCCAAGAAGAAGCTGCTTAAGTGGAACTTACGTCTCACTAGGAGAGTATGAAGGAAGTTAGGGTGATTTGCTACACTGTACTTGGTATGGCAGATCTTAGCCGTGATGGTTAGGACTGGTGGAACTAAGGAGTGTAGTTCATCTGAGCACTCTCCATGGAAATAGCAAGAGAGCAGCGAGAGGCTTTTGGCATCTTGTTAGTAAGAAAGGGGTTTCAGAGCGGAAAATAATTTGTTGCTTAAAAGGATGCAGAGACGTTTTGGACTCTAGCGATAATGAAAAGTGAAGACTGGGAAGTTCCTGCCCATATACAACAGCAGTCCTCCATTTTCATCCTGATCTGGCTCATGTAAAAGCTGAGGATAGTGAGAGGGGTAAGGTACTTGCTGGTGTGTTACAGAGATCTGACCATTTTCCAAGCATCTTTACTGATAGATCATATGTATAAATTCCATTTCAGTTGTGTGTTAAGTCTTAAGATGAAATCAGAAAATCAAAAATCTCATATGGTTCTGCTTGTCCCTATATGCATGCCAGTCTTAATGTTTTTCAATATTTTCCACAGCTTGTAAACAGTTTTTTTTAGTCTATTGCAAACAGTCACCGGATGCTAGTCTGGTGTTGAACAGCTATGTAATATCAGTCCTCCTATATGGCACTGAATGCAAATGAATTTCCTCACAAATGAATCTAAACAGTATACTAAGAAACAGCAAAATTTCATTAGAAACAATGAAAAGAGTGCTGACTGCTATGTGAATACTATATGATAGTGAATTCCGAACTATTTCCTCACAGAGGAAGAGAAGACAAGTTTTAAGAAAATAAAAAAGGATCAGTATACTAACAATCAGAAAGAAACAGTTGAAATTTCTAAAACACATAATAAGGAAAGAGAGCTTGGAGAATTTAACACTCACAAGACTTCTTTTTTTTTTTTTTTAACTAATGTTCACCCTATACAAGATCCAAAAGCCACTCAAACAGAGGTTTGTTGAAGGTGGTCATTGTGTGATTAGTATGTGTAAAGGGCACAGTTTATGAAGATAAGTGTTTGAAAGTAGGAGAAAGAGTTCTTTATTTTTTATTGAGGATTGAAAGAATTAAACACTAAAAATCCTCAGCAATATTTCATGAACCAGCAAAGCTGACCAACCAAGTTAACTACTAGGTCCCCCCACCACATGTCTCACACAGAACATTATCTGATCTATAACATGCCCATAGGATAAATATCTACATATGATCATCGAATGCCAGGGAGTTGGTTGGAATATTGTCTGTTGGTTGTGAAAAGCTGATTAACTGACTTGACCTTTTGTGTTTGTGACATGTTTTCATAACCCTGACTTGCTCCCAAACATTGCAATTTATTATAATATCACTAAGCATTGGGGAAGGGGAGTTCAACGTCTGGGGTCAACTCAGGTGTGAGTTAACTGACACCTGGACCCGAAAGGTGCAAAGAGTCAGTTGTGCATCGGGAGCAACTAACAAATTGAGTGAGAAGTGTGGAAAGAAAGAAGAAAAGAAGGAAGAAAAAAAAGAGCAAGTGCAGAAATAAAAGAAAGAAATAAAGTAAGAAAGCATAAGGAATTGTGGAATGAAATAAAGAATGTAAGAGTGTGGAAAGAAAGAAAAGACGAATAAAAGCATGTAAAAGAAAGAAAGTAAAGAAATAAAAAAAAAACAGTTGGTGAAAAGAAAAGGAAAGAAAAAAAACAGCTGAAAGAAAGAAAAGAATAAATAGTTGAAAGGGAGGAAAGGAAATGGCTGGAAACAAAGTTAAGAGAAAGAAAAGAAAATGGTAGAAAGTAAGAATGATTAGTTAAAGAGAGGAAGAAAGAGGAAGAAAAAGAGAGAAAGAACAATAAGAGTAAAAGAAAAGAGAAAGAGAATGAACAAAGAAGAGAAGAAAGAATAAAAGCAAAAACACAGTGAATAAAGAAGAGTAAAAGAAAAAGAAAGGAATTGATCAAAAAAAGAAGAGTGAGAGAGTGCAGTGGAGAAAGAAAGAAAGGTCAAGATGATTTGATTTTGTGATTGACTTTTCCATCTTATGGCTGCCTGAAAATGAAATATTTAACCATTCATGCATTACAGGCTACGGACACCTGACAAATCTATTTGAGTGTATTCATATGCGTGTGTGCAGAAAAGAGGGATAACAAGAACCTCTGAGTCAACGTTGGCCATAGGATTCAGTGATGATGGGTCATGTGGGGTTGGACTGTTGAGAGACAAGGATAGAGAAAGATAGGAAATTTTAGTTAGGGATACAGAAGCAGAAGACGTCATGCGCATGGACTAGAATTGTCAGTAAGGTAGAGATGATTTGACTTTGCTGAGTGTGGATTAGGTAGGAAAATTAAATGTTTTATCCCATTGAATCCATTGGTAGGTCAGCTGGTAAGAAAGTTGCTTCAATGTGTCATGATAGATTCTAGAGAGAAAAATTGCCTATCTTGCATATCTATATCATTCATCCATCATTAAAATATTGCTGCCGCATAAGGTCCAGTTCTTCTTCTATATATTTAGAGAGCTTTGATAAAATCCAAAGAGGGATCGGCAATATTATTGGTCATGATTTTGCATCTCATTTTCAGTCACTTTCCCACAACTCTAAAGTTGCCTCCCTGTGCCTTTTCTATAAATACTTTCATGTTAATTGTTTGGATGACCTCTTTGCTGTGGTACCTAGACTTTATGAATTTAAGTGCAGTACTAGATTGACAATGAGGTCTCATTAATTTATAGCTGAGTTGGCTAGATGTAACTGAAAGTTTTATGCTAACAGTTTCTTTTCTCACTTGTGGAATGTCTTTTTGGCTCCATTCTTTCTGGCCAACCTTAATCCTCAAAAATTTAAATGCTCTTTAATAATGTTTATCTTTTCTAATTCTTCCCCACCCAGTAACTCTTTGTGTCTTAGTGGCTTTATTGCCTTGCTTGATGAGAACCCAATTAAAAACAAATTGCTTTTTTAGAGAGGCTTATTAAGAGTAACTTAAATGAATGAAAAAAACTTTTGATTCTGCATGTTATGTAATAACTTAAATGTCCAAATTATTTCTTCTTCTATGTGTTGCATCCCTTCAGGACATAGACAATCATGGCTCTCTACAACTTCCTATCCCTTGTGGCCTTTAGCCCCTGTTCTACCATCCTTTCACACAAACACTTCAGGTAAGTGGTTTGCTGCCTTCCCCTATCTCACTTGCTCTCAGTATGCCCCGTGAAGGTTAAGTTTTCCAAGACCTCCTTCATCTGGTGCCTAAGGAACTTGAGCTGCCTTTTCTTGATTCTGATTGTAAGTGTTCTTTCTGTTATCACATTTTTAATCATATGCTTATCTTTACAAGGACAAAATCAGACAGATAATTAAGTATTGCTGCCATATCTAGGCTGGAGCTGTCTAGTCCTCAGTTTCCATAAAGGTTTACATGGCCTTGTAGATGATGAATTATTTTCCACCCTACAACCACTTCCCCATTGATGAAACATTGCAAACCTATTCCTACTCTATTGCTATTTCCATGGCAGATATTCTAAAGTAATGATGTTAGATTAATAAACCCTTAACTGGTTATATATATATATATATATATATATATATATATATATATATATATATATATAATGGGCACATGGCTGAGTTGTTAGAACATTCACTTTCTGACCATGTGACCTGGGTTCAAATCTAACTATGGCTGAAGGAGACTTCTTGATGTTATCAGTCTGGAGGAGGCAATTCCAGTATATGGCACATTTGGAAAGTGCCTGAAAACCATATCACAGGTTGACCAGAGTCTTCTGAGTGAAATTGGGAGCTATCAGTGGTTATGCTAGCACAAAATCACAAGTCATCATGACTGAGGGTTTGAGTGTGCTAGCCTTGTTCAGACTGCTGATCATGCTAGATAATGTGCTCTCTCCCAGAAGCTGGAACTAACATAGTTGCAGCATAAACCACAGGTGGGCTCTGTAGTGTTGAACAAACACAAATGTACCTGAGAAAGTGTCTGCAATGGGGATGGCTAGCCGGACTATTAGACTAGTATCCTTGGATTTGAGTGGCTGTGCCATTTATGGTTATTTATATATATATATATATATATATATATATATATATATATATATATAAACAATAACATTGATCGCATTTTGTCAAAAAATGGTCGATCAGGGTAAACAGTCTTTGTAATTATAGTGCTCGATATAAAGACCAATAATTATAATAGTAGTAAGATTTTTACAATCAAGTCTTTTGAAGAGTGGATGTAATTTTGTGAAACTAAAATTAGAGGAAGGATAAATGAACATTTAATTTTACTTCTTAAACCTCCAGGGTGTGATAGATAAATTATCATCTAAATTACACAAAAATGAAAATAAAACTGGTATGTCATTTTAAGAGATACGTTTACCAAAATTACACAAAAAAAATTTTGAAATACTAAAGAGTAAATTTATTCAATAAAATCACTGTTGGCTTCAACCAGAGCCTCCAGATGACTTCAAAATCGCCTGCATCTCTTCTAGACAGTCTCTGTGTTTAAGTTGGATGTTGCCATAATCCTTGCCTTCAGGTCATCTTGGGGGTTACAAGGAGTTTTGTTGGTCAACTACACCACATACATAATAACCAAGGGGATTGCAGCCTGGGGAGTTAGGTGGCCAGAGGTAAGGAGTAATGTGGGCACAGACATTGTCTGACAGTCATGACTGGGTTCTCCTGCTTGTGTGGCATGGTGCAGGGTCCTGTTGCCAGACATAAGGTCTTCCAGCAGCCATCCTCTTGATCCAGAGCAGCACTAACTCCTCAAGGCACTTGATGTGTTGAGTCTGAGGCCTTGTGAGAAGATGAGGCATAACATTGTCATCACTAGTGATCACTCCAAACACCTTCGTAATCACCATTAGACTCATCCAACTCTTTGCAAATCCTTTACACTGTACTCAAATAGACACCCAGGCACTCTGAAATGTTCATAGTGGAGCTCCTGAGTTGACTGCCAAGCAGTACAATATACCACTTTCAAATTTCAGAAAGGGTGAATTGTATCATGGTGCTCTTTTTCTCACATACAGTGCCCAACTGACCCTACTATACTGTGCAGTTGACAAAATCAAAAACAATGTGCATGCACAAAATTAAAATTATAAAATGCCAACAATTCACCCATTGCACCTTGTGTATATATATATATATATACATACATATTTATATATATATATATATATATAATTTTATCACCTTAAACATTATTTTTAGTGGGTACCCATATTTGAGTAAATGCTTTATTTATTTATTAAAAAGTATATTTATTTATTTTCTGTGTGACTGAGTTGGTCTAAGGCACATTGAATCTAACGACAGTTTCCCCTACAAAGGAGAATGCTGGTTCGATTCCTGCCAGAGAGTGAATATTTATCTTCAATAAGATTTCTCAAATATTCAGGCCAGTAAATGAAAATAAATCAATGCACTGTTTAATAAATAAATGGAGTGTCAACTCAACTATGGGTATTCACTAAAAATAAGGTTTAAAGTAATAAAATCTGTCAGATTAATAAATAAAAGATCAATTACTGTTTAGAAATTACGCACACACACATATATATAAATGTTTAGTAACCCTCATTTCAATTTCAAACATTTTCTTGAATTTCATTGGTTGTTAAATTGTGTATATAAAATATGATTTGTTGTTTCAAACATGTATTTTTTGTTGTGATTGAATATTGTTACCATTTGGCCATTTCTTATAATTTATGTTTGTGGATATTGCATATTTTATTTGCAGCACAAACTTAAATATTCACACAGCCTACCTAAATCCACTACAAATGTATATAAGCCATTGTCAACATATATACTGTTACAACATAGTCATCTATGCCCTGTGTTTAGCAAGGGTTAATGAGGATGGGAGGAGTCAAGTGAACTTAAATAACAGACACGCATAGAAGGCACAAAGAGTGAAGTAACACATTTTGATTTATCTACTAAAAAGAAACGGAGATCCCACCATACCTGTATTTGAGCTTTAGATTTTTAGAGTCCTCTCTTCATATGAAAATAGTTGTGACAAAACACAACACACATGGCTTGAAGATTGCATTCAAGCATGAAGCAGACTGTCACTACTTGTTGTTGACCCCAGTGTCCACTTTTATATTTTATATTTACATACACTTTATCTCTGATATTGAGCACTTTCATCCAAAAATATAGCATACCTTAAATATATTATTATTATATTATATATAGACATAATTAAGCTTAGTCCATAAGATTTTATATAGTTATCTTTAGAATCGTGATGTGCATGTAAGTAGCATAGTAAAATTTGTTTTGTATTTGCTTTCGGAAATGTGAGCTACTTTTTTTTAGGAATCCATCTTTTTTCTGAAAATGTGATTCCCACTATTTTTTCTTCTTCCCAACATTTACATTGTCTTGAGATGTTGTAAGCTAGAACTGTTTTCTTTATTTTTCCATATTATTTTAGTGCGATTTGGTTCATGCTTTTGAGTTTACATATATGTTTTGAGAGGGTTGTGTTATTTGTATATTTTTTGTAGTTAAATGATCTGCTTTAGAAGTTTCTTTCCTTCTAGGTACCTTCTGTTATTTGCTTAATGCTGTTGATATAGAGTGGCCTATATAGAGAGCCTAAAGAAAGAGGAGTAATAGATGGTTTGAGGATGACTTAATGCTGATACTGACAGTCTCCATGTAATGTTAATAGACTGGTCCACTCATTAAAAATCACAGAATTATCATAAGGGAAAATATTAATAACTTATCATTTTAGAACAGTCCTGTTCATAAGTACAACTGTGTAAAATTGATTTGTGATTTTTAAGAGTTATTGGACTTAACTCTCATTTACAAATTTCAAATTTGAATTATGCTAAAATTATTGATATCTGCATATTTTTTAAATATCTGAATTTTAAAACATTTTGAGAAATTCTTTTGAGGGTGGTGGTTTCAGGAACAGCTGCACAAACATTGGGGTATAATAATTATCTATCTTAAATGGGGAATAAACGGATATATACATTTTTTTAATTTATGCAAATTTTTACTCTTTAACTGAAAATGTATATATCCGTTTATTCATTATTAAAAAAATTGTAACAAAAACTGTATGTTTTTGGATGCAAAACTCTTAATTCCTGTAACTTTGTGAAAAGTTATGGTCGATTTTATATTGTATCTTTATTATGAGCAGGATGTACTTCTAAAACGTCCTGGGTATGACAATAGACTACATCCAGCAACAAGGCTGCTGATGGGGAGGTTTTGAGAAGCATGCAACCACCTCTTAATTTCTGTTATTTCCAGATCCACACTGACCCTGTTACGGTCCCAGCTATGGAAAAATAGTTAACCCCGCACTCTGTGGTCAAAAAACTATGAAATAAATTTTTGTGGTCGCCTAAGGAAGGTAACTGAATAGAATAATCAAAGTTTGGTAATGAACGATAATACTTAGGTCAAGAACAACGCATATAGGATTTGCCAGTGGCACATAGAAGTAGTAGTCAACTGCTAGAAGTGAGTCAAATGAATTCCACAATGAATCTCCAACTGCAAGAAATCTACCAACCGCTCCACGCGGTCAGATGTGACACAAGGCTGAATTTAATGTGGGTATCCGAGCCCGTAGGCTCGGCTAAAAATTCCCCATATAAAACGAGGTCAGGTAGCTGTTTCCCAAGACGAGATTCTGCCCTTCGACATAACATTGTCTGGGGATCCTCTCTGCCTGGAGGCAGAGAGTTAGACCAGCGCAGCTGGAGACGAATCTCCAACTGCAGACCAACATACAGTATTTACTACTGTATTTAAGTGGATGGGGACATACCCATTATCGTCCATAGGTATGCTACAACAATTTTTATAGTAAAAATACCAGCAACACATTTTTGGGGAAAAAATATTACCAGCAATACATTTTTGAAAAAAAATTAATATATATATTATATTCATACGAACCTTTCCTAAAAAGGCTTGTCGGCATTAAATAACCCATTGAGGTTGATATGCTGTAAAACAAAATAAGCCAAACCAAACCCCGTCTAAAATGATAAAAAAAACTCAATATTTTTTTCGATTCTTATAAGTGGCATGCTTGAAAATGAATTCTAATCTACAAAAATTATTTCCAAATCAAATTTTCTTTATTTTTTTACGAGTGGACCAGTTTACTTAAGTAGGTCCCGTTTCTGTCACTTGTTAAGCTTTTCACACACTTATATATTAATTTTCTATTCCTGAAATCAAATCATACCATTTATCTTTCTTTTATTTGCAGGCTGTGACTTTTTTACTTAACATGTTGGATCAAGCAAGACTTTCCACGTGCCCGTTGTTGTGACAGGAGAATGTTACGACGGCTATGTGTGCCACTGTGTGTGTTACTGTCAGTCTTGCATAGTTGCCTGTGCGAGGACCTAACCTATTATGTGCAGGAGGAGAGGAGTCCCGGCTCGTTAGTCGGGGACATTGCGGCCGATACACACCTTCTGGACCATGTCTCACCGCAGGACCGCCGACTGATCACATTCAGTCAACTGCACCAGGGCGTGACCGGAAGTCCCCAATTGTTCAGTGTTTCGAAAAAGACCGGAAAGATTTATACAACGCAAAAATTGGACGCTGAGACACTTTGCAGACATAACACGGAGTGCTTTCAGACCATGAAGGTAGCCGTACGACGAGGAGAGTCGTTTATAAAGATCTTAAAGATTAAGATCATTATCCAAGACGTCAATGATCACCAGCCGGAATTTCCCGAACAGAGAGTCGAAATCGAATTTTCCGAAAGAGATGGAAAAGGGACTAAGATATCGATCCCAAACGCCATCGATAAGGACGTCGGGGCCCTCAATTCACAGATTAAATATCAGATACAGAACATCGACGAACCGTTTATTCTCTCAGTTTCTCAGAGGGTCGACGGGACGTCAGAACTTTCTATATGTTTAGAAGAGAAGTTAGACCGAGAAGTGAAAGATTCGTATATGATTCAGGTAATTGCCAAAGATGGCGGATCACCACCCAAACAAAGCGTTCTCGACGTCCATATTTCTGTGACGGACGTCAATGACAACTCGCCTCTGTTCTCCCAGAGTGTCTACAACGTTTCGGTTAAAAATAATCACCAAAGAAGCCGACCCGTAGCCATTTTGTCTACAAGAGATTTGGATTCAGGCAGAAACGGAAAAATTACTTACCATTTCAGTTCCAAGACGTCGGACATTGTTAAGAGTCATTTTGAACTCAATGAGGTAACCGGGGAGATTTTCTTAAATAAGAAATTTACCTCGCGACAAGACTTGACTTATAAGCTTTTCGTTGAGGCCACAGATGCTGGCAATCCGCCCCTGACATCAATCGCCATGGTGTTGGTCAATGTGATCAACCAGCAAAACAACCCCCCAATCATCGACGTTAACTTTGTCCGAGCGTCGCAGAAAAACACGGCCACAATCTCTGAAGACATCGAAGTCGGCAGCTTCATCGCCTACGTGATGGTGATCGATCATGATGTTGGTCAGAATGGAGAGGTCACATGCGAACTCCACCACAACAAGTTTCAGCTACAGAACTTGGGCCCCAAAGAATACAAGGTGACCATCAACAGTCCAGTAGATAGAGAGCGGGAGGACCACTACGACGTCACCATCAGTTGCCAGGACAAAGGGTTCCCGCCGTTACACAGCGAAAGCAAATTCTCCATCCAGGTAATGGATATCAATGATGTTCGGCCACAGTTTTCTAAGGACACTTTTAAATTTTGGATCTACGAAAATCAGAAATCCAAATTCCCTGTCGGTTATATAAATGCCACGGATCCTGACCTGGGACCAGGTGGTCAACTGACCTACACTCTGTTGACGAACAACATAAACTTCATACCTTTCCAGATTTCAGACGATGGCCTGATAACGACAGTCATGTCCTTAGACCATGAGTTCAAGCATATCTATAAGTTCCGGGTGCTGGTAAAGGACAGCGGGAACCCTTCGCTGAATAACACGGCTAACGTCGTCGTCGAAGTTAGAGACGAGAACGACAACGCCCCATATTTTACTTACCCCAGCGTCAACCCTTTTACTCTGGACTTTACTTATTACCCTCGCCACACCAACAACATCACGGTGCTGAGGGCTTCAGACAGTGACAGCCGGGAGAACGCCTTTCTCAAATATGAAATAACTGGGGGTAATGATAACCAGCTGTTTAACATCAATCCATACACTGGTCTTTTGTCGTTTACACGAGTGGTCTCTCCACAAGATGCTGGGTCCTATGAGCTGGACTTTACAGTTAAAGATAGTGGCATTCCGGTCCATTCCGAAAACACGACAATCTACGTGTTACTCACTGTCAGTAACAAATCATCTGAGATGCTCAATGCCGTGCATATAGAATCCGATGAAAAGATTCACCTTTACTTGCTGATTGTACTAGTTTCGGTGGCTGTAACGGTATCAGTACCCGTCACTGCAGCCATTTCTATTTGCATAATTCGATGCAATGCGGAAAAGCACGGTCGGCGTTTGGATAGAGGGAACGTGTCCGGCGGCCGGTGTGTAGTCGAACAAAGACACTTGGCACGACCTTCTGACTTGCAAACTTCCTGCAGTAACATGCCTGTTGCTGTGACGGGCGACCCCGACAAATCAAGGGTCGCCCATCAGGAATTCCTCGCCAAGAGTAGCGGTCAAAAGAGCTCAACACTGGGTATGAAAATCCTGACAGCAACAGAAGTTATACATGAGGTAAGTGTGTTCAGATATCTTTGTTTCACGTTGTGCGGAAAGAGAGGCCGCAGTTTTTGGAGACGGAACAAAAAAAAACCCGTTCAAAGGTTAAATTTATTTTTCTATGAAAGAGCTTTCCAAATTGATGTATCATAATAAATAATTACCTGTTTATTGGACACATATATAGATCGTATTTATTCTCAAGTTTGCAAGAATCTATCCAGAAAGAGACTCTTTTTGGGTGGCGTCTTACGCTTCTGAAGAAGATGCATTCGTAATATTCTCGGCCCCACCGTCAGGGCTGCCAGAAATTTAATGATCTTTCTAACTACCAATACTACACTTCAGACAGTATTGCACAGACCGTACCTATCACAGGTGAACCTGCGACAAATGAGGCGACCCGACCTGAATCCTACTTCAAACAGTAAAGCCATGATACATGAATAAATCTACAACCTAATAATGAAAAAAAAATCTGAAAAAGAATAGGGCATGTTTTTTCTTTTTAATTTTTTATATGACACTTTTTTCTTTTTCTTTTTTTACACATTATTTTCAACAGAAAATTGTTTTCTTTTACGGTGAAGTTAAATAATCAGAAATTTGATTTAAAAACATAAAATTTTAGTCATATTCGTTAAATTTGTGAAAAGTCTCGTTTATTTACATGTGGACTAATTCCCTCCCCTTTGTTGTTATTATTATCACAACGTTTCGGCCGCTGTGACTTCTTCAGGAATTTTTAACTGAACCCTTTATTTAATCTACGGATCAGATTTTTCTCATTCCGCAATGGGATATTTCGTTTTGTTCTTATTTAGTACGGCTCAACTCTACCTAAACCAGGGATTGAACCCACAATTATTATGTCACTAAATTCATAAGACAACACATAAATCAACTAAGCTATTATCCCATAGAATTCAGACAGGAAGTATTGTTTAAGCTTTCTGTTTGAGATAAAGACAAATTGCCATTTCAAAATGTCTCAAAAGTAAAATTTAAACAATAAATACGAGTAATTTCTATCTCAATTTCTTGGATAAAGGGTTATTTTTATTTACACTATTTACATTCTGACTATTGTCCCAATCTTTGTTGTTGTTATCACAACGTTTGGGCCGTTGTACCCTACAGCCTTCATCAAGTGTATGCGGATCCGGGTAACCTACAGGGAATTTGGAACTAATCACTTTTATTTAATCTACGGAGGTAGACTCTTCTTGTTCCACTGCTCATGCTTAGGGATATCTCGTCTAGTACTTAATACGAGTATCCATTTAAATTTTTTTTCAAACGCCATTCAAATACTTAAGACTATCTAACGCCATGACCTGTGCGAGGAGAGTACAGAGAAATACGTCGTACCCAGATCCCTGGATCTGAAGGAATCTAGGAAGACAAAAGAAGCTCGCCAAATTCCTGGATTCCCAGAAAATGGTTTGCATATCAAGAAGACATTTTTTGTGAGAATTACAACCCGTGACATAAAACCGTCGAGTATAAAAGCAGGATGACTGATGGAAAAGGGAAGGGGGCGCTGAAATTAACTTTGTCTCCCTGATAAAATTATTCGTCTAACAAGCCCTAATTCTGTTCATTTATAGACACTCATATTCGAGACCTTAGCTAAAAATTCGGGAGATTTGAACTGATCTATCTGTTGTTTACCTATTTAGTTAGCCAGCGTTTCCCATATCTCGCCTGATTTTCACAAATTTCTCGAAATCATTCTGGAAAAGAAATAAAGAACCTCATTTGCGATTAGTTTGTTTTTTCTTTGAGGAGTCTTTACATGCCTTAAGTTTCTAGAATTTTTTGCTCAAGGTTCGAGTGTTAGGGCAAACGTTCATCAGTACGAAAATATAAAATCAGCAACCCGAGTTCGAATTTCTGTTGTTTCTGTTTACTTGGTACTGATAACTTTGAGAAGGATATGAAGCTACAGTGAGACAGTAATAAGTAAGTATTCAGTACACCCTATAAAATCCACTTTATAGAATTAATTATCTACATGTATATTAACCTTTTTCAGGAAAGAACCAGAACAAAGGCATGTAATGAGGAAAGAGGGGCTTAGAGAATTTAACACTCACATGACATATTGAAGGCAAGGGTGGCAGAGAAAAGCAACAAAGAACCTAGCTGACAAGCTTATTCATATCATTGGCTGGACTGGGATTAGGAGACATAGAAAAAAGACAAACCTTACTTAAAGTTACAAAAGAGAGGAAGTTGTGGAGATCCATGATCTCCTGCATCTTGGAGAGACACGGCACATAATCTTTTAGTGTGCATTGTTCCACTAGTGGAACATATTTTAAGACATTTTTTTAATACTGGATGAGCATTAATTTTGATTATTTATTAATAATATAGACAGAAAAGGCTTAAGTTTACGCCGACATTACGTTGAAATACTGGTTCCCCTATGAACACCAAAATTAAGAAATATCAAGCCTGGTCTGTATTTAGATGGGTGACCACTTGGGAATACCAGGTGCTGTAAGTTTAGATGTGCAGGTGGTATAATGGATAATGGCTCAGCATTGTTAATCAAAGAGCCAGATTTCCATTCCTGTTGGGTTCATTATATTCACTTACACAGAAATAGCCTTGGAAAAGGTATGAATCCACCTCTTCTTCCTCCAGCTATGGGTTAATTAGTAAGACTTATATCATTATTATCACCACACCCCTGCCAATTCTTACAATCTAAAAATATTTTCTGGCTTTATATAATCTGCAAAGGCTTGGTAAACCATAGAAAACAAATCAAGAACAAGAAAAATACTAAAATAGAATATATGCTTAGGCATTGTGTTAAAATACAGTTTTTGAATTCATATTGATTTTTATCAAATTTTGTAACCGGGAACTAAAATTTTAAGTATTTTTCTTAAAATTACATCACATATAGACTTAATCTTGACTGCTGTAAAAAATTTCAATAAACACATTTATAAAGGGTGTTTCATTAAGGCAGATTATATATAAGGGTGTCTTATTAAGACGGATCAAAATCTGTCAGAAAATCAGTGTTATTCGTGAAAATCTATTTATTTCTGATGTAAGGAAATAACCAGTCACTGCCATGAATGATTACACTATAGGTAGTAAGTACCTATAAAGTCAACTGTCTACGAGAGACTTGAGGAAGAGTGAGAGAGAGAAGACGCAAGCACATCCGACTTTCCAATTAGTGGCACTCACTACTAGATTGACCTGTGTGTATAACTGTACCATATCTCCTATTGTACTGGTTGTGTACAATAAACCTTTCTTCTGTTATCCACCTGGTGTTAAGTATTTATTCCCTTAGCACGGAATATAACAATTTCTCTATTGGATAATGTTATTTAAGTCATGGCAATTATGTGTGAAAAATAATATTGCCCAAATGTCCACGAAATCTGAAAGAAAAAAAAATCATTAGAAACTTAAACTTAATTCACATTTAAAATCAGTCCAAGTTATTGGAACACTCTTTATAAGCTTTTATAAGATATCTGTTAAAAAAGAGGATGTTTGAGTAGTTATTGGGGCAAAAAGTGGAATTGGTGGGTCAAGTTCAAGTTCCAGCTGAGCCTGCTGCAGCCACTTTAATATATAAAAGCCCTTTGGAAAGGCATGAATCTATCCTTACTTTTGCTACCCCAGCTATGGGCTAAGTAGCAGCATAAATGACAGGGCTGTTGTTTTACCAGTCTAAAAGAAAGAAAACACAAAATTTCAAACTATAGAGAAAGCAATAGAAACTTAATTCACTATCCAAGTTTCCAAGGGTATTGCCTGGGTTTAGAATTTAGAGTTGTTCTTAGTTTCCATAGTTTAGAATTTAGAGTTGTTCCAAGAGAGTATCATAATTTATATATAATAAAAAATTGCAACTTGTAGCGAGCAATGATCATGTATATCCTGAAAAAAATCACATTAAAAAAACAGATTCCCAGGTATGGGTTAAATAGCAGGGTAGACCAGGCCTTAAGTAGAAACTAGTCTAAATTGAAAATCATTGTGAAGGCAATAGGTAACCTCTCAATTCTCCCTCATAAAAATATATGGCAATTTATAGATAATAAAGAAAAGAAATCTGTGGAGAGCCATGACCATACCTACATCTGGAAGAGATGTGACATTAAAAAAATGAATCCCAGCTATGGACTAAATATCAGGATCTAAGAACAACTCTAAATTCTAAACTATGGAAAAGGCAATAGGAAACCATTCCAGTGTCTATTTGAAGAATGTTTGACAATTAAATGTTAGACAATAAAAAAGGAAGGCATGAAGAGCCATGACCACTTACATAACACTAAAAATCGCAAAATGGTGAAACAAACAAGTATCCAGTAACCATTCATACAAGTACTAAACACACAATGCTGGAGAATGTAACTTTCTAGAGGTTGGTTCTAAATAGGTTATTCTAGAAAATTCTATTTTCTTTGGATGATGATATGGAGTATCTCTTGACTGAAAACCCTTGTTGCTGAAGTTAGTATTATGATGAAAACTATGAAAAATTGTGTTTCAGATAAAATGTAATTAGTGTTTATTATGAAGGGAAAGGTTACAGAGCTTTTGGTAAAACATGACAGCTTCATCCATGCACAATTGGTTGGGTAATCTGTAAGTGGAAGGAACATTGCTTGACAATGAACAGTACTAAATTTGGTAGCCCTTGAAAGAAATGTAGCTGTATTGCAAACAGGATTTTTCTTTGCATGACAACAATTTTTTAAAGTACATTAACTGACAGAGTTACCTAACCTGCCTTTCTATGAACAGGAAAGCATGAAAAATAATTGTAGTTGAAAAATTGAATTTTATTTGATTTTACTATAGAAATAAACTATAAATGATTTTAATATAGTGAGACATAGAAAATCATGAAAAAGATTAATGCAAGTTTTACTGACAGAATAGAAGTGTTATAGATATAATGTAAATGTATTGCTAAGGATTTTTTTTTATAAAGAAATGCATTAATTTGGAATTTCTGAGAAGATAGTGTAATACATCTTCTACATGCCTTCAGGATGTTGCTGATCATGGCTCTTTTGGCACAATTTCCAGTCCTTTGTAGCTCTTACTAAATTTTGTCTTTCTGCTATCTCTCCTACACCTTTCCTGCCATTCATTTACTGAAACTAGCTAGCTAGGTTATGCAATGTTTTCCTTTGTCCCTTTTGCCTTCAATCTGCACTGTAAGTATCAAATTATCCAAGCCCACTTTCATTATGTAACTTTGAAATTTCAACTATCTTTTTCTTGATGCTAAATATATGGGCCCGTTTTGTTCCCATTTTCACTAAAACTTTGAACTCACATGTTCAGTCCATGGTATTCTTAGTAGAAACACACTTCTGTTGCTTCATGCCTTTTCTTCATCTGTGAGAAGATTGTCCAGCATTCACTGCCAAATAAGAGGACTGATATTATGTAATAGTCGAGTACTTTTTTCTTTTTCTCATTTCTTAATACATTACTTAGCTTTTGGAAAGCATCTTTTGCTATTGCAATATTCTTCGGGATTCCAGTGTTGCACATTCTGTCTTCTGTTAAAACACTTCCCAGATATTTCAATTGTTCTAGTTGTTTGATTTTGGTATCACCAATTTGTAATTTGTATGTTGGACTGTTCCTTTTACTGAAAACCATGCATTCTATCTTCTTGCAATTGATGTTTAGTCTTTTATTTTCATTTTCCTTCATTTTTCCTTCATTAATTTCTGTAGAAATTCTTTCCTTTTTGTGGTTGCTATTAAAATATATCAACAACTGTAGAATTTTCTTGGGTTTGACTTGTTTATATAAATATTTTCCTTATTTGTAGAATTGTTTATACATTGTGGCTTGAAGAACTCTTAAAAAGTTTTGCGTATTTGTTTAAAACAAATCCAAGCATATTTGAAGTATCGGGTGTTTTATAATTTTATGAAAATGTTTTCTTTCATTGGCTAAAAATGATTCTTTAATATAAGATGGGAGTAATTCTACAATTCGACTTCTAATTTTTCACAGTTGACTGATGATTTGAATGCTGTCTTTTTTTAATGAATTACAGGCATTTTTTAATTCTTTAAAAACAGAAGACTGCAAGGATTAAATAAATACAATTTCACAGAAAGTGTGAGAACAATTCTTTGATATAGTGTGTTTCAAAGCATAGTTTAGATATGGCACAAGATCAAAAGTGTGTAGCACCCAGTGATAATTGGTATCATTATTCAGTTGTAATTAATCTAGCAAGACAGATAGCTAACTATTACACGATGTCAAAGTGCTCGGACAATTCTTTGAAATGGGATAATAAATGTAGGATTCAACTTCTAACTTTGCAAGGTTGTCTTGATGCTGATTTGAATACAGTTTCTTTGAATAAATTCTTTTTCTTCAATGTGATGTGTTTCTTCAGAGTGTGAGCTTTCATGGCACTCCACAACTACCTACCCTTGTAGTTCTTGACAATTTTTGTCTCTTGGTCAAGTCTTCCAGCCACTTTTCTGCTGCCCATTTACACATGCTCAAGTAGGTGTCCTGCTGTCTTTTCCTGTCCCTCTTACCTTTGATATGCCAAGTGAATGTCAAATTCTCCAAGCTCTCTTTCCTCATTATGTGTCGCAGAAATACTTCCGAGTAAGTGTCGTTTTTGTTCCCATTTTCATTAAGATGTCTTCATTGCTTATCTGCTTTGGCCATTGTATTTTCAGTATCCTTCTGTATAACCATATTTCTGTTACCTCTAGTTTTCTCTTCATCTGTGTGGATGTAGTCCAGTATTTTTTATTTGTTTCTGATTAAATTTTTCTGTTTCTTAATTCTTTGCTTAGCTTTTGGAAGGTATCTTTTACTTATCCAATGCACTTTAGGAATCCAGTGTTGCATTTTTCATCCTTTATTAAAATACTTTGCAGATATTTAAAAATATGTAATTGTTTGCTGTTGACATCTCCAATTCATAGTTTGCATCTTGGTTTTTTCATGGCCTGGGTAAGATGATAAACTACATTCACATTCTGACAATAGAATACATCCAGTAGGGGAGCCTCTGATTGAGAGGTTTTGAGGAGTGTGGAACTGCCTCTTGCTTGCT
This sequence comes from Acanthosepion esculentum, assembly GCA_964036315.1. Taxonomy (NCBI): domain Eukaryota; kingdom Metazoa; phylum Mollusca; class Cephalopoda; order Sepiida; family Sepiidae; genus Acanthosepion; species Acanthosepion esculentum. The sequence continues at coordinate 92,010,269 of OZ038479.1, forward strand.
GGTGTTCCCAGGTCTGTCCTGACCCATGGTGCTTTCACCTGTTGGGGTCTCAGCTGTGGGCAAGTGGTTGTCCCCCAAACTGGAGTCGAAACACTATGAAAGTGTAAAAATAGGTTTTAATACCAATAATACATTTTTTGAAAAAATTATTACCAGCAAAAGATTTTGGAAAAGTGGTACCAGCAATGCATTTTTGAGGGAAAGAATTATTGCCAGTAATACCAACAGTGCATTTATGGAAGAAATATTACCAGCAATAAAAATCTTGTTGGCATTAAATAACCCATTGCAGTTGATATGCCATAAAACAAACCAAACCGAACCAAACCGAACCTTGGGTTTTTTCTCTTGCTGACAACCATACATTCTGTTTTCTTACAGGTGAATGAATTACATTTTTGAATTTTTTGAAAAATAAAAGGCTGCAATAAATAAAATTCCACTGTTTCACAGACGGTGACATTTTTTGCTTTTACTACAAGAGAAAAGATTATTAAAAAAATGAATTCTTCAATTTTCATGGTAATTGTTCTGATGAGATTTCCTCTTTGGTACTTTGACTTCATGAATTTAAGTGTCATTCTAGAATGACAGCTTTTATTGTTTAGAGTGCTAGTTGTAACCATAAGTTTTATGATAACAGTTTCTTTTTTCACACTTTTCACTTGTGGAACTCTGCCAGCTTCCTGCTTTTTTGTCAAGTATGATCTTCAAAAATTTGAATGCAATGTCAATCATCTACTTCTGTCTCTTTGAATCATGGTCATTTATTATCCTATTTCTTTCACTCTCAGTAACCCCTTGCATCCTCATGGTTTGCTTAGAATGAAATGACTGAAGAATGTTTTTTTTTCTTCATTTGAGTTAATTTTTCAGAAATAGGATTTTTTTTCCAATCTAGAAGAAAGACATGAAACAAACAGAGAATTAATATTATTATTGGCATTATAAAAATTATTGTCATAATAAAAATAATTTAAAAAGAAATTTAAGTTTCAATTCTTAAATCTATGATCCCTTGGCAGTGCTCCTCAAACAAATTTAATCATGATAACTGAATTTTATAACATTGGTTCAGGTAATAAATTTTCAAATGACTATTATTATCTAATAGCTGTTATTTTTGCAGCTGGTTTTTAAGCAAATAATGTTTAATTCAAAGACTTGAGTTTCTAAAAGCATCTTTTAACTTTAAATTGTTTCTTGAATATTCTTCCTAAATAATGGAGAAAAAATTCTTGTAATGCTTTATTTTTTTAATGGCACATCCCTTCAAGATGAAAGCAATCATGAGTCTTTACAGATTGCTTTTCTTTGTGAACTGCCAAGCATTGTCAGGAAAAATAGCATGGTTCCTGGTACCTTACCATTTTTGTGTTTTTCACTCTATTGGCATTGAGCATTTTTGTTTTTTGTTAAGGTAGATGTCTGTTTCTACTTTTTTGCAGGCTTTCAAATTTGTTTTTGTACTTTTCATTCATCTCTTAGTTGGTTTATTCGATATATATATATATATATTATTAAAGACAATGGACATGCTGTGTCAATTAATTTTACTGATCAACTTTTCAAAATTATGAATGATCCTTGTCAGACAAGGAGCAAATGCAATCAGAAATAGTTCAGACTTAATTTTGGAAGAAGTATGGTCCAAGTTTTTGACTTTCTTAAATCATCATCAGAGTAGGTAGAGACAAATTTTGAGTGTTATGACATAGGCAAAGAGTGTTGTGACGTGACAAGATGTGATGTCTGTGTTTTTTAATTTTTTATTTATATATTTCATTTAAAGATATTTGCATATATATATGTATGTATATCAAATTTAATTTAAAGAAAAACAGACCACTTTAAGGTTCCATTGTTATAATTTATTTCACCAGAGATTTTCTTTTTCTCTGGATCATCAGACCTCACTTCTAAGGATGAAAAAATGAATTTAAACTTACACTTTTGAAGGGCAGTATTAATCTTATGTATATATATATATATATATATATATATATATATATATATATAGCAAATGAAGAAAAAAAGTTGAAAAAATTCTCTGTAACACATTTCATCTGCTAAAAGGATTTCATCAGACTAAAATGTTTTTGTTGATAGAATTAAATATGTGTGGAAGGGGGAGGTAGAAAAACATGAGCATCATTTACAATTATGCTGAAGATGTTGGAATGCTTAAATTTTTAAATTAAATTTTTATTTTTTCAAACATGTCTAGATATGCAGTCTAACCCAGTGGTTCCCCAAATTTTTATTCTCTGTGCTGCATTTTCAGAATGGAAATTTGTTCACCAAATTTTATGTGATGAAAAGTACTTATTTACACTATTTACATTCTTCAGACTGTTGTCCTCATCTTTTATGCCATATTCACAACATTTTGGCTGTTGTATGCTCTGGCTTTCTTCAAGTGAACAGAATTTTGAAATAAACCCTTTATTTCATCCACCAGGATTTTTCTAGTTCCACATATCATGCTACTTCTGGATGTCTCAGTTATCTCCAGGTTTTTGTTCACCACTGCAGTAGACAGGTATTGAATTCACAACTCTTTGGCTCAAGTCACTGAATCAAATCAACGCTTTTATCCACTGGGTCATGTGCCCTTGAGGCTAAAATGATGTGAATATGGCAAAAAAAGATGAGAACAACAGTTCGAAGAATGTAAATAGTGTAAATAATTACAATACCTAATCTCAGAAATATAAACAGATAAAAAGTATATATAAAAATAAAAAAAAACACAGAAGGATGGTTAAAGGGAGATAAACGTGGATTTGGCCTTGGAACATTATCATTGATAACTCTCTCCTCCAATTTGCAAACCTTACTTATTATATTCTTAATACTTTATATAATGTAAAATATCACAATGATAAAATCAGTTAATAATATTTTTATAACTATTTATATTGGGACTCATGCATACAGTTACAGGTAATCCATAATAATATTTTAAATTTTGAAATCATATTTATTTTTGGCATATGAATTTATTGAAACTGTTTCTATATGTTTTATTTCCTTTCAATCATTCTGCCTCACCTGCTATTCTCTTCCACTGCACCTATGAGGTATGGCACACTATTTGGGAACCACTGGTCTCATTCTGTTTAGCTATACTTGTGTTTTTGTTTTTATCACTTTTCTTATTAAGTATCCCACATTGTGATAACAAGATTTGTCAAGAAATGTGAAATCCTGTAAGAGCCTAGACACAAATTTACTATGGATGATCTGACAATCAAATTACTTTCTCTCTCTCTCTCTCTCTCTCTCTCTCTCTCTCTCTCTCTCTCTATATATATATATATATATATATATATATATATATATATATATATATCTTCTCCAACATTAATATGTTCCAAATGTTACAACTGCATTTGCAATGACAACTGAGAGCAAAACTATTTCATTGTCTGTAATGTTAATAATTTTCATTGGGAAATTATTGAAATGGCAATTACTGAAATTTTCTCAAATCACCAGTCAGCGATGTATCTAATCTGGCAATGAATTGTGATTTGCCAAAATGAAACACCTTAAGGGATATTTCCAGAATAGTAGTTTAAATAGGAAAAAGAGGAGAAAAAGCTGCAGGAAGCCTGATGTTGTTGGAACGAGCAGAAAGTAACAAAAAAAATCTTCATTAAAAATAAAATAAGCAGGAAGTCCAACAAAATAAATATATCTGCAAATCATAACTGGCATATATGAGGAATTAACAAACAAAATCTTTGATAAATGTATTAAGATATATTTTATCATTTCGTCTGTATTTGATTTTAATTTGATCATTATTTTCCAATTTATTTTTCACAATTATTGCAGTTGACAATTATCCCAAATCAAATGCATTCAGTATTATTATTATTATTATTGTTTCATCCTGATTGATTTTTCACATCAGGAATATCTATTGATTTCATAGGGGATCAAGTGACAGTAAGTTTTTTCAATAATCCTTTTGTCTCCTTGATATTTTTTCTGATTTGAGTAATATCATTTGTTGTATGTGTCTAAATCCATATCATTTTTTTTTTAAATCGGTTTCACCACATGCAAGGTAATAAAGCCACTAAGACACAAGGGGTTACTGGGTGTGGAAGAATTAGAAACAGAGAAAATAGTAATCAGGAGTACAGTAGATAGTGATTGACATTGCATTTAAATTTTTGCAGATTAAAGTTGCAGATTAAAGAGCTGGAAGGGAGTTCCACAAGTGAGAAGTGCAAGAAAAAAAACTGTTAGCATAGAACTTAGCATCTAGCCAAAACAACTGTAAATTGATCAGATCTTGATGCCAGTCAAGTACTGCACTTAAATTCATAACGTCTAGTTACCACAGCAAAGAGCTCATCCGAATAATTACAATGAAAGTATTTATAGAAAAGACACAAAGAGGCAAACTTACAGCAGTGGGAAATTGACTGAAGCTGAGCCACCAGATCAGGACCTATAATATTGCTGATTTTTCTTTGGATCTTATCAAGGAGCTCAAGTAAATAGCAGGGGCATTGGACCATATGTGGCAGCAATATTCTGAGCATGGATGAATGGTAGACTTATAGATATGTAAGATAGATTCTGGAGAGAAAAATCATCTCACATGATACAGTGAACTAGCTTAGCAGCTGAATAGCAATGGATTCAATATGGTCTTTCCATTTCATGTCAGCTGAGAATATTAGCCCAGAGAAGGTGCAACAAGTCACTTTCATGGAGGTTAGCATCAGCCATACTGTTGGAAGGTAGAGAGGGGCCTCTCAGATGATTAATGGAAAGAAGTTTAGTTTTGAAGACATCATGCAAAGAATAGAATTACAAGTGTAAACAAACAAATATGGAAAGGAGGATTTAGTCAAGGAGATGTTGTCTAACCAGATTTATTCAATCTTTACAGTGAAGCAATTCTAAGAGAGTACGAAAGTATTATGTAATATCACTCCTCTTATATGGCAATGAATGCGGAAAAATCTCATCACAGATGGAGAAAAGATCTGAAGCAACAGAAATGTGGTTCTACAGAAGGATACTTAGAAAACCATGGAGTGAACATGTGAGCAGCAGTTTTAGAGAAAATGTAAACATAAAGCATGATTATATTAGGCATCAAAAAGGGATAATTTAAGTTACTCTGGTACATAATGAGGAAAGTGTGCTTGGAAAATTTGGCACTCACAGGACATATTGAAGTTAAGACGTATAGAAGAAAGTAGCACATTACCTAAAGAGACTGTGTAAATGGATGGCAGAACAGGGTTTGAGAAAGATAGTAAAAGGATAGGAAATTGTAGTCCAGAGCACACAAATCGCAAAATGGACAACTTCATTGATTGATTTACTTGTCAGCCATTTGTGAGTTATTTAAAACTAAAATATATTTGGGATTACAAGAATAATTTTTTTTTTCCAAGGAAATATTGCATTAACAATTTTTTTTTTTTGACAATAACAATGATTTTCCAGATACAAGTCCTACTATTTAATTCATAGCTGGGTAGAGGGAGATAGATTCATACCTTTCCCAAGGGTATTTGCACATAAGTGAATTCAACTGAAATTTGAATCAGGTTCAGTGATTTCTTATTCTGAACTGCTATCCATTACACCACCCACAAATCTAAAGACAACTTGAGCTACTGCTTGGTATATTTCTCTGAATGTGCCAGGTCTTGTCACCCTTGTATTTTCAACAGTTTTTATGCACAACTAAGATAGAGAGGTGATACCTAGCAAATAACCTATCTATTCTGCTCTGTATTATGATATCAGGATGATTGTTCTCCAAGTGTTTGTCAGTCAAGATGGTCATGTTCCTCATCAGTTTCACTTGCTCATTCTTGGCTACTGTCAGTGATGAATGCACATATGACTTCTCTGTACACTAGAGGCTATACTTTCTGCATAGTTCTCAATGTATTCTGAGGACCACTTTATCATGGTGCTATCTGTACTATTTTTGTGCCAACTGAGTGAAGCCATTGACTGTGTGTTTCACACTTTCAGTAGCATGCAACACATGAAAGAGTGTAACACATTATTATTATTTTATATTCAGTAAGTATTTACATCATGGTCAGAACATGTGATAAATGAGGAAGGTTTAAATAAAATCAGGAATACTAAGTAACTGATGACATAAAATATGACACAGAGATCCATATGAATAGTGCAAAATGCTTTTGAGAAACAAAGCAAGCTATTAAGAGATAGTAATGTCTTTAGAAACAAGGAAAAATGTGTTGAGCTGCTATGCAATATCTTATCTCTAAACTATCCACAGAATGATGGACAGATTACTTGCACATGGAGTAGAGACATGAAATGACAGAGATATAGCTCAATCAATGAATGCTGGGAATACCACAGATACCATGTGAGCAACAAGGAAGTCTTCAGGAAAATGTGAATTACAAAAAAAGAACTATACTTAGAATCAGTAAAACATAGATGAAATTTCTGAGATACAATGAAGTATGTCACAGTATATTTGGAAGGCAAGAGAAATAGGTTGAAACAGCAAATAACCTATCTAACGAGTTTATATAATTGGATGACAAAACAAGGAAAAAAGTTACTGAGAGTAACAAATGGCTAGACATTGCATAAAGCTATAATTCCTATTATCTTCAATGCACTGAAAGTTTACAAAGATGTCAGTTCTACATAGTTGTGCAAATTGGACACTCTACTGCAAAAAATAATTCCACAGTTTGGTTCTGTATTCAGGCATGATAATCTGTTGGCAAGAATGTATCCCCATTCTAAGAGTTGTGGACCAATTCAGTTGCACAAGTTTTGAAGCTAAGATAGTGAGGCCACCTGATCATGTGAAATTTTTAGTAGAGAATTGGAATTGGTCTGCTGAGCTCAACATGATCCAAGGAAGAGTTGCAAAGACAATCTCATTTAGGCCAAACTCTAGGCCTGTAATCTGAAACAATTTTCTGCACACTATGTTGCATACATACCAAACAGCTAAAACAATTCCACAGTTGTGTTCTTTTATCACTCATGTAAATCTGCTTGCAGGACTATATCCGCAACAATTCTGGACAAAGTCAACTGCACAAGTATGGAAGCCAATGCACAACTAAGGTAGAGAGGTCACATGATCATGTGAAGTTTTTTGAATTAGACCTGGACTGTTGAGCCCAAGGTGATCCAAGGAAGAGTTGCAAAGACAATCTCATTTAGGCTACACTCTAGGCCTGTAATCTGAAACACTTTGCTGGACACTATATTACAGATATGTCAAACAGCTCTAAGATAGAGATGCCACATCATCATGTGAGGTTTTTAACAGAGAACTGGAACTTTAATCAAAAGCTCTGACAGTTCTGAAACAAGTCAATTCCACAAGTATTGAGGTCAAGATTCTGAATGCACTGTTAAGATAGAGAGGTCAGTCACATGATACATATTATGAATGTGTTCAGAATCTTGTTTTTGGTTTTTAGCAGAGAACTGTAGCTGGCCTGCTGAGCCTGAGGTGATCCAAAGAAAGAACTGCAAAGACAATCTCGTTTAAGCTAAACTCTAGCCCTGTGATCTGAAACACTTTGCTGCTGATCAATCCAAGTGACATAGTCTATGCTCCAAGTCTGCAAACAACTTCAAAGCCAACTGATGCAGCATTTCAAAGGAAGCTGAGAGAAACTCAGAAAGGTAGCCACTCCTGTCCCAGCAGTCAGTTTTCTTTTTCCTACCTGCAACCGTATGTGCACATACAAATTTAGCTTCAGACATCATATGCATGCTCATAGGTGTCAATAACTTAACACATCTTCTTCAGAGTTTGAGAGACTGTCATGATGATTTCCTTCTAGACTGGTTACCCTACCAAAACTAGAGAGTGCAGTCTTCACTGTTATTTAACTTACAGTTGGAATCTTTCCACTAATTTCTCTAAATCTTATCCAGTCTGTCAAAACAAGTTGCATCAAGTATAAGTCTACAGTTGGCACATCACCCAATTTGGAATCCAAGAGGTAATATATATTTGAATATTTCCTAAGTTTCCTGATAGTTAGCCATAGTTAAGCTGAAATATTTCTTCATTTCAGAAATTATTCTAATTAATTTAAAGCATAAATTAGTGAATTATTGCAAAATGTTGCAGTGAATTTTGTAGATTCTTTTTTTTTTCTTGAATAACTTGATTGTTTTGTGTTTTAATATAATTCTTTCCTCTATATAGATTACACTGCTTAGGTGTCATTTTCCACCCCCGCATATTTTTAAACCCATTCCTTAATTTGGCAAAGATGTTTGACAAGCAAACTTTTTTCTTTCAACAATTTCTTCCCCATTTTCTTTTGTTACATAAAATAGTTACAAATAAAACTTGCTATAGTCATTTTTTAAGAATTCACAATACAAGTTTTATTACATAATATTACTTATGGGCACACACACACACACACACACACACACATATATATATATATATATGATAAGATAAAGAAAAAATATGAAACATTTATTTAGTTTGAATTTAGATCAACACAAATTTTACTAACGTTTGTTTATCAAGTCAAATGAACATAGAACCTGATTAACCAAGGAAAAATCAAACAGCATAAAAATACCAAAATCTTATTTCTTTTTCTCCATATCTTATTCTTTAATGAAGCTTTAATAAAGGTGAAACATGTTAGATTGATAATCCTTTCCTTTTCGTTTTTTATTTGACCATTGTGTATTTGGTCATAATTCATATATATATATATATATATATATATATATATCGCGAAAAAAATGAAACATTTTATAAAACATACATATAACAAACTATTTCTAATTCTTACAGTTAAAATATAATCCTTGAAAATGGCTAAATGTATAGCTGAACATTCGGACAGTTTTTATATAATTTATCATCCGAAAAGAAAAACATTATTAGATCGCATGAGAAATTGTATAAAAAACTAAATAAAAGCACCTTGTCAGTCGTTTTTAATGAAATGTGCATATATATATATATATATATATATATATATATATATATATCCTGTCCTAATGATGTTTTTTGTTTTATTACACCATAGGTGTTAAGCGTGAGTAACCTTCTCTATGAGATTGAGAAAACCAATGATTTGGATTCTTCCTTTCTTATGGAGAGGGGAAGGCTAGAAATGCATTTGATTGAAGAATTCACTGGCTGTTTTTATAAGACAGCCTCAAAGTTGGCCATATTGTAATTTCAATCATTCTTCATGACATGGTGTTGGATAGCTCATTACCTGGCCATAGGCTGGTATTTGATCAATACTCGCTGAATCAACTGAGTGAAGGGGTATGATATTGAGAGACCTGAGAGACCTAATGATATCAGGATTACATCATCGAAGATATGGCCAGGTGCCTTGTCCCATTATATTTCTATTTATTTATTCAACGTCCTGGGTATGACAATAAACTACATCCGCGTCCTGGGTATGACGATAAACTACATCCGCGTTCTGGGTATGACGATAAACTACATCCGCGTCCTGGGTATGACGATAAACTACGTCCAACCAAAAGGCCGTCAATCCGATCAATCGGCTGGTCATGTCATGCCCCATCACATCTAACCCATCCCAAAACAACTACAACTTGCAATTAACTTTCCCACCCAAACCCTACACTAAATATACTAACACCTTACCCCTAAAATGTGATGGAAAGCGGTGGCTTAGGGTCAATCAGTAGAAAAAAAAAAAAAAAATGATGTTGCCAGCGATACATTTTTGAAACCATGATGTTGCCAGGGATACGTTTTTGAAACAGTTGCCAGCTATACATTTTTTTGAAACAATGACATTGCCAGCTATGTTTTTTTGAAACAATGACATTGCCAGCTATATGTTTTTTTGAAACAATGACATTGCCAGCTATATGTTTTTTTGAAACAATGACATTGCCAGCTATATGTTTTTTTGAAACAATGACATTGCCAGCTATATGTTTTTTTGAAACAATGACATTGCCAGCTATATGTTTTTTTGAAACAATGACGTTGCCAGCTATATGTTTTTTTGAAACAATGACGTTGCCAGCTATACGTTTTTGATATATCTAGTAAATACTGGATCTGGCATTAAATAACCCATAGTGGTTGATATGCCATAAAACCCCAAACAAACAAACAAATTTATTTATTCAGTACTAACTCAGACATTCATCAGTCTATCATGTCAACCAACACGGTCTTGCATCAAGATCAGAAGGTCATTAGGGTGGCATTCTGTGTCATAAAATCGCTGATCAATGTAGGTTGTTGCTGAGTGACCACCTCATTTTGTTCTGTGGCTAGGTGTCCAGAGCAGTAGATCACTCACAAGTTCTTGTTTTGATCATCAGCAGTGTCCTACAAAGTACATTCTGTGTTTGTGTAAGATTGTAGAACTATCATAGAGCTGTGATTTAGTTATATGTTGTCTACAAGAAATGTTAAGTGTATAGCTCTCAGCATCTGAGTGTAGGTTCCATCAAAATTAGTCCGTAGGATTTTAGTTACTGTCCAACCAGTGGCACTATACATTAAAACTGCCTATAGAGTGGCTCAAAAGAATCTCTGTGTGATGATGTCTGATAGATCAGATTTCCAGCTTACGTCTGTTTTATTCAAGGCTGTCCAGCCTTCAGCTATATGATTTTTCTAATCCTTTTCAGTAGAATTTATCTTGCATCCTAGTTATGTAAAAGATTTGACAGATTTTACTGATTCATGTGAAGCAGTTTGTATTTAGCCTTGCTGGTTGAAGTTTATTCAGTTTTAGAGACATTGACATAGAGTTCAACATCATTAGCAGCATTTTCTAGATGTAGATGATGTACAGTGTAACCCGGATATAAGAGAAACCCGGATATAAGAGAAATTTTATATGGTCCCAAATTAGAGCCTGTGTTAATGTATATATAATAGACCAAACCCGGATATAAGAGAAACCCGGATATAAGATACTTCTTCTCCGGTCCCGACAACTCTCTTATATCCGGGTTACACTGTATTTCTAGAAACCCTTAAATATTAGCAATGAACAGGATATAGCATGGTTAATTTGAAAAGATACTGACAGTGATCGTCTTTGATGAAATATATTAGTTCAGTGCTTTTCCTAAGAGCAGCAACACAACAATTAAAATGGGTAGTGTGTGTAACTGAAATAGAAAATAATGACATAATCAAGATGCTGACATTCCACACTACTTCAAATAAAAGGTTAGGAATGAAATGGAAAGAAAGATTACTGACACTGGACTTGGGAAACCTATTTTCCTGGAAAATTGTTTTAAGATAAAGATTTTATAAATTTCAGCCAAAAGTATCAATGGTTGCTTAGTCAATGAATGCTGAACTTTTCCTTATAAGGAAACAACTAATATTATCTTTGCCATCCAAATTATCCATATGGATATAGTTTCATGGTTTCAAAAGGGAATCAAGTATACAGAAATATTTTCTCCTACATCATCTCTTTTATCTTTCATTTACTTTATCAATACATTTATATATATATATTTAGCCAGAAAACCTCTCATTCTATCTGTATTCATATATATATACATATAAATGGACATTGAAGTCAACACCCAGAGGCAACAGTCTATTTCACACTAAACGCAATTGTCAGGTCATGTGTGTTATGTTTTTGCTTGACTTTTTATATATACCAGTCAGTGATGCATTGTGTGTAGTCTGTTGCATTATTCTAATGGTTATTTCGGTGGGCGTGGTTTATTAATTTGTTTATCATTTACTTAGTTTATTTACTTATTTATTTGCTTGGATTAATTTATTTTACTTGTTTTTGTTTATTTATTTTATTTATTATTTCATTTATTGTTGTTTGTTATCAGTTTTTGATTTTTAAGTAAAGTAGTAAAAATTTGTTTTTGTATCTGCATTTTGAGATGATTTCTTATCATTTATTTAGTAGTTTGTTTTGGTCTGGGAAG
>OZ038479.1:92027229-92032229 GCA_964036315.1 Acanthosepion esculentum
TCTGGTCCCAAATTAGAGCCTGTGTTAATGAATATATAATAGACCAAACCCGGATCTAAGAGACCCGGATATAAGAGAAACCCGGATATAAGAGAGATTTTCTCTGGACCCAAATTAGAGCCTGTGTTAATGTATATATAATAGACCAAACCCGGATATAAGAGAAACCCGGATATAAGATACTTCTTATCCGGTCCCGACAACTCTCTTATATCCGGGTTATGTATCTATTTCTTCAGAACTTTCTTCAATTCACTAGTCTTCAGGAATAGGAAAAGATTATCACAAAGATTAAAAATTAAATATTCTTGGATATGAAAAATATGATGTATTGTGTTCTTATGTCATCAGTTTGGCATCAGGAAGATTATCTGGAATGATCTGTCCTGGCAGTCGAGGGTCTTTACTGTCTGACCACTGATAATGAAATCAGTGCATTTATCCTTTGCTTATAATACATTGGTACATCAGCATTGGCAAGGAATCAAGTACGGGTCATCCGTTTGGAAGACAAACATTAGGAGTGGGTAAGATTGTGTAATGATTATCAGCATGTAAAAACAGAATTGGCAAACCTGTGTTCCAATTTTGGCTGAAACTGATTATGTACGTTTAGACATGGGAAAGGTCGGAATCCAAATCTTTGCACTATGTTCCATCGCCAGTTATCTTGACAATAGATGTCTTTTTTTTTTGGCATGCTGCAATGATTAACAGAGAAGAAAGTGGGTTTCTGATCACTTGGCCAGACCACTCTCTCACAGCGACAGCCCATCAGTAATAATGATACAATGTTCTTAAAGTCATTCTCTACTTTGACTGGGTGCCCCCCTCCCCCCATATATATATATATATATATATATATATATATATATATATATATATATATATAAGTGGACATTGAGGTCAACACTCAGTGGCAACAGTCTGTTTCATGCTTAAACACAATTGTCAGACAAACTGCTGCCACTGGGTGTTGACCCCAATGTCCACATTTCATTACATATGCTCTATCCCTGATATCAAGCACTTAAACTCATAAATATAGCATACCATAAATCTATATTCTTATGATATATGAATTGGGATCAAATCTGATCAAATATGGATTAGAGTTCAATAAAACAATAGGATAAGGGACAAATAGAAACTGTTTATAAATTTAACATATTTCACTTTTATTTAAGCTTCATCAGAAATTAAATATGGAAGAGAAAAGAAAATTCTGATATCTTTTTATTTTTATGTTGTTTGTTTATCATTGGTTAAGTAAACCTCACATGGATTTCTCTTGTCTAGTAGTGTTTGTATGTAGAATTCTTGTGTGTTTGTGTATCATAATTCTATGTGAGATATGGTTGATATGGTGTGTGCATGTGTAAGCCTTTTTATTTTCATCTGCTAGTGTCTGAAGCAACGGAAATGTGGTTCGACAGAAGGATGCTGAGGATGCCATGTATTGATTATATAAGCAATGACAAGGTTTTAGAGAAAATGGAAACAAAAAGGAAACTTATGCTTAACATCAGGAAGGGACAGTCGAAATTTCTAGGAAATGAGAAAAGAGGACTTGAAAAATTTGATACTCACAGGACAGAGTGAAGGCAAGAAGGACAGAGGAAAACAATGTTAACATACTTAGTGAACTAAATGGATTGTTTAGAAGAGATAGTGAAAAGACAAAATTTATTATTAGCTACATTGGACAGGAAGTTGTGGAGAGCCATGATTGGCTATGTCCTGAAAACACTGTTATGCAAGAGCCTAAACCTATAATAAAAATTGAACCCTGCCTGCTTTGAGACTTGGAAATAAAGTTTCTAGTTACAGATTTTAGGAAAGAGTGTATTATTTGGCTCAGTAGTTTGAACAATGCCAGTATCCACAAACTCTTCGTCATGATGACTTGTGGCTTCCTGCTAGCACAAACACTAATGGCTGCTGAACAGTAGTAATGACCAATTTTCATTCACAAGGCTTGAGTCAACCCATAGCATGGTTATCCAGCACTTTCCAAAGGTGCCGCATGCAAGGATGTTGACATAAAAAAGTTACCTTTCTGACAAATCAACTATAGTGAAATTCAGACCCAGATAAGAAAGCAAATGCTCTTACCACTCAACCATATCCATATATACATATACATACAAATACACACACACACACACACACACACACACACACACATACACACACACACACACATGCATGCATGGATTCTGGCATTGTGGGCCAATGCATGAATATTCCATTGACACATTACCAATGAGTCCTTTCATGAGAGTAGAACATTCATGTAGTGTTGTAGAATGACGTGCACCAAAAATTTATTTAAGTGAGAAAGGTTTGTGCATTCTCTGTCCCACTCTCTTGTCCAATGCTTGTCATCTGCTTTCTGGTGCAAAGGCCACCATGAGATAAGCGACATGCAAGGATGCAGGTTATATTTCAAAGTGACCTTCCTCTAGATAGGATATTTTAGTTGTTTGAGAAGGAATTTTCATTTGAGCTGATCATTATTTAGCAGAGAGAATAATGATAGAATATCTTGTCTGGTGCTCCTGCTATATATCTTGAGATTCTTGACAAAATTCAAAGAAGGGTGTCTGATGTAATCGATCCTGACCTGGCATCTCAACTTCAGTCACTTTCTCACCAATATGACATGGCTTCCCTCTGTCTTTTCTGCAAATATTTTTATGGCAACTTTTCTGGCGAGCTTTTTTCCCTTGTGTTGCAACTAAAGTTCAAATGTGCTGCTAGATTGGCAACTAAGTCTTGCCATTTTATTGTTGGACTAACTGGATACAACTACAACTTCTATTCTAACAATTTCTTTCTCATATTTCTCACCTGTGGAACCCACTTTTGTTTTCTTTCTCCCCTACCACCTACAATCTTGAAAAATTTTAATGTAACATCTTCTGTCTTCCTGAAACCTGTTCCTTTATTGTCCTTCACTCACTTCCCCTCACTAAAGTTTTCTCTTTCACACCCTGTAACCCCCAGTGTCCCAGTGGCATTATCAGCTTGCTTGGGGTGAAATAATTAAGAAAAAAAAATTTTTTAAAGAATTTAGTAAACTTGTTCTTACATACATACATAAAATGTAAGTTTATTCAATATAACCACCATTGACTTTCGTTTTAGGTTCAATGTGAATTCTAAAATAATTACATGCATTGATCAGTTGTTCTGCCTTCATTTTAGTCATGATTTCCCCAAATAGCAACATTCAGCAAGTTCTAGGTATTGTAGATGTGCTTGTTGGTCTCCCTTTCAATGACCCCTTAGGTAAACCTCCTACAATCTGAAATATGTTTTGGGTTTAATTAATGCACAAGGATCTGATAAACTGTTTAAAAACAAACAAACAAATAAATCAATCAATCCCTCTAAACAAATGTTCCATATATAATAGTCTATATGGTTTAAATAAGGCATGCTGGGGGAGAAATGTTATGGGCAACATGAGTGTGAAAGGGCTTAACTTTGTTTAGAAGACAACTTCAACCAGATCGCATAGTTCTCCCACATATATTGGACATGAACTGCCCTCTCCTTATAATGTAGAATTTGTATCTGATGTTTTTGCGAACTAGGCATCTGACTGTTGCCTTTGACAAAAGTGGTCTGATTGACAGTGACCCTCATTGATTTTCCCATATTTTGTTGATGACACTCTGGACAAACTTGACATTCCTGACAATGATTGACCATTGAGAACGTTTCTTTTTTCTTTTGACCACTGAAGACAAATTCTTGCCAGAAGCATGAAGCTCTTTTCTTAAACACAAATAACCTGGTAACATTTAAGATGGCTGCAATCTCTGAATTTATGTGGTTGGTGTTTAATGCAACAAGTACTGAATGTACAGTATTTACATTAGTTGGACTATTGTTCTCATCTTTGTTGCCATATTTGTCACAACGTTTGTCCTCAAGGACACATGGCACAGTGGATAAAGGCGTTGGTTAGATCCAGTGACAGACCCAAAGAGTGTGAGTTCAATACCCGGTTAAGGCAGTGGAGAACTTTCAGAGGGAAAATTAGCAGGAGATAACTGATAACTGACATCCATCAAACATGGCACGTGGAACTAGAACAGTCTACCCCAGTGATCGAAATAAAGGGTTCAGTTCGAAATTCCAACCATCTGAAGAAGGCCGGAGCGTACAACAGACGAAACGTTGTGACAAATATGGCGACAAAGATGAGGACAATAGTCCGACTAATGTAAATACTGTACATAATACCTCATCTCAGAAATATAGACAGACTCTGAAGTACTGAATGCTTTTTCAACTCTTGTGTTAGTGTCTAAACTGCCATGTTGGTGGGGGTATTTTTTTTAGTTAAAGTTAGCCACTTATGACTTTCTAAAGATGGGTTCTCAAATACATGATGCACACTGTGTGCGCTGGTACGTGGGTATACATATATATATATATATATATATATATATATATATATAAAGGTTAATGGTCAGAGTTGAATCAGACCAGAAAACAGTTTTATTAACATGCACTTATAATATATATAAAGGATTGCTAAATAAGTAAAAATGTAAAATATTCATTTATGTATACTTTAAAGTAATATTCGAAGATCACTTGAAAAGTGAAACTAACAGTCACCATATATATATATATATATATATATATATATATATATATATTGTTACGCGCACGTGCGATAAGATAGACAATTTGTTTCGTACACGTGGTGGTAACAAAAAAATATAAAAATATGAAATGTGATTATTGGTAATAAGACAATTTATTTACATTAACAACATAAAAATTAACAGTTAACAAACATGTATACAAAAGCTAAAATAATGGATTTAAGGAAACTACTATCTTTTGCCTAAGGCAGGAACAAAGAAAGTCAAATACTAGGTCAGGTCAGGAGTTCACGAGAAAGAAGGAAAGTAGTTACTTTTAAGGAATGGACAACCACTAAGTTTTAAACAGACCACTCTATTTTTACAGGAATT
>OZ038479.1:92034729-92037229 GCA_964036315.1 Acanthosepion esculentum
CTCTCTCTATCTCACTCTATATATATATTGGTGTGGGTATAAATATATATATGTTGGTGTATATATGTCTGTCTATATATATATATATGTTGGTGTATATATGTCTGTCTATATATATATATATATATATATATATATATGTGTTGGTGTATGTATGTATGTCTATATATATATATATATATATATATATATATGTTGGTGTATGTATGTATGTCTATATATATATATATATATGTTGGTGTATATATGTCTGTCTATATATATATATATATATGTTGGTGTATATATGTCTGTCTATATATATATATATATGTTGGTGTATATATGTCTGTCTATATATATATATATGTTGGTGTATATATGTCTGTCTATATATATATATATATGTTGGTGTATATATGTCTGTCTATATATATATATGTTGGTGTATATATGTCTGTCTATATATATATATATATATGTTGGTGTATATATGTCTGTCTATATATATATATATATATATATATATATATATATGTTGGTGTATATATGTCTGTATATATATATATATATATTTGAGCAGCAACTTTTCTTTTATGCAATCAAGATTTTTATTGCTATTTGAGTAAATTATGAATCCCTTGTAATTTAGATCAACTTTTTAAATATTATTTTGTTTTTAGCTCATAGGTATCAAGCAATCATAAGAAATTAAAAATTCTTGGATATAAAAATGTGACGTATTGTGTTCTAATGTCATCACCATTTGGCATCAGGGAGAGTATTTGGAATCACAGATCCTCTTATTTGCCAAGAAACATTTATTTCCTTTAATAATTTTCAAAGAATTTTACACATTTACCTCTAACTTTTATTCATTAAGTTCATCTATGTTTTGACACTATGCCTTCCATCAAAACTTTCTTTAATTCATCAATTTCCATGACTATCAATGGATTCTGTCAAAGAATCTAATGTATGTTTATCTATAAGAAGCAGTATGCATGTAAAAATTTGTGCAAATCAACATGCATAAATCTAACAAACATAATGTCTACTACACACACACACACACATTATGATCTGAATCCCACATAGACAAGCCAGAATTATTATACACTTACATACATATTTACAGTTTTTCAGTTATGCTTGGAATTAGTTAATTTCTTGAAACTTCGAATGAGCACATCATCACTCCTTGAATTTGGAATGCCATAAATTATACTAACATTTGTTTAACAAGTTGAATGAATGTGAAACATGATTAACAAATGAAATTCAAATAGCACAAATGTAAAAATATCAGAATTTATTTCTTCTTTTTCTCCATATCTCATTCTCTGATGAAGCTTTAATAAAAGTGAAACATGTTAAGATTGATAAACATTTCCTATGTTTTTTTTTAACTTATCATAATGTTTCATGTAATGGATCCAGAAATTTAATACTATTACTAGTTGTAGGAGAAGACAAGCAAGAAAAATAAGATGGAATGAAAAACTAGTCGAAAATTAATAATAATTGATAATGCTTCATCTAATGGATTCAGGCAACTTATTGCTCTTACCATGTGTAAACATGCAACAAAATTCCTTATTTAGCTAAAATCACTCAAGTTGTTTTTGAGACTTCTAATTAACAAGTTTGTTGTGTAATCAATGTGTATGTTTGATTTTTTTTGTTTATTACAAAAATTAATGTACTGGACAATGAATTTGATAAATTACATTGGTGGTCTGAAGCTTGGATTTCATAAGCATGTTGTTATTGCGAATTATGAGCTTGGCAATTTTCTATCATATCATGTAGACATTATCCATAATGCTACCTGCACATCCATGCTTACAGCATCTGGTATTCCCAAGTAGTAACCCATCTAGGTACTGACTAGGCTCAACATTGTTTAACGTCAATGATCGAAAGAGAACTGGTGTTTAAACATGATATGGCCATAAGTCATACTTCAATTAAGGGATTTAAACAGCTTAGTAATATCTTATAATTCTGCTTGGCCCTCTTTCAGTTAGCACGACCGTTACGCCTTGCCAATACCTCATAAATAATGGACTATTCTGTTTTGATAGTATGGAAAATGGAAAAGATATATCAAAGATACTACTTGGTTTCAGGAATAAAAAGAATGAAAGAAAGAAAGAAGGAAAAACAAAAGTGTTTAACGTCTCCAGCAAATCCCTATGAATAACAGACTATTCCATTTTGATTGGGTAGAAAAACAAAAGACATATGCTACTTTGTATCAGTAAAGAAAATGAATGAAATAAGGACAGAATGAAGGGAAGATAGAAGTGTTTAATGTCTGTTTCAGTTTTTGTTCAGTTGTACCAGCTTTTCTTTTTAAAATAATTACCAGCATTGATATTTATGATTGTTATTGCAACATTTTGTTAAAGTTGTTAAGCTCAAATATTTAACGATGCAATAGGGGAATTTCTATAGCTATCTCATTGTCATAGAACTCGCCATGAGCTTGTTTTTTCATTAACTTAAGAATTAAGAT
>OZ038479.1:92044729-92072229 GCA_964036315.1 Acanthosepion esculentum
ATTCTATTCAGTAAGCTCTCCTTAGTTTACAACAGGTGCGAATGCCAAGCAGTGCAGCATGCTTTTTCCAAATTTCTAGCAAAGTGAACTGCATTATGGTGATGTTTTTCTAACAGACAGTGCTCGACTGATCCTACTATATTGTGCAGTCAACAAAATCAAAAAGAAACAATGTGCATGCTCAAAATTAAAAATATAAAATGGCAACAATTTACCCATCACAACCTGTAACATTATGAAGATTTTATATATAATTTTATGATAACATTATGCATAATTTTATAATGGCATTATATATAATTTTCTGCTAGAAGTGAATTCATATTTGACTACATATAAATATGAAAGCATAATGTCACCATCACTAATGATCACTCTAAACACCTTTGTAATCACCATTAGACTCATCAAACACTTTCTGGATCCTCTGTAGTGTCTTCAGATTGACACCCAAACACTCTGAAATGTTCATATTGGGGCTTTTGGTGTGAATGCCAAGCAGTACAGCATGCCATTTACGAATTTCTAGCAGAGTGAATTGTGTTAGGGGTGCTCTTTTTCTTACTGACGGTGCCCAACAGATCCTACTATACTGAGCAGTCAACCAAATCAAAAAGAAATAACGCACGTGTGCAAAATTAAAAATATAAAATGGCGACATTGCACCCTGTGTTTGAAGTTTGCAAGGCTTTATTGAATTTTCTTTTCTCCTATTTTGGAGCAGTGTTGGATGTTCAAGATTTCAGTTTTACATGATATTGTAGCGTATGTTTTCATCTCTGTTTTAGGAGTGCTTCATGGGCTTCTGCATATCGGGATTTCAACAGAAGATGTCTTAAAAAAAAAAAGTAAAAATCACAAACCTTCATGGTAGATCATGCTTTCAGATAACTACTTTCCCACAGATGAAATATGGCTAGCCTCTATTAATATTTTCATGGCAGTTATTCAGATGGGCTACATTTCTTCACAGATATGACCCTTTATGTCACATACACATAGTCAATTCATTCTCATTACCTCCATTTTCTTCAGAATTATTACATTGTGGAATAAGGTCTGTCAGATGTTCTATTTTTGATGAAGGCATTCCTGGTGAATATTCCTAAGCAAGCCAAGTGATCAATAGTGTTTCATTTGTTCTGGAAGTCACAATGGAAATTAGTGATGAGGTTGTTGATTTCGTTAAATCAGGTCAGTTCCATTGTTTTATAAAGGCAACTTTGTGACGAAATGAGTAGTTTCCTGTATTTGTATTACCTTTCCTTGTTTTTGGATGTGGATTACAATTGTCTGTCTCCATATATCCACAAATTTGCTATTTGTTCATATAGTACTGACTGTATTTAGTAGGTGATCTAATGATTTTTCTGCTTGTTGTTTTGTAAACTTGTAGTGAACTTCATCTAGGCAGATGGCTTTGTTATGAGATCTTTAGATTGAGTCTTTAAGCTCAGCGGAAGTGAATGGTTTATTGCCTTTGGGATTTTGTGATCATATTATTTTGGCATTATGTTTGGGATTTCGGAATTGTTGATTGCCATACTTACTGGAGGAATTTTTCAAAAAGTGTTTCAGTTCATGTAATATTCATTTTACTAGTTAATTTGGTGTTGTTTTTTTTTAAGATGTTTTAGTGAAGTTGTTTATTTTTAGCCAAAAATTTTTCTTCTCATGTTCCAGACTGATTTTGTTATGGAGAATGAGTTAAGGTGTACTAATATATTTTTTCAAAAACACTGCTTTTTGGCTTTTTGTTGTTATGAATGCTTTTGCTCGATTTAATTTGAAGATTTTAGGATTATTAAATTTGTGCAAAGCCACTTGACATCATCTGCCATGTATTAAGGCAGGATGATAACCAGTATTGAATAATGGCTGACATGGATTCATGACACAGCCATATTTATTATTTATTCCAGAAGAAGCAGAAATAGCAGATATGACTTGTACAACTTAAGATATCACACAATCCTCCATTTTATGGTGAAAAAATATGCAAGTCCATTTACAATGTCAATAAGACAAAAAAGCAATAATTTTATCAAAAGTCTAAAAATGAAATTTCCCTTCATCTTTGATAAACGTATAGACACAGTCAAGGATATAAAGGGAGAACTAAAATCAAGTCTGTGGTAGCATTGTTCTGAGTCAGGCTAAAAGTAGCGCCAACCAAAATTTTACACATTTTCATGATGTGTTCTCATTACCTGCAGAGGTGAAAGGAAATAGAACAAATTTCATCAAAGCAAAATGTTTTTATATAACAGAAGAACAAAGAGAAAATACACTAGTATGGATGTAAAAGACATTAAACGTTAACAATTATGAACTGTGTGCTATATGCATGTGTTGCAGTGTTCTGTTGAGCTCATTGTTATTTCTAGGGTTGTATGGTGAATATATATGGAGCAAATATTGACTCTTTGTAAGTTAATTATGAAATTAATTTTGCTTTGATGTATATCATTTTTAATTAGGATATATAACCCTCTAGAAGCCCTATATCCAGTAACATCTACGGAATTGTATTTTTTTTTTAATCAATTCACCCCAAACAAGGTCATGTTTGTGTGAAAGTTTAGTCACCCTGGAAAAGATATCCCCATGCCCAGGAATAAAGTCCCAATGGGTGGTCACACTTTAACCATATGCTAGAAGGAAAAGAGAGAAAAAGTGAGAAAAGAGGAAATGTCCTATTTTTTAGTTGTTTAACAGTGCCACGTAATGACTTCTTGGCAAAACTGTCAAGGTCATGTTGGAGTAACCAACAACCTTAAGACAGATCCAAAGTACATAAGAGCAAGAACAGTTCAATAAACTTTGAAGGCAAAGGTGAAGAAAGAATTGTAAAATTAACAAAGTAGGGTTGCCTATATCCAATCAAATCCAGTAATGAGCCACACCCATAGTGCCAGTTGAAAATCAAAATAGAAATATCTGCTTTTGTGAGGTTGAACATTACACACTCCCATGAGTATTTTAGCAAGGTTTGAAACTGTGGAAAAATGAACCATGATAGACTTAATTCAGGATAGCAACAGATATTGAACAGTGAATAAAAAGACAATATGAATTCATACTACAGACATATTTGTTATTTATCCTAAAAGTATCAGAAGTGGCTTGTACAGCTTATGATATCTCACTATTTCATTGTAATTGTTATCAAATCATAGTCTGCTGAGTCTTTTTGGAGTTGGACCTTTTAGGGTATGCAGTTATTTACTATGGAGATTAGTACTTTTGTGAAGTGATTTGTGTAATCTTTAATATTGTCATTTTGGATCAATTTTATTTTTCTACATTGGGATCTAAATTCTTTACAATTTACTCAGATTAATTTCCAATGAGGAAGATTTTCATCATTAGGTTCAGTGATTTCTAATATAATTGGAAATTGATTGCAACCACATGTTTCATCCAACTGTAATCAAGATAAATTTGTAGCAACTCATGATGATAAATCTATAGCCAAGTAGTTGCCAGTAGCTGAATTGAGATATGTTTGGGATTCGATGCTGAAGAGGCAGAAATTATTGCTATTAATACTGGGATTTGTGTTTCTACATCCCCATGTAATATTGTGACTGTTAAACTCACTCAGAGGGCTGGAGGGTTTAGGAAACTGTTGCAGTGGTCTCTTGAGCTCATTGTTATTTCTGGGATTGTATGGTGAATATATATGGAGCAAATATTGTCTGTTTGTAAGTTAATTATGAAATTAATTTTGCTTTGATGTATATCATTTTTAATTAGGATATATAACACTCTAGAAACCCTATATCCAGTAACATCTACGGAATTATATTTTTTTTTAATCAATTCACCCCAAACAAGGTGATAATGCCATGAAGATGTAAGGGACTACTTGAAGTGAAAGAGAAGGAAAAGTATTTATAAGAAACCAGAAGTCCAATCCTAAACAGGAAAACAAAAGACTGAGGAGGAGTATGAACTGTACGATAGGTGAACCTACCTATTCCTACTGATAAGAAAAAAATAACTAAATAGTAAATAAAATTTCAGAATTAAGAAGATGTTAGAAATGCAGAGTTGAAGTAGACTTTAGAAGGAACTGGAAACCCAATCCTAAACAGGAAAAAATGGATAAACTTCTATCCTGTTGAAAAGACCAAAAGAGGAGTATCAACCAGATGATAGGTAAATCTATGTTCATAGTTTTTGATATTGATATTATTGTCTTATTTAAGACAGGTCTCTTGAAGGTAGACAGTTGTGCGACATAAGTCTGTTATAAACAGAAATAATGTATTCAGAAAATGCACAAAAATAGAAAGGGGCCTAAGACAAGGATATGTCTTCTCACCAGACTTATTTAACCTTTACAGTGACCTCCGATGATTGATTGGCAGACGTTTAACAATCTTAACAACAAAAAACATGCAGATGACACAGTGCTGATGGCAGGCTAAGAAAGGAAATTGCAGGAATTGAGAAGATAGTAAAGGAAAGTAAGACAAAAGGACAAAACATTAACTGTAAAAAGATAGAATATATAATTGGCATCAAATGGAACAATTCAAGATATGAACTACAAATTGGATATGTTGATATCAAGCAAGTACAAAAATTTAAATATCTAGGAATTGTTCTAACAGGACAGAAAATGTAATACTGAAATCTGAAGGCATATTGGAATAACAAAATAAAGCATTAAGAAACTGGCAAATGTCATTAGAAACAAAGAAGAAAGTACTAACATGTGATGTAAGATTAGTCACTATTACAGTTATTTCAGGCAGTCACAACTATGTGTCTGTTGTGATCATAATTATCACACTGGTACACCCCCAAAAAAGTGATTCCTATGAATAGGCTGGTGTGAACCAAAAAGATTGTGGCTTTACCTGATATTTGTGAGAAGGTACAAAATCATCAACCCAAGAAGAAACCTCTGTTGCACAATTTTCAAGAGGAAGGTTAAGAAAATCAATCCAAAGGGTGTCTCAAATAAAGTTACAAAATAAATCCCAATTAATATGCTGGTAACAGAAAGAAGTCTTGTGAATAGGAGATTCAAAAGAAATATTAATAGATATTACAACATGATCCATATTGCCAAGAGGACAGAGTTGTGATACTCTACAAGAGCTAGGAGAGGAGGGAGGAACAAATCAAGTAAAGAAGAATGTTGAACAGATTTATTAGGGAAACGAGTAAGGAAATCCACTATTTTGTTGAGAGAATGAGCAATGGAAAAATTGAAAGTCTAAATACTGGCAATATCAGTAACATGAGAATGACTGAGTCAATTAATGTGATGAGCATTAAAATCACCTAACGCAAAAATATTTGCAAATGGATGTAGAGAAAGAGCCATTTCTATATTATCAGAAATTTTGTTTGATATATTACAGCCATGAGAAGAAAGAAAAAGAGATAATCAGTAGAGTGCAATATTAGAAGTAAAAAGCACATGAAAGAATCCTTTGAGGACATTCTCTTGCAACTGGGAGATTTTCTTGAATATAAACACCAAGGCCATTTATATGTATGCTAGAGTCTTTTCAGCAAAGATTAAGATGGCCTGGACCAACAGAAATTAGTTTCATAAAGTGCAAATACATCTGGAGACCGTTTCAATAAAAATGATTCAACACTACAGAAATTACGATGAATGCCACAAATATTGGAGAAAGAAAGCTTGAGGAGGGTAGGGGATTTTTTGTTTACTGGTTTACATGTATTTCTTTTCATTGTATCTGTCATAAGAAGATTTGTTTTAAGAAGAAAAAGGTCAGAATAATTATCACTGTCTATTGCCTATGGCAATACAAACTGAACAGAAGGCGGCTAAGACTAACGCATAATGTGGCCTCAGGGTTGCCCACCAGAAATGCATGCAGGGAAACCTATGCATGACATGGCACAACAAATACCCAATATTATGTGACTGTTGATCAGAGGAGCCTCTCTCAGTACTACCAAAGAGTTTGAACTCATTACTACCAGTTGGAAGCAGCAACCTGAAAACTTCCAACCCAGTACCCTTATAAGGAAAAATCATAACAACCAATCAGTCAGATTGCCAAAAAGTTAAGACAATTAATACACTATGGCTGTAGAAGAAAAATTGGTAAACCAATAAGCAGGAAACAAGGGAAAAGCCTCTACTGCTGTTCAATAAACATTGAAGGAGTACTGACCAAGTGATAGATGAACCTATCTACTCCTATTAACATGTTTACAGCACAGGAGACTGGGCGTGTTAAGGGAAACATCATCTATAGTAAATTTGCCGAATATGTCTCTAGATCCCTTCAAGGCCAAGAGGAATTACTAAATTTTAAATGTTTTCTTTGTTCTATATTGCTGCTGGGCTCAAATAAGGTGACAAACACTTATATATATAAAAATATATAATAATCTTTATTGTTCGAGTTGTGGTGAATTGGTAGAGTGAGGGAGAATCGCAGAGGTTAGGATTGCGCACACAGGAATTAACAGAGACAAACTTTTGGTGAACCTCTGGCCAGCCTCTCTGTCCAGATCAACAATCGGACCAGTTTTATAACATTTGGACACTCACATAACTTCATATGACTATGACTTCTTCTGGTATGCTGCCTCCACAACTTCATGTGGCCATGCCTTTTCCAGCATATACCCAGGCAATCACACATTACCTTCCACTCAGAACACCTGTGTGTCCTGTTTATTTTAACCACCAGTTCCAGTTTCTGTTCACAAACTGATGCAGTAGAAGTAAGGTCAAAGTTCTTTCCTTAACCAATATCAACATCTTAAGGTTATCCCAAGAGTTGAAATCTAAGTAATATTAACATAAAATTAGATTATTTAATCTAGTTAAAATTAATAAAAATTTAAAGTTTAAATACACATACACACACATATACATACATGTATATTTTAGACTGGACATTGGGATAAAGGCTTTAATGTCAAATGGAACATTTATTCTTACTATTATCTTAATTTCTGATTAAATGATGAATAATAGAATTACAAATTAAAGCCGGTTACAAGGATTGTATTCTATTATCATGGATTTTAACTATCCAGTATGACTCCAATTTCTGGCATTGACATACTGTGAGGCAGACTACCGAACATATTTGAAGGGTTACTTTAGAATGGTCCTTCTCTCGAGGGTCAGTGGCTCTGAAGCAACCAAAGTTACTCTTTCCCTAGACTTTGCTTTGAGAGGAAATATGGGATGCACACCATATACACACATAGAAACATAAATAAACACATAAACAGATATGTAGTTTACTGTTCATAGTTTAATGTTTATAGAGGATCTTCAGAGATTGCCAGTTTTTCCACTTTTGTTCTTTCTCTTGAGGAGGATTGTTGGCATGATTTATTTTGGAATTTTGCTGAGGTAGTTCTTGCTTATTTGAGGATTATTTAGTAGAAGTTGCAATGGAGATCTTTGTGTTCTCTGTTTGCAGAGGGTAATCTTGGTTGAGAAGGTGTTGGTGATTATTTTTTGTTCATTTTGATTTTCACTATTTTGTTTTGTTAGAATGATTTGTGGTCTTTGATAGCTTTAGTTTAGAGGGAACAAGAGTGGATATAGTTTATCTGTAATAATGTTTTGATTCTGTTTATGTTGGCCAATCACTCAGTTCTCTACGAGTGTTTTGTATTTGTAGGAACATTATTGATAATTTGGGAAGAATTAATTTTTATCAAACAGAAGGCTCACACAAACATTAGTCCACTCCCACAAAATATTAACACACCAATAAAATCACATGAGATGAATATGATCCTACTACTTTTGAAAATATTGCAGTGTACAAAAATGCCACATTCTAGGAACCCAATGTATTCTACCAACGAGTATCAAAATAAAAGGATTGGCGGTCTGAGATGAGTGATTCCCAAATGGTGTGATACACCTCATATGTGCAGTGGAAGAGGATAGCAGGTGACATAGAATGATTGAAAGACAATCAAAGATTTAGAAATAGTTTTTAAAAAGTTGAATGCCAAAAATAAATATGATTTCAAAATTTAAAATATTATTATGGATTACATGTAATTGCATACATGAGTCCCAGTATAAATAGTTATAATTATTGACTGATTTTATCATTGTAATACTTTTGTATTATATCTAGTATTAAGAATATAGTAACTAGGGTCTGCAAATTGGAGGAGAGATTTATCCATAATAATGTTCTGAGTTTGAATCTGCAGTTAGCTCCCTTTAACCCTCTCTCTGGACCTTCTGTGCTGCAGGGCTACAACAGGACTTCCCTTCTCAAGATTACTCATTAAAAGAAAGCTCATACCTGTCTTTAAACTTGTGTACTTTAAGCATACTATAAGTTGTGGTATATATTTTATTTAATGCACTATTAGTCGTCATTTTTTTTATATTTAAATCTACTTTTTATCAAATAAAATTTGATGAGACATGAGCAAATTTTGATTTCAAAAATGTGGCCCAGGGAAACAGTTTGGGAACCACTGCCTTAGACAGTTGAACATGGCAACAGCCAGCACACAGTCAGTTAAGTTCAGGCATAGAACGCCACTTGAACTGAATTGAACAAGTGAATGAAGAAACAATGTGCAGTATTCAACTCTCTCTGCCTTCGGGGATAGTTACAACCACCAAATGCCTCTGCAGTCAAACTTCTTCAGCTAGAGAATGTTTTGATGTTTATATGCTGCAGTATCTGCTACAGTAAGTCAACTTTTAAGAACTCAACCTTATGTATTTTCTGTAACATCAGCCACAGTAATTCTATCTTACAAGCACTCTCTTACATGCATTAACAATTGTTCATAAAATGTTATGTTTACTTTATATTCTACTTTTCAGTTATCTTTCTTAACCTTATGTACTTATTCATTTGATTGTTTGTATTCCGATACTCCAGTTTTCCCCTATAGCCTCAGTAGACAAAAAGTGCACATATTTATCCAATTGACTGGCATTGGCTTTTGTTGATGACTTTTGCACAATATTTGGGTACGGCATATTTAAAGCCTAGGTTTCTTCTATCTTTTGAGCTTCTAGGAAGGGTATGCTCATTCTCCCTATATTTCATATATATATATATATATATATATGTATATGCATTATCTATTATATTCTTATAATATGGATAAAATCGATTTCGAATTATCACTCAAAAACATTCCCACCACACTTGACAAGACACCAGAAGTGTTGAAACAAAATGGCTATTTTTGTCGTGATTTTATAACATATTTATGTTGTAATATTCAAATAAATAATTATATGTATATATATATATATATATATATATATATATATATATATATATGAAATGAAGGTGTTAAGCTTAATATTATATATATATATATATATATATATATATGAAATGAAGGTGTTAAGCTTAATATTACTAGACATATTAAAATACTAAAGCAAAGAATAAAAAGGGAAGCAACCGGTTTCGCTCCCGCTCTTCAGGCTTCTACGGGAGATTTTAATGTAATTAAAAAACAGAATATGCAATGAAAAAGGAAATTAGTGTGAGGGGGAAAAAAAAAATAAAATTGGAGCTAGAGGCAAATGACAGCAAGCCCCAACAGACCCTCACGCTGTTTACACACGTAGGGCCTGCGGGACCCGATGTAAATTGACTCCAGCACCTTTAGATGAAATGAAGAGTGTATATATATATATATATATATATATATATATATATGATTTTCTTTTTCATTCCTGCATACTTGGACATGCATAGTGACCTGTTGATGGGTTACCTTGTTTTCCTCATCCTTAATAAGCATGCACCCATACCTGATCAGTCATATGATCTTTAATGACAATTCACTCAGTACAGAGAACAGTTTTATATATTGAGCTTAGTAGTACTTCCTATAGGTACAGATAATAGCCAAACATTAATATAAAAAAAAAATAATGATGGCTAGGGAGAAATCGCAACAATGTAAATAAAGGTTTTATTTTTTAAATAGGAGAATGTTAACAGTGTGCAGAAATATGTTCAATTCCTTCTCTTTGACTCTGAAAAGGAAAGCTGGCAGATGTTATGAAAATCTGTCTTTACTCTTCTTGTAAGGGGCTGTGCTTTATCCTCATATCAGGAAAACATCTCTTCATGATGTCTATCCCAAAACTGTTCTCTGTACAGATTGAATTGTCATTAAAGATCATATGACTGACTAGGTGTAGTGCATGCTAATTAAGGATGAGGATAGCAAGGTAATCCATCAACAGGTCACTATGCATGTCTAAGTGGTGGCCCATTTTGGTGGAGGAAGGGCTTTTATTCCACTGCAGTAGGTGTATGTGGGTGTATTCTGGACTCCACTGAGAGAGCAACATATAAAAAGTGGATGTCATCTCAACGAAAATGCTGGAGAGGCTTGTGCTGAACATACGAATAAACATTTATTTAAATTTGGTTTGTTGGATTTTATTTATTTTGAGCAAATTCTAAAAAGTAGTTTTTATCTGATTCTAATTAGTAAATTATTTTGCGGTTCACTGGTTATCAAAACAAATTTAAGACCATTAAGAATATGTATAAAAGAAATCAAAAAAGAAATGATGTCTGTGTAAAACAATGAAGCACAAAAGGAATTATTTTCTTAATTATAATTACTTGCCTACAATGACAGGAAAACATCAGTTATTTAAGCATTTGAGGCATATATATATATATATATATATATATATAATATGTGTGTGTACATATGGTGGTGGTAGTGAAACCTAACCCACTTTCCAAAATATGTACGAATGAGCAAACAATTTTTTTTTAATTTTTGGAAGGTTTTGAAAAAATATTTATACATATCATTTTTTTTTTGTTCCACACATGTACATACACATCCATATTTCTGTCTGTCTGTCTCTCTCTCTCTTTATGTGGAGAGAAAAGTATTTACGCATACAAATGCATATATCCTCTTTCAGCAAGTGTAAGTCTCTGTCTCTATTTTATATGTCTGAACAAACACACATACCGGATGGAGTACTGAAAAGTTCTCAGACAGACTAAGAATAAATTCTGATGTTGTATCATTTTAGCAAATTTGGGAAGCTTTCGAGCCAAAACAAGCAACTCCTATATATCCATAAAATTTTAAACACCATGTGTGTGTGTGTATGTATATAAACGTCAAATCACGCTGAAATCACCGGTTCTCGTTCGATCACCGAAGTTAAGCATCATAGAGCCAGGTCAGTACTTAGATGGGGGACCACTTGGGAACACCTGGTACTGTAAGCAGTGTGGCTGTGTGGTCTAAGGCGTTGCTTTAGAATCACAAGGCACCGAGTTCGAATCCTGGCTGGAATTAATTTCAGCAGCTATCGGACTCCAAGCACAGGGCACCTTTGGCAAGTGTCTGTTCCATAGCCATGGGTCCACCAAAAACCATGTGAGGGAATTTGGGAGAGGAAACTGTTGGAAGACCTCGTTGGCCAAAGCTAGCACGATATCACAAAAAACACTGTGATTGCGAGTTGAGGTGGCCAGCCTTGTTCATTTATGATCACGCTGGGTTCGCACCAACGCTCTAAAAAACTGTTAATTGGCTCTGCACACGCCAATAACAGTATAAACTGCAGGTGGGCTCTGTGGTCATTTCCCAGTTGGGAAATTGCAAAAATGCCTGTGCAAATGTTGCAATATGCGCTAGCTAGCTGTGTATTGCAACGCGTATCCTCGATATTGAGTGGCCAATTATTATTATATAAAGAAATATACATAATATCTTGCATTAATTGCACAACTCCAAATGTCATGCCAAAGCAATTTTCAAGTGCTGGAATTATTATTTTTATATTATTGTAAGATATTATGTGTATTATGTATATTTCTTAATATATATATTGAATAGCACTGTTATTTTACATTGAACACTGGTTTTTCTTACACCATAGAGTATTTAGATGTATTTGAATACAATCAATCACTTTTATACCTACCTATATTTACCCATTCGGTTATATATATATATATATATATATATATAATATATATATATATATATTTTAAAATTTGTGTATTTAGGCAGCAAATTCTCTTTTAGACATGCCTGACTGAATAAATTACAGACATTATGTCTGCTAATTTTTAATAAAATCCGTTCATACTCACGAATAACCTTCCGTGTATTGATGTTAAAGGATGAGAGAAATGTGCTATAGCTGTTTAAATTTCTTTTATATTCATTTCCCAAGTACTTTCGATCTTTTTCCAAGATCATCTTCAGGGGTGTAAATGGTACAAAACTATATGTTGTTCATTAGTATAAGTATTTATATAAAGATGTGCATTGTTATCCATTAACGTAACGTGCTGAGCGTTCATTAGAATGTAAAAAATTATCCACTATGGAATTTTTTTTTATGTTATAATGTCATGGTCACATGTGCATTAAAGTATGAAAAAACTGTTCCTTTACAGGCATTTCAGAACATTACTTCAGTATTCATAGCTGATTCTGTTCAGTGACGGCTTTAATTTTTTAATATAAATTGCTTCTAGTATTTGTAATCTAAATTTGTTGTTTTCATGATGTAGGATAGTTATGTTGATTAGTAATTTTTTATATCCTGAATGTGGATAGGAATGCTGTTGTAGATGTCTTGTAATAGACGAATGATCAGACATGTTGAGTGTAAGCCTTCTTCTTAGTGTATTTGTTGTATACCCAACATATATATTTGAACTAAAAAAATATTAAGCAGACTCTAATTAATAATGACTTCTCAAACCACATTGTAGAGGAACAAATAAGGCGATATATAAAAACCCTCAACACACTTCAAATACACTATAGTACTTCCCCAAAGGACACTAAATATATCAAACTTCTATATTGTAACCAGATGCATGCTAAATACAAGCAGGATAAAAAAAATTATAAAGAATCTTATTTATACTAACATTTCTTCCAAGGATTATAATAAAAAAAATTAAATTAATCATATATTATAAAAAATACAATAGAACAAATTTAATTATCCGCAATAACTCCTCCCCACTAACTGATGTATTACGTAAAACCTACATTATATACCAATTTAAATGTCCCTTGGGAGAATGTATCTCTGACAAAAAAACAAATGATGATACAAGTGGGATAAACATTGCTTAAAGCTACAAGGAACAGAGAGCTGTGGAATGCCAAGACCACTGCTTTCATTTCATGGTAATACTCAGAAGAATAGCATGAATCCATTTTTTTCTCTGCAGGTACAGTTAATGATTAAATAGTTGCATAAATTTTGTCTCTTTAGTCATGGAAATAACACAATAAGTGTCAAACAAACTCTAAATTCAAAAATGTCATGTATTAGAAGGGCAAGTAAGGCCTATTACACCCCATGTTTGACAGGATTAAAAAAAAAATGGCTGGCATAAATAAAGAAAAAATATTATATATAAGTGAGTACTGAAATGTTCTCAGCTTTACCAAAGAGAGTTTTTAAAAAACATTTGCTATTTAGTCAGATTTAGGGAAATGGCATTGTACATATAGGATGAATTGCAATGATGGGTAGTCTCCTAAATATCCTTGGAAACTATACATCTTATTAGACAATAAATATGACATGTAGATTTTTATTTCATATTAGAATCTATCTTTTTTCTTTGACACTTTACTAATTTGTATTTTAATTAGAAAGAATCTGGCATTCGTTTGTGGCTGACGGATTGTTTTGGTAACTGAGTAAGACTCAAATTCTTTTGCTCAAGGCCAAAAATGAAGAAAGGAAGCTTAGATTGCTAAGTAAAAGATCCTTCACCCCGCCACCCCGTGCCATCACCAAGTGAGAAATAGTGATATGCTTTTGACCATGGAAATCAAAAAATTAATTTCAAAGTCGCCGTAATTTTACCAAAGCACCATTGAAATTAAGTCAGTTTGCTTTGTTCATAATAATGTCCAATTTAAATATTGGAAATAAGTAATGATATTAGAGAAAGAAGAATTACTTTAGAGATGGAAAGAATATATCAAAGAGCTCATTCAGAATGAAAGAGAACAACCGACAATATACAGAAATATCAAAATCTGAAGCAGAATCATCAGTGGCCAAATTGAACAGAAACAAAGCAGCAGGACCAGATGGAATTGTAATTAAAATGCTGGCAGCCTTAGATGATTTTGGCATTGACAAGATTACTGAAATAATAAATGAAATATATAACAGTGGTGATATACTGGAAGTCTTAATTAGATTTATATTTAGAGCACTGTTTAAAAATGCAAACAAATATGAGCACCATCAGACAATCAGCCTCATGAGGCTATTAACAAATTATATCATCTGAATTCTGAGGAAGAGAGCAAGCAGCAGAATCAGACTTAAAATAGGATAAGAACAGTGTGGGTTCATTAAAGACACTGGAACAAAGAACGCAATTTTTATGCTTAGAATGATATCAGAAAGAACAATACAGATACAGAAGGATGTGTACCTGTGTGTTGTAGATAATGCAAAAGTGCTTCATAAAGTACCTTGCCATACTTAAGAAGGATATCAAAATAATCCAGAACCTATAGTGACAGTAAATCGCCTGTATATGGATAGAAAATGAGTGTAAATATACAAAAATAGAAAGGGCTATAAGACAAGGATGTGTTTTCTCATGAGTCTTATTCAGCCTATACAATGAAGCAATTCTGAGAGAATTAGAAGTCTTGCCAGGATTCATTATTGGTGGCTGCAATCTTAACAACATAGCAGACATAGAAAAGAAACTACAAAAACTCCTACAAATGGTAGTGAAGAAAAGCAAGAAGAACGGACTAAACATCAGTTGCAAGAAGATGAAATGCATGGTTGTTAGCAAAAGAAACAGCCTTACATGCAAATTACAAATTAGAGATAGCAAAATGAAACAAGTACAAAAATTTAAATATTTGTGAAATGTTTTAATAAAGGTCAGAAAGTGCAACACTGAAATCTGAAGGTGTATCGGGATAGTGAATGACACCTTCCAAAAGCTAAGCAAAGTATTACGAAATAGAAATATTTTGCTAAAAAATAAAGAAAAACGTATTGAACTGTTATGTAATATCAGTCCTTCTACATGACAGGGAATGCTGGACTATCTCTTCACAGTTGAAGAAGAGACTTGAAGCAACAGAAATGTGGTTCTACAGAAGGATGCTGAGAATAACATAGACCAAAGATGTGAACAACGATGAAGTTTTAGAGAAAATGGAAACAAAAAGGATACTTAACATCAGGAGGAGATAATTGAAACTTTGATAGTACATAATGAGGGAAGAGGGCTTGGAAAATTTGGTACTTACAAGGCAGATTGAAGGCAAGTAATACAGAGAAAAACAATGTATAACCTCCCAAGCGAGCTTGAATACAGGCATCCCTTGATTAATGTGCATTCGATTAATGCATTTCCAATTAGTGTGCTAAACTTTTTATATACCTAAGTTTGAAGAGTGCATATGTAATACTTGATTAGTGCAGTAAAACATCTTTCTGTTTAACCATAGTAACCTTTTTACAGTTACCGATGTACACATCAGTCACACTAATCAAGGGATTCCTGTAAATGGAAGGCAAAGCAAGGTTTAGCAGCAATAGCAAAAAGACAAAATTTATTAAGAGCTACAAAAAACAGGAAATTGTGGAGTCATGATCGCCCATGTCCTGAAGCATATAGAAGAATTTCTGTTTCAGTCAATGTGTTAAGAATTATTTAATTTTATTATCAATCAGTTATGTACCATGCGTGTTGCACACTTAGGCGATCATATATCTTTTGATACATGACTGACAAGGCAGATTTTTTTCCCACAGTAGGTTGCCATTTCTTTCTGCAGTAGACCAGTTGCCATCCAAGGCTATAGAACCTGATATTGATCATTAATGTTTTCTTCTCTCTGTGTATACAGTGCAATGGTTGTGGTCTGATGAGATACCCTTGGTTTTTTGACGTGACTGAGGAAAATGACATCTATTGTAAGAAAATCATATTAATTTAAAATCAGTGTACTTACATTATTAAGAATGCCTTATATTTCATACTAGAGTCAATATTTTTGTTTTAATACCTTACTCTTTCCTGTTTTAATCAATTTGTGAATAGTTATCAGATTTTAATAATGTGGCAGACTAATCTGATTGAATATCACTAACCTAACCCCTTCCAAATATATACACATAAATTTGGTATGAAATATTTATGCTTAAATAAAATATTTATCATACATGTGTGGGTGTTGGGAAGATGGTTATCCCCAAGGCAATGGTGTTGAGGAAAACAATGTTAATTCCGTGATTATGATAGTGAAGCTGAAGGAAAAGAAAATGAATGAAAATGATTGAAGAAATTGTTAATAATGAAGGAAATTATAGCAATAAAAATATTCATTGCAATGATTATCACTTCATGACAATCATCATCATCAAGATAATTCATGATGATGATGATGATGATGATGGTGGATTTACTCTTCCTTTCTCTTCCATCCAATCCAGAATCCAAATGGGAGAAATGATTCTCAGGTAAGTATTTTCAGAAGCAGACTGTCCAGCTTTTTTTCACAAATTATTCAATAAAACAAAGGAATTAACTAATCAGAAAATAGTTTTCTTGCTTTGGTTTTTGCTTTCTTTTTTAAACATGGCTCTTTTTTTGGTAAACTTTAACATAAAAAAAAAAAAGAGATTTTAATCCTTACTTTTTTATACCAGTTTAAATTTAATTCTCTTATTTAACACACATTCAACGACTTATTTTTAAATCTTTAAATCACTCATTATTTAAAGCTATAATTACAGGCACGCACACACACACACACACACACACACACACATTATATATATATATATATATATAATGTGTGTGTGTGTGCCTATATATATATATATATATATATATATATATATACATATATATATATATATATATATATACATATATATATATATATATATACATATATATATATATATATATATACATATATATATATATATATATATACATATATATATAATTATTTATTTGAATATTACAACATAAATATGTTATAAAATCACGACAAAAGTAGCCATATATATAATAAAATTCCCAGAGCAATTTTGTGGATAAGTCAAATTGGTAGAAGAAAAATGACAATAGGAAAAACATCTTAGTTTTTGCATATGCGTTTTATTTTTGATGAAGTCAGAAGACATCAGCAAAAACTAATATATATATATATATATATATATATATATATTAAAGAAGAAAAAGGAGACAAAAAATATAGTAATATATCAAGATGATATATATTTGGGTGAAACCAATGAAGAAGACTTGAAAGAAAAAAACTAACACAGTATTAAATAGATTAAGGATATCTGGTAGAACTATAAACAAAGATAAATGTGTATTTAATTGTGAAAAAATATTATATCTTGGTACTACATTTCTAAAGACAGAATTATGCCAGACCCAAATTTGATGCAGAAAATATTAGAGGTGTCTCCTCCTACCAATATAAAAGAATTAGAAACCTTTTTGGGTTTATTGAATTTTTATATAAATGGGATGCCAAAAACATTACTGTCATATAATACATCAGAATTTTCTGACAAAAAACCATGTTCTTGGTTAAGGAAAATTAGATGTATACGATAAAAAAACTTTATCATTTATATTATTTATTTACAATCATACTATTGTCCTCATCTATTGTAATCACAAAAGTTTTGGTCGTTGTACCCTCTGGTTAACCTACAGAGAATTCTGAACTGAACCCTTTATTTAATCTACAGGGGTAGACTGTTCTCATTCCATTACCTGTGTCTAGGGATATCTCATCTAATTTTCATTTTTAGTACTGTTCAGTTATTGCTCCTCTGTTTCCACTGTGTCTAAGTACAAACTGCCTGACCCTGAGGTTGAACTCATATTTACTTTGTCACCAAATTCACAAATCATTTAATAAAACAAAGAAAAGAGATTAAATAAAATAAATAATTTCTAAAGAATTCATAGACATATATATATATATATATATATATATATATATATATATATGAAAATTTCTCAGAGTTAGCCTGTCTTTTGCTTTTATTAATTAAATTCATTTCGTTTTTTGCTTTGAGAAAGTCCACATTGGACGAAACGCGGCAGCAATTAATAGTGTTTTCCTCTTGTCATTTATATTTATAAATATATATATACATATATATATATATATACATATATATATATATATATATATATATATATATATATATATATATATATATATATATATATATAAAATAGATAGGTTAGTTAATAAAACAAGGACTTATGAAAGGGTACCAATATAATCATTATGATAAACATTTATTAAATATTAATTATTATCCATATAATGGAAATGAAGCATGGAAAGAAAGGTTTTAAGTTCAGAATTTTGGGGACTGCCTGTGTCCTTCATCAACAGACCAAGGATTAAACAGTGAAATGGGAATTACTCACCAACAGATGTTTTTATAGATGGTGTATTTTCTGGTGGAAATCGTATGGTTAGCAAAAAAACAATCTCTGTCTGATTCCTCAATGTGAAAAACTTTTTATGAAAATAAACTTAAATTTAAAATTTTGATTGGTGTAAAGGTGTTAGACATGTCTATTATTACTAGTGTGTAGGCTGTAGTTAGAATATGATGTGATGAAATTTTTTTTAATTATCTCTCTCTCTATATATATATATATATATTGGATTAATGGATTTATTTTTATCACTTTCAACATTA
Source organism: Acanthosepion esculentum (assembly GCA_964036315.1). Taxonomy (NCBI): domain Eukaryota; kingdom Metazoa; phylum Mollusca; class Cephalopoda; order Sepiida; family Sepiidae; genus Acanthosepion; species Acanthosepion esculentum. Next base: position 92,063,460 of record OZ038479.1, read on the forward strand.
TTATAGTAGATACTCCGTCTTTGAAATAGATACATCATTTTAATCTATTAAACAATGTATATTATGTCAATTGGTCTCTGAATTTGAGAAATCTTAGTAATCAAAAATGCACTTCTCAGCTCTGATTGAACTTTTGGATGGGAAACCACCATTTGATCCAATGTGTTTTACCACTTGGCCACATATGCAGGTTCTATTTTGTCTGTTTAAGGAAGCTCTGAACTCAGATTACCATAATCATCTGTCTATAGTTTGTGAGGGAGTATAAAATGCAATTAAAAAGCAGATAAATTCCAGAGAAATAAAGCTTATTTTCATCTATAAAATGCACCTTGAATAAGCAGGATAATAGATGTAATATACACTGTTTAATAAATAAAAATGGAGCACCTTTTTGAAATATGGAGTATCCACTATAATAACATTGGAAGTAATATATATATATATATATATATATATATATAAAAATGTGTGTGTGTGTGCAGTGGATGTGCTCAAAATGAGATTTTAATAAGCTGAGTTCAAATACCCGGTGAGTTCATTACATTCACTTTTACACAATTACCTATTTAACAAATTTTTAAAAATTTGTTAAAATTGTCTTATATATTTTCCATTCCATCAAATTTTAGTCAAACACACACACACATACACACACACAGATATATGGTAGATGTACAAGAACATTGTAAAAATTTCAATTTTGACATATTTCTCTGACAAACTGGCATCATTTTTCTGATGATACCAGTTCATCAGCAAAAAATACATAGGAAAATAATTTTCAAAATTGTCTTATACATTTACCATTCCACTGGATTCTCATTCAACTTAAGTCTTATCTCTCTCTCTCTCTCTCTCTCTCTCTCTCTCTCTCTCTCTCATATATATATATATATATATAAAACACACATCAAAAAACATGGTATACTAAAATAGCACATCAAGTGCTCAATACCAAAATGTCAGAGTATTAGATTTTTCTATTTCACTCACTCTCTGTCTCTCTCTCTCTCTCTCTCTCTCTCTCTCTCTCTCTATATATATATATATATATATATATATATATATATATATATAAACTACCATCTGGCAGCAAGCCTCTGACCAGGAGATTAATGATTTTGAAGAGTGTGGAACCACCTCTTAATTATTGTGTTCCCACGTCCACTCTGACCCAGGGTGGTAGTAACTGTTAGGGTTCCAGCTATGGGCAAATAATGAACCCTCAAACAAAGACAAGACACTATGAAATTATAAAAATACATTATTATAGTAAAAATACCTGCAATACATTTTTATAAAAAAATTAGCAACAATATATATTTATAGTAATATTAACAATACACTTTTAAAGCCCACTGACCAGCAATTCATTTTATAGTAGAATTACCAAATATACATTTTATAGCAAAATTACCGACAATACATTTTATCTGTAGTTGAAGGCATACAATTGCTTGCAAAATATATTTAGTTGGAGCCATAAATTTGTGTTCAAAATATTTAGATTTCAGCATTAAATAACCCATAGAGGTTGATATACCACTAAACAAAATCAACCAATCAAATTCCACTAAAATTTGTAATTTTTACTTGAAGATAAGTTGTATGTATCAAAAGCCTTTTTTGAAAATCATAACTTTCCTTCTTTTTTTTCACCATGCTAGGTGATGCTACTGTTTTTTTCCTAATGTATGGCTTGAGAACCACTCAAACTAGAGAGCTACTGTTAATGTTTCTGATGAGTGAGATCTGTAATATGAATGAAAGTGAAGATTATGAGGATAAGGAGGATAAATAATGATTTATCCTTGACTTGAAGAGGTTAATCTTTAACACTCTGCATTATTAATATTACTTCCCTTTCCACTGCATTCTTTTTCAAGGCCTCTCAATTGCAGTCTTCTTATTGTTAATTTCACTCAAAATTGTTTTCTGTTGCAGGATATGACAACACGACTATGAAATTCAAACACACTATTGTTCAAGGATCAGAGTCACCTTCAGTGGCAGGATAAACTTTTTGTACAGCAAATGAAGTCACAAAGGGTTAAAGGTTAAAATTGTAGGGTTCAGGGAAGCATCCACACAGGAGATTGTTCCATAAAGTAACAGTTCTTGGGAAAAGCTAAGTGAAACTTTCTCTTTACAATTGGAATCCAGAGAAAATGTGGATGATTTGACTCTGTGGAAGTGGCATGGTGTATCACAGCTGTAAAGATCTAAATTGGTAGGAATAAAGAATAGAGCTGATCTGAACAGTTTCCATGGAAATAACAATAGAAAAGCAATATATGCTTGTAATGTTTTGTCCAAGGGTTTCTGTAGCAGGTAAGTTGTTTTTACAGAATGAATGTACTAGCCTCATGCCTATTCTATTGTGAGTTGCCCTTACCCAGGATTGGTTGACAACCAAAACTAGAAAGCTCAGTGTGCCCTGATATTAACCCCTAACTGAGGGAGGAGATATGGATTCATACCTATCCAAAGGTATTTATTTGAAAATAAACACAACAGCCTCAGCTGGAATTGAACTTAGTCTGCTGGTCCTATTTTCTGTACTATGCTATATGGGCATCATCCACTCACCTAACCCTCACTGAAAATCTTGAAGTGATAATTAATCTTTTTAAGGTAGAGAGTAACTATGTACTTGTAAAACTTAGTTTAATAAGATGGCATCAAACTTGAGGTATAAAAGCTCTGTTAAAATATAATAATGTTAAATGTAGCTTTGCTGTTATTGACCTGGCATCTTGGCTTGAATCACTTTCCCACTGATGTAATGTAGTTTTCCTGTGCTGTTTCTATAAATACTTTCATTGTTCAGATGAGCTTTCCTCCATGGTACCTAGACCCTATGAATTTAAGCACAGTACTAGATTGTCAAGATCTTATCATTTTTAATTTAAAATGGCTAGATGTAACCATAAGTTCTAACCTAATAGCTTCTTCACTTATCACTCAAGGGATTCTCATTCAGCTTCTTGCTTTCCAGTTAAGTTTGATCTTCAGAAATTTAAATGCAATGTCAATTGTTATCTTCTGTCCTCCTAATTTCTGTTCTTTTATTGTTCTAGCTCTTTAATAATGTTTTGTACTTTTTATATTCACACTCAGTAATCTCCTGCATCTTAGGTGCTTTGTTACCTTTCTTGGAATGAAATGATTAAAACGAAAATGTACACAGAAGAAAGAGGCTAAATCTTTTGATTTGATTGGCTGGCTCATTTTGTTTACCAGCAGATAAACCTCTGTAGGTAATTTAATGCCAAAATCTAAATATTTTGTACATAATTTTATGCCTTCAACTACAGATATTTTGTCCATAATTTTATACTTTCAGAGTAAAGGTATGCTTTTTAGATATATATTTTGTAGATCTTAAAATGTATTGTTGGTAATTTTACTATAAAAATGTATATTTATATTTTTTTGTTTGCATTGATTGAAATTTAATTATAAAAATGTAATGTTGATGTTTTGGGAGGGTTCACTATTTTCCCATAGCTGGGACCCTAACAGATGCTACCACCCCATAATATTCCCAGGTATAAATATGGAATTATCTGTATTATAGTTTAGTTAAGAACCACTTGACCCATTTAATTTTCCAAAACTAATTTTCTTAATTAGTTTTTTTCCTTACAAACACAAACATGATCTTCTCTCATCTTTTTCTTCAGTTGTATATCAGAGTATTGGGACATTCTACATTTAGCTGTTTGTTGACCACTGTCAAGCCTCATTAGGGCTCTACTTGTTCCACACTAGTGGATCACCATCCACCTCATCACATTTGCAATAGTGGGTCCAGTTGCTTGATAGGGTATTCGACATAGTGTAATTGTTAGCTAGCTTGCCTCGCTAAATCAATTAAAAGTGAATTCAATCTTCACTCAGTGCACCATCTGAAAGCTATGCTTAGAAAATCACAAGTCCAGTTGCTTAACAACAAGTTCTTTGAGGAGGTTGAACATTTTCACTGATGGAAAAATTAATGTTGATGACAGTGATGTGGAAAACTATGCTGGTAACATATGCTTTCTCTCTCAAGTGATCACAGCTCTTTACAACTTCCTGACTTCTGTTGATCTAAGTAATTCTTGCTTTTTTTTTCTTTGTTGTTCTGCCATTCATTTGCTTTTTAGAAGCTTACTTTTTATTTTCCCTCTTCCTTCTACCGCCTGCAGGGCTCTATGCAAGTGTTAAACTCATCAAGCTTTCTTTCCTTGTTTTAGGGATACCTATATTCTCAAATTTTCAACTATTTCTTTTTAAATCTTTGTAGATGCTATTCTCTCCTTAATATCTCCTTGCTTTTTATATGCACTGGCCATGATATTCTCAGCATTTGTTGGTACAATTACATCACCCTTGTTTTTTTTTATTATTATTCAGTTCATCCTAAGTAAAGCAAGAATGCCACTAAGATACAAGGGGCTACTAGGAGTGAAAGATAATGAGAAGACTATAGAAGGATCTGGAAACCCAAACAAGAAACAAAGAATAAATCCTTTTTTTTTTTTTTTACAGTTATGTTCACCCTGTACATGGCCCAGGAAACACTCAAGGTAGAGTGTTACAGAGTAAGAGGCACTGTTTATGTTTATATGTGGGAAAGATAATGGTTAGGTCTAGACTTGAACAGGTTAAGAGTGTAGTGATTGGGAAAAAACTCCTCTTGGGAATTGGTTCCACAGTACAGTCGTTCATGAGAAGAAGCTGTTTGAGTGGAACTTACTTCTTACTTAGAACCTGCAGAATTAAGGAATGTAGTTTGTCTGAGCACTTTCCATGAAAATAGTAATAGAGGAGTGATACGCTTGTGAAGTTTGATCTGTGAGAAATGGGTTATATGGTGGAAAATAATTGGCCACCCACAAGTATACTGTGATACTCTTGGACTCTATTGAGACCGGAATTGGGGACTGGACACCTCCTGCCCAAATATGGTTTGTGACCTGGTTGACAGATGAACATATCTACATCAAGTCATTACTTCATTTGCAAGGAAATTGTACTTTTAAATTAGTACTTTTAGTTTAGTAGAATTGCTAAAAACAAATTAAATTAAATATAGTTTTGCAAAACAATTTAACTAATTAATGCCCACTGTGTAATTGGTTAGAGAAGGGTCTGTAATATTATTGATCCTGATCTGGCATCATGACTTCAGTCACTTTCTCACCAACATATCATGGCTTCCATTTGTCTTTTCTACAAATATTTTCATGGCAATTGTTCTGATGAGCTTTCCTCCTTGGTGCCTCGACAGCTAGGATTTTAGTATTCTCCTAGAATAGTAACTAAGTCTCACTGTTTTACCGTTAAACTGCCTAGATGCAATTGTATGTTCTGTTCTAATAGTTTCTTTGCTTGTACTTCTCCCCTGTGAAATTTCTTGCTTCCCTGCCATCTACACTCTTCAAAAATTTAAATGCAATGCCAGTCACCATCTTCTATTTCCCTGAAACCTGTTCTTTTATTGTCCTTACTCCTGAATCCATTCTTCTCATTTTCTTTAATTCCCAGTAACCTCTTGCACCCTAGTGGCATTATCACCTTCCTTGGGATGAAATTATAAAAAAAAAATAGCAGATCTTATGACAAGCATTAATGAGTCAAACTCATGTTTTAAGTCTTTTAATACTTTGCTTAGTTTCTAAAATGTTATCTTTCATTTGTTTTATTTGTATTGCAATAAACATTAGGCCAGAAAGAAATCACCCCATGCAAGGCTATAATGCCATTAAAAACAAGGGTTTACTGGGTGTGGAAAATTAGGAACAGAAACAATAATGATGAGCAGAAAGAGAAGAGAGTAATCAGGAGGACAGTAGATAGTGATTGACATTGCATTTAAATTTTTTTCAGATTAAAATTAGAAAGCATGAATACAGAAAGGAGATCTACAAGCGAGAAGTGCAAGAGAAATGGTTAGCATAGAATTTACAGCTACATCTAGCCAGCTTAACTATAAATTGATGAGATCTTTATGCCAGTCTAGTACTGTGCTTAAATTCAAAAGGCTAGGTACCAAAGCAAAGAGCTCATCTGAACAATTACCATGAAAGTATTTATAGAAAAGACATAGAGGGGTAACCTTATGGTAGTGGGAAAGTAACTTAAGCTGAGCTGCCAGATCAGGACCAATAATATTTCTGATTCTTCTTTGGATCTTATCAAGGAGCTCATGGTAAATAGCAGGGGCACTGGACCATATGTGATAGCAATATTCTAAGCATGAATGAATGGTAGACTTATACATATGTAAAATAGATTCTGGAAAGAAAAATTGTCTCTCCTGACATGGGGAACTGACTTTCTTAGCAGCTGATCTAGCAATAGATTCAATATAGTCTTTCCGCTTCATATCAGCAAAGAACATGAGCCTGAGAAGGTGCAACGAGTGACTTTCCTGGAGGTTAGCATCAGCCATGCTGATGGAATAAATCCACTAATTGATGCTTGATGAAACCATACACGTTCCAAGCAAATAATATTAGATCTAATTGAGGCATGAAAATGACAGTCACCATGTAGTATTTATTTCTATGTTCATACTGACTATATCTATAAACAGCCTATCTCTGATACTGAGCTTTTGTCCCCTATAAATATAGCAAATTTTAAACATTATATATATATATATATATATATATATATATATATATATATATATATATATAGTTGTATATTTAGGCAGCAATCCTTCTTTTATGCAAGTTTCATTAAAAACGACAGACAAGGTACTACGGATAAGTTTTTTGTTTAATTTTTCTTGTGTACGAACAAGAGCTTTCTTTGCTGGACAAAGGGTGTGTAAGAACTGTCCAAATGTTTTATTTTTCCAAATGTTTTATTTATCCTTGATAATGGCTAAAGGTATAGCCGAAAGCGCTCAGAAAAATAAAACATTTGGACAGTTCTTACACACCCTTTGTCCAGTAAAGAAAGCTCTTGTTCGTACACAAGAAAAATGAAATAAAAAAACTTAACCGTAGTACCTTGTCTGTCGTTTTTAATGAAACTTGCATATACAACTATATATATATATATATATATATATATATGAGAAAAGTAGGAAAAATACTTTGCTTATTATTAAGAATATTAATAATTATCTTACTTTTAACATTTTTCCATTCCTATTTTTTGTCTGTTTCATGCCTTATTGTAATCTTTAGACCAAATGACACTACTCCTTTAGCAGGTTCTATATAGAGTTCAAAAAGATATGTTAGAAATAAATCTATGATGATTTACTTTTGCTTGTATTATTTGCTTGGAGTGTATGTGGCCTGTTTCATCAAGAATCAATTAATGGATATATTCCAATATAATAAACATGTTGGATTAGTCAATGTTTGTGCCGTATTTTAATACCAGTTTCCTTCAGGAATGTAGGTGATAATGACTCTCCACTGATTTCTTTATTATTTTTGAAAAGGGTAGATGACTAATTTATTGTTGCCTTCTCTACTGTTTGGAATTCAGAGTTTTCCCACTTTTAATCTTATTACTGCATGTAGCTTCTTCTATATGTCATCTCTCTTCAAGGCATTGGTGATCATAGCTCTCCACAATTTCCTCTCCTTTGTAGCTCTTCATAAATTTTGTTTTTTGCTATCTCTCTTAAAGTCTGTTCTGCTAACCATTTACACAAACTCATTAGGAAGGTTATGTGCTGTTTACTTTCTGTTTTGCCTTCAGTTTGTCCTGTCAGTGCCAAATTCTCCAAGCCCTCTTTCTTCCCTATGTATCATAGAATTTTCAGCTGTCTTTTTCTGATATTAAGTATAAGTCTACATTATGTTTCTATTTTCTCTAAACCTTTGTTGTTGCTTACATGTACAGTCAATAGTATTCTCAGCATCCTTCTGTAGAACCATATATGGGACTATAGAGGATATTTAATCCATAGGTTGGTGGGGTAGAAGAAATGAATTCATGCCTTTCCCAGGAACATTTGCAAAATGAGAATTCTAATCGAATTTTGCCCCCCATATATGGGTTAAATAGTATCATTTTTATCAGGAAAAATTGTTATCTCCCAAAAACTGTTAATTCAATATTCACTTGCCCCCCGCCCCCCAAAAAAGGGAATGATTCTTAGAATCCAAAATATGTTTCATCTTTAAATAACCCACAAAGGGTTGAAAAGCTGTAAAAAACAGTCAAAAAACCCAGGAACATTTGTGCAAAAGTGAAGACAACGGATTTCCATGTTTTCATTTTCCGCAACCAACACATTGTCACTTTTCGAAAATACTTGGTATTTGTTTCCTTATATATTATTATAATTATGATTATTATGAGATCATAAATACTTGCAGTGAAATCCGTATTTTGGGATTTTGATACCCAAAGCAACAACTCCATTTAAGCAAGAGGACTGAAGTTGATAATCACAAAAAAGAAAAAATGAAATGAAAATACCCTGCCAAAATATGGACGTGGCAGTGCCAGCAAAACACCAACTGAATCTGAACGAGAAATTAGAAAATTATCAAGACCTTCCTGGAAGCCAAGAAAGAAATTAAATATGAAAACTTGGAACTGTGCCCAAATCACTGGAATTGAAATTGGATGAGTGAAAAATCCAAAGTAGATTTGAAACACTATAAGTTATGGCATTGCTGGTGTCTACAGGAATACTGAGAAAGATGTTGGAGATCTGAAAGAACTTGCTGTTAGTCAGTTCTCAGCGATAGCCATGAGCCAACTTGTGTGAATTTATAAATGTACAAATAATAATAATAAT
>OZ038479.1:92079729-92139729 GCA_964036315.1 Acanthosepion esculentum
ATGGCTTATATCTCTCAATTTTTCTTGTTTATATACACTTATTATTGATGCAAGTTTTTTTCTTTCATAGTGTATGTATGTGTGTGTGTGTGTGCATTCGCACACATGCACTCATGAGCTCATCTGCACAGATGTTTGTAGGTGTCATGATTATTTGCCCTTTTCATCGCTTTTTTTTCTCCACTTTACACTTACTCCATAGCTTTTTTTTCTCTATTTTTTCTTTTTCCTCTTTTCTTTCAATTGTTACCATTTGTTGCTATTTGTTTTGTTTTTTCTAGACAGGCTGTCATTTTTAATTTTTGAATGTTCTTGTCTTTACTTGAGTTAGGAAAATTGTATTTATATATAGTTTGTGTCTGCTAAACTATAAAAGTGAATGTACTGAAAAATATGAATTGGTAGTCATCCAGGTAATATCTGCACCGAACTGTATCATTATGGGCAGACCTTCCAGTTCATCATTCTCTAACCATTATATGGCCCATCTCAAAAACTAATTCCATTTTTCACATTTATAAATCTACCATTCAAATACTCCTCTTCTGTAGGGTCGAGTGCCCCTGCTATATATCTTGAGATTCTTAGCAAAATTCAAAGAAAAGTCTGTAATGTAATAGATCCTGACCTGGCATCTCAACTTCAGTTACTTTCTCACCAACTTGATGTGGCTACTCTCTGTCTTTTTTACAAATATTTTCAAGGCAACTGTTCTGATGAGCTTTTTTCCCTAGTGCCTTGACTACATGAATTTAAGTGTGATACTAGATAGGTAACTAAGTATCACCATTTAACAATTGAATTAGCTAGATGCTACTATCACTTCTATTTTAAGTGTTTCTTTTCTTACCTGTGGAACTCCATTTCAGTTTCTTGCTTAAAACACCTGCAATCTGCAAAAATTTAAATGCAATGTCAATCTCCTTCAGTCCTCCTGAACATTGTTCCTTTCCTCATTCAGATCTTCTTATTCTCTTTCACTCCTTATAACCCCTGCATCCTAGTGGCATTATTGTCTTACTTGGGATGAAATGATTAAATATATATATATATATATATATATATATATATATATATATATATATATATATATATATGAAGAAATATAATTTTAAGATATGCTATATTTATGGGATAAAGTGCTCAATATCAGAGATAGATTGTATGTAGATATAAAAGTTAACATTGAAGTTAACACTCAGAGGCAACAGACTGTTTCATGCTAAACATTATTATCAGGCCACATGCATTGTGTTTTTTCTCAAGTATTTACATATACAGGTCAGTGGTGCATTGTGGGTAGTCTATTCTAATGGTTATTTTGGTGGGAGTGGTTTGTTAACTTGTTTATTATTTACTTTATTTGGATTAATTTATTTTACTTGTTTTTGCTTATTTTTTTTATTCTTTTCGGTTTTCGATTTTTAAGTAATGTAGTAAAAATTTGTTTTCATGTCGGCATTTTGAGATGAGTTCTGATTGTTTATTTAGTAGTTTGTTTTGGTCTGGGAAGGTAATTATAACTATTTTGGGATCTGGGAAGGTAATTATAGCTATTTTTCCCTCCAAGCAGAGTTTGCCGTTTTTGGATTGATTGTTGTAGACTGATGTTCATTTCCTTATTTTTCATGATATTTTTAGTGTGATTTGCTTTTTGTTTTTATTTTCCCAGATATACTTGGAAAGCATTGTGCTGTTCACATATTTTCTATTTCTGAAAGATGTTTTGTGTGCATAGTTTCTTTGTTTCCAGGGTCCTTCAGTTACTCCTATGTATATTTTTTTCTTTGTTATCTGATGATTTTACCATTACTTGGTATATTACATTGTTTTGTAAGCAATTACTGTTTAAGGGACATTTGTTCTTTATCCTTAAATGGTAATTGTTTACAGATAACAAAGAAAAAAATTTACACTTGAGAGAAAACAGTTTCATACAAAATTAGAAAATTGGAAAAATACAATAAAAAAATTAGACAGGTTTCATCAGTAGAACTTAACAAAATAACTTGTTTGCTATATATATATATATATATATATATAAATCCCAAAAAGTACTCAGTAACTCCCTCTGAAATCATTACACCAAAGTATAGTATCAGCTCTTGAGCAGATAAACTACATTTCATCTCTTAGTTGTTTCTCTGCAGACAGAGTGCAACTGAAAATATTATTGAGAGATGCTCAATCTTGGAAAACAGCTGTCCACAGCAGTACCTCCCTCATTGCACTAAAGAGTGGGGACTGATAGTAATACCAAGACCAGTTCAGCTGATGGTTGCAGGGGCTGGGCTGGGCTGGGCTGAGCTATTTTTGTACCTGGCTTAGCTGTACATGCTCATGCTCCAAATTAAACTGACCTTGTGTCACATCCTGTCAATGTAGGATGACAAGAAATGCAATCGACTCTCAGCCTTTTGGGTAAGATCAAAGTGTAATATCTATCCTTATCAGCTTAATCTGATTCTCTCTCTATCTCTCCCTCTCTACTTCTGTTTTCCTTTCATTCTTTCATTTTGTCACTGAAATCAAGTAGTGTCTTTTCCCTTCTTTCCTTGTCATCCAAACAGAATAGACCATTATTCATGAGGTATTGGCAAGGCGTAACGCTCGTGCGAACTAACGAAGAGAGGGACAAGCACAATTATAATAGGATAATAATAATCAGCTAAGAAATAGTAACTTCTTTTTTCATTCTTCTTATGGCACCAGGAATCGCATCATTCATGCTTCTTTGTCAGCTAGAGATCATCGTCTTTTATGTTGGATCGTAGAACTCATTTTTACTTTGTTGAGTTCTGGCTTAATTTAGAATTTCGTTTAGAGAGACAATAAAAAGTTAAACGGAGGATGGTTTTCATCTTTCAGTCAAGGCAGGACCCAAGTGAAATCTCTCACAATTATGCTAACGTTCATGCTAACCTGGCGTTAGCATAATTGTGAGAGAATGTACCCCCCCCCCCCAACAGAGGTATGGACTAGAGAACGATGCTAAGGATACCATGGACCGGACATATGAGCAACGATGAGGTTTTGGAGAGGATGCAAACCAGGAGTAAGCTTATACTTAATATCAAGAAAATACAGCTGAATTTCTGGGACACGTAATGAGAAATTAAGGCTTGGAGAATCTGATACTCACAGCGAGTATAGAGGGAAAGAGAGACAAGGGAAAGCAACGCGTGACATACTTAGCGGACTTAAGCAAGTGGATGGCAGAACAGTGTCTGGGGAAAGTAGTAAAAGGGCAAAACATATTGAGAACTACAAGGGATAGGGGGAGTGGAGAGACATGATCGCCTACGTCCTGAAGGGTCACGGCAAATATGACATCCCTCATCTATAAAAAAAAAATCACTAAATCACACGTTTACTTAAATTCACGTGACCTAATTACGCTTTTTAAACTCATTGGACACATTCCAACATTTATGCTCCACGTGATGTACCCTCTGAAATCACTGGAGAATATTAGAGACATTCGATTTCTTTCTTTTTTTTTTCTTTCTTTCTTTCTTTCTTTCTTTCTTTCTTTCTTTCTTTCAGCTCTCTTCCCTACCTCATTTTTTTTCTAAATTGAACTTTGCTATTTTTTTTTCTTCCGCGAGAACAACAAATTTGTGCTTAATTTTCATTTCTTATTTTACTCTTGCTCTTAGGTTCCCCTGGTCTTCCTTACCTTCACTCAGATTAATCATTCACCTTTCCTGCCCCTTCATAGCCAAATCCCCACCCCCACCAACAACAGGGTTTCAATCGCAGCATTCACACTGTTCCCCACCTCAGCTTCTCACACACCAAGTGTCCATTTAGAAGATATGTTTACGATGGAAAGCACTTACAAAACTGTCAATGATTTTATCTTATTTTTAGAAAATGTGTTTGGAAAATATAGGTGTAGGAAAATGCTTGTAATTCTGAATGTGTCTCTGCTAAAATGTATTCATGCACCAAAGCACCTCACCTAAGTATTAAATAATCACATATGCCTGCCAGTCGAAGTGTACTCTTTCGTACCAATTACAAGTGCCGGCACGATTAACTTTTCTCCTTCAATTTCCTTCACCCACCGTCAAGGCGTTGATTTGATCTTCTGTTATGTTTCAAATAATTTTCTCTTCAGCACGATTAAGTCCGCGAACCAGCCAACTTATCTAAAAAATTTCCTAGTGCAATAGACAATAGTTGAAAATTTCCACTAGCATGACCACTGCAGATTATATGTTTAGTACGAATGAGTATATAGCAGCGATTAGATGTGTTTTTCACTGGCGGATGAATTCCCTCACAGAACATTGGTTGAACTGTGAACCAATTAAATCCACCGGCGGAATGATACAAAAGCCGGATATGGTGTGAGGAAGAAGAAAAAAGGGAATTCTCTCTCTTCAGCTGCTGCCGCCAAGGGGTCAACAACGGAGACGACGAGCTGCCGACCGCTACCTCGCTTCCTGAACGGACAACACACTTTTCTTACCGACGAAGGCGTGCGAACTTTTGTACAACCAGTGTACCCAAAACTTTAGGTATTTGCTGCCTGAAGTTTACCCGAACAAACCATTAAATCTTATGTAAAGGGATTACCGTTCTTGTTATTTTTCTACCTGAAATTCCTGACACTTATAACGATCGTTAATCCTTATTTACAAGTATTCGTATACAAAGACGCTTTGTTTCAAATATTCGCAAATGAAAGCAAACTGAAGTGTATTGAATATTGTGTATATCTTGTTGGTTTCAATATGTTTGGAATTAATATTTATTCATAAAAATATACAAAATTTGGCTCAAGGCCGAAAATAGGGATTGAGGGAGGCTGGTCTTCATTGCTATAACTTTAAATCTAGCTAATTATATTCACTGAGTCGGTCACACCTTAATGTCCCTAGCACCGTAATACCATATTCATTGGCAGAAAAGCAAGGAACGTATATAAAAAAAAATTGGAATAAAAATTAAATAAAAGCCAAAAACGAAATGTTCTCACAGTTCCAGAGAAATGTGCCTCCTGTCACTTGACAAGAGATGAGAAGGAAAAACGAAAAACGTGAGGAACTTAAAAAAAAAAGTCAAAAAGAGGTCAGTAGCCATTCAGGCCCCAGCTATGTTAACCAATTTCTGAGAACTGAAAACAAAACTTGTATTATTCTATCCTAACTGGGCTGGGAGAACATATCTTTCACGGAAGAACAAGTCCGCGAACCAGTCAGCTTGAGATAGATGTCACTGAAGGTTAGCACCACCCACTCGCTCAAGTCGCGCAAAAGTCATCCGAAAAAAGTCTATCTCTATCAATCCCGATCTAGTGTTTATAGAACGTGACCAGATGATGGAAATAGACGGGAAATTCTCCATGAATTTCATTCATCCTCGTCGTCCATAGTACAATTCGCATTAGCGCTCGCAAGCACATATGTATGTAGTGCTTCCTCCTATCCGACAATGAGCTTTTGCTACAGACGGAACTGGCTTCCAGAACGCATTACGGTGAAATAACCAGTCAAGTTGTGAAAGACTTTTTGCTGATCCAGAGTGCATTCCGAATCATCAGACGGGGTGAGTGATGCATTTCATCCCAGGCGCAGAAACCGAGCACCTCGATCAGATTGTCATGAATGCTACTAACGTCCGATGTAATGTCTCTCTCGAAAACGGCCGCATATCAGAGAGGCCAGTCTGTATCCAAGAAAAAAAAAACTCTCAATGCATGACGTCATTCACGGTAGAAGTAGCACTCTTCAGAGCAAAAGCGATACCCCCCCCCCCCGCCGTGGGCACGCTCCTCAAAAACGAGAAAACTTTTTTGTCATCTTCCCTTTAGAAGCTGTCGTTCAAGTCGTCCTGTGTACATATCCGACCAAGTTATTGCAAACACTACGTGTGCCAACGGGTCATAATGTTCAATATTCCAAGGTTGCCCTCAGACTGATGGAAGCACCAATCCTCGTAACGCACCATAGGAGCTCTGTCACCACAGTGAAAGCGAGTCATCTTCCTCTAATTCAACTCAGTGGACAAAAGTGGCAGAATTGAAAGACAGTAACGGATAAGGGGGTAGATGTACGTAACTCACACCTCGGCCCCAACTTCAAGGAAAAATTCCTTGGTAGCCACAGATTAACCATAACCACGACCTTTACCATAACATCTGACCAATTCTCCTCCAGCTGGAGGTTGGGACTAAACCAGACGACAATTATCTTGCAAGACCCGTCCGTCCACAAACCCAACCACAAGCCAACAGCCTTATCACGCTTAATTTTTGTCCCTATGACCGTCTCATACATTCGAATTTCCTTACCGACTTCTATCTCGGCACTGTGTAGGCGGTGTACCTGGATGACATGAATAGCACCACGTAACGAAATCCTGCCAAGAACCGGATTCTCTCTCAACCTGCACAAGAAAGGCTCCAGTTCAAGCACATAGAGCAAGGTCGAAAATGGACAACCTTGATGAATGGATCTGGACAAAATGAAGGGTTTAGATCTTACTCTGTTCACTTCCACCATGGCTCCGGGTTTGCATACATGAGGTAAATCCAGAAGCGAAAGTACACCTTGAAATCGGCTGCAGAAACGTCAGCCTCCAAGAAATGGTGGTCAACCTTATCAAAGGTTTTGAACTGATCCAACTTTATAAGTGCGGCTTCTCTGTTAACTTTTTCTATGATTGTCCTACTCTTTATAGCGCAAGTTTTTTTTTCAGGAAATATCAGACGATTGAGCAAACCAGCAATCGGCTTGTTGAGACCTTAGCCCAAATCTTTAACTCAGCGTTAAGCTTTGTTTACGTCGACAGTGACTAATCCAATCTCCGCCGTGTTTACTCTGAAGTAAGGGCTTCATTACGCCCCTCGTGAAACGTTGAGGCGGAACTCCAGCAGGAGACAAATATGGACGACACTCTCAAGTAATTTTCATAGGATGATCCATCGATACTCTGAGACTTATCAATCCTGACTTTCTTCAGCGCTTCCAAAATGTCCCCCTCTGTTGTGCAGTCCTCGCATCTAATCGCATCTAATCGCTACAGTCGCCTCGAGCAAATCAGGTAAATAATTATTGAACTGTATTGAACAAGGACCGGAATTCCTGGTGAAGAGCTTCTGGAAGTAATCACAAAATTCATTGCATATACCTTCGTCCGTTGTCAGGGTTCTCCCATCCAGCGATGTGGCACATGCGATATACAATCAAAAACATTTCGAAATTCTTCCGCACGCAATTCTGTGGCCATATTCGTTGCCTCAGCGGACATTCTATTTAACTAGCCCTAACTACTTGAGAATAATCCTTCTTGTTAAGCAAAGAGGCCAGCTCAGCCTTAGCTATGGCTACATTATCACTATCTCTCTATTTGACAGCGATTTCCACTCCAGATTCTAATGCCTTTTGCGCCGCTAGTCTATCTAGATTGGATTGTCTGCCATAATCGGTGGCAAAAGACTTAACGATGTCCTTAAGGCGTTCTCTTTCTAATGACATATTTCCCAAACATGGAGCCTGCCAGTTCCGGTTGTATTGTTAGTATCAGCTGGTCCCGAAATCCTTCACGTTGAAGGATGTGTTGAATTTACAGTAGCCAGCCATTCTAGGTTTAGCCTTATCTCAGTTTATCCGTATCAGGACAAGCCTATGGTCCGAATAAACTACACTATGGAAACTTGGACAACCTAAGATCACTAAGTTAAGTCTCCTAAGTAAAACCCAGTGTCGCCGTTTTAATGTTAAAATAGCTAGATGTAACCGTAAGTTCTATTCTGAATGTTTCTTTTCTCGCCTGTGAAATTCATCTCCGATTTCTTGCCACTCGCAATCTTCAAACATTTAAATGCAATTGTCCATCGCCATCTTCTGTCTTCCTGGAACCTGTTCTTTTATTGCCCTTTCTTTTCACTAAAGTCTTCTCATTCTCTTTCACACCCAGTAACCAGTTGAATCTTAGTGGCATTATTGTCTTGCTTGACGTGAAATGATTATAGATATATGATCAAAATATAGTTTTATGATATGCTATGTTTATGGGTAAAAGTGACGAATATTAGAGGCATATCGTATGTAAAGATAAAAGTTGATACTGAGGTCATCACCAAGTGACAACAGTCTGTTTTATACATAAACGCAATCTCTAGGCCTGATATATATATATATATATATATATATATATATATATATATATATATATATAATGCGAACAAGAGACTGGCAAAAGAGAAAAAAACCCTTAGGCAAGATAAAAATTCACAACAAACATTGCTTGAAGATTGTGTTCAAGCATGAAACAGTCTGTCGCCGTTTGGTGTTGACTTCAGTTTCTATTTGCATTGATATATGCACACACACACACACATTCTCTCTCTCTCTCTCTCTCTCTCATATTGAACATTTTTACTCATAAATATAGCATACTTTAAAACACTCTCTTACAATATATATATATATATATATATATATATACCTGCGGAATGCATATATTTTTTAATAATATTTCTCGAATACTCAGGCCGTAAACGATAATAAATATACTGTTTAAAAGTCTTTTAAAAGAATAAACGGAGCGTCTACTCATATATGGGTATCCACTAAAAATAACGTTTAAGCGATAAAAAATATGTCGGATTAATAAATTAAAAAATCCATTACTTCGTTAAAAATTGCTTTGTTTACTTTTGAATATAGAACTGAGCAGAAATGAAATTTCAAGAATCTATGACAAGAACGATTTCGACTAAAAGCGCTATTCAACCTTGCGTGATCAGTGACGCTCCACTGAGTTTGTATAATCACGTCGGATCTAACGACGGTTTTCTCCTGACAAGAAACGCAGGTTATTTTTGTTTAATAAGATTTCTTGAATATTCAGGCCAGTAGACGATAATAAATACATTTTATATATATATATATATATATATATATATATATATATATATATATATATATATATATACTAATACGTCCATTCACTTACCTGCTAATACCCTTGGGTAAATAGCAGGACAGAATAGGTTCTATAGCTTTGGATGGCACCTGGTCTAGGTCAGGAGAAGGACAACTCTGAATTCAAAACCTGCGGAGGGTTGTTTGGGGGCCTTGGGGCACGTAGTGCATCAGGTCTCTGTATCCGGCCTGTTTGGTTCTGCAAAAAGCCCTTACCACTATAATCGAATCGTATGTGCCGGCTGTCGGTTCCTAGGAACTAAGCTACTTGACCCTCATACGTCGAATACAATGAGAGAGTCCACTATATATATATATATATATATATATATATATATATATATATATGAGAGGGGTGGTTAATTGTTCTCAGCCTAAATCACTTCCCAAAATGTGAGCAAATAACTAAATATCAGATTTTTTCTGGACTCCTTGGTTGGGGCAAGCGCTTCCAGCATCTCTTCATATATCTTTTCATCTTTAACTGGAACTGAACTTTGTTTGGCTGTGAATATATCTAAAGCTGAGTAGATATTCCTTTGTTTAACATTCATTTCTAATGATGATGCAGTAACTTCTATGATATATGTACATTACTAACTTAACATGGCCATCAAAACTTAACGTATGCATTTTTTTTGAGCCAGTCACGTGATACACTATCTTATATAAAGAAAACACGAGTGGTTCTCTGTCTCTTTTTCGCCACTCTCTTTTACAGACCTCGTTCTGACTTTTTCCTTGAGCTACGTTTTTATTAAGTTTTTGATTAATTTTTACCGTTTTTCTTTCATTTTTTAGGACTGATTTGAAAAGTTTTTGATTTTTTCTTTTTCAATTTTTAACCCCACTCTTTTATTTTTTTCTCTTTATTTTTGCTGTCTCGCCTTCGGGTGAACCTTGTGTTTTTCTTTATTTGATTTTTTGTCTGTCACCTGTTGTTTTTATGTTTTGTTTTGAATTTTTATTTTCACCTATAAAAGCGGAACTTGTTAATTATTTTCCCCTTTTTCACTCCTTCCCTTCTCCTTAAAAATGGAAAAGAAAGAAAAGAAAGTACCATCTTTCTTAATTTTAAAAAAGAAGAAATATGGTTTCTTTCAGGAGATCTGTAAGGAAGCATCTTTTCAACCCCCAAAAAGACCCGCCTGATAAAGACAGTTTAGA
This sequence comes from Acanthosepion esculentum, assembly GCA_964036315.1. Lineage (NCBI taxonomy): Eukaryota > Metazoa > Mollusca > Cephalopoda > Sepiida > Sepiidae > Acanthosepion > Acanthosepion esculentum. The sequence goes on from OZ038479.1 coordinate 92,089,836, forward strand.
GGAGTGCCCAGCCTTGGAATCTTCTTCCTCTTGTGAGGACGCCATTGCTGGCGATTTAAATATTTTGGAGGCCAGTAAAGGCCAAGGAAATATGGAAGCCAATAATGGTAAAGAAAAAACAAAATCCGGAAAATGTATGGTGGCTGATAATGGCCAAGAAAGAAAGAAAAATCTACGGTGGCTAATAATGGGCAAAAAGCTTTAAACCAGAATATGGAGACCAATAATGGCCAGAAGAAAGACAATAAACAGACCGATAATGCAGAGGCCGGGGAATCGCCGAGTTGTTGGAAGTCAACCCCTCAAAATGTGTCATCAATATTGCGGAGTTCAGGGATCAAGCGAAGAGTTACACACACATTGTCGTAGAAGGTGGACTCTTGGAGGACCCCATTGTACTGAAGAAAATTGATAAAAGAATAGTGTCGGTCTTTGTCGTCGATAAGCGTATGCGCAAAATTTGTCGTTCGAGAAAAGACACAGTGGTTAAAACCGTGGAGTCCCTGGGGTTTAGCCCTCTAAGAATTGTTAAGGGTGCTGGATTCTTCATGTGGGACGTATTGCTACCCACACCGGAAGATTGTATAAAGGCCACAACAAGAGACCTTATAACTAAAGATCTCATTTTGCGAACAGAATACGAAGGCAGAAGAATGACCAATGTTACAGTATATGAGGTCCCTCCTTAGGGTTTCGGAGAACACCTGGCGGCTTTCCTGTCTCAGTACGGAGAGATACTGGGTGCTTCCTGAGATAGCCTGAACGGGGGATGGAGTTTCGACATAATGTTAAATCGCGAGGCCTTCCTCTCTTCCCCAACTGTCTGGAAGTAGGGCGCCTGAAGCTACCGATATCGTGACTGGCCGCAAACCGGTCTGTTGAAAGTATGGAGAGACTGGTCACCTCTCCTCTTCCTGCCCAGAGAAGAAGGCCTCTGGAAGTCAGGCCACGGTAGACCAAAATACCCTCCTGGCCGCGTCTTTAGATTCCGCCACGCCTGTAATGGGCACGCCAGCTTCCGGGACTGGTGTGGTAAAATCCCCGGTTGGGTCTACATCGAAGTTCTCATTCCCCGAAGGACTTTCGCCCGCTGCTAGTGCAGCTGTGGAGAAGTGAGAGCGGAAATGGCAGGTTGCTAGCAGGGCCAGAAGGAAGCTCCAGTCAGCGGGTCCTCAGTCCCCTGAAGGCCCGGGGTCAAAAGACACTGACAGTCCCACGCCCTCTGTCAACATTAAGGTCGACGCCCCAGTCTCAAAATCTACTCTAAGAGATTTACAGAAAAAGTACGTAAAGAAAAGTCCTCTTCAGTTAAAATGTCACGCCCTCTACATTTCTGCCCATCCCTCAACTCCTCTTAGTAGAGAACCCAGTCCAAAAAAAGACCTCCCCAGCGAAAAAGGCCACTCCCTCCACATCTTCTGCCCAACATTCACAACAGACAAATTCTTCCCATCCCTCAACCCCTCTCAGTAGAGATCCCAGCCCTTTCAGACAAATCTTTTTCCATCCCTCCCCCATTAAAACACCTGAAATGCCCTTACCTTCCAACAAAAGACTAAGAAGTCCCACTCAAGACACGAAAGAAAAAAGGAAAAAAAAACTCATAGACATATATACAATTCAGGAGAGGAGGTATGTCGTATTTCCCCTGCCCAAGCAGAAAAATCTCGGGATTATGGGAATCGGATAAAAGACTTAAGATACCTCCTCTCCATAAAACAATTTGCAGATAAGGACATTGAAGACCCCAAAAACTTCCCTGAAGCACAAAGAGTGCTAACTGTCATTAGAACTGGGACGAGGGCTAAACTCGCTTGGGCTATGCTCGACGAGGCAATAGCGTCTTTCAAAATGTCCCCTCCCATTGCTATTGTCGAAAACGACAAATTGAAGAAGCTGAAACAATTTTGTGCTGGGAGGGCCCCTGTTTTTGTTCACCCCTCCCTGTATAGAGCACTAAAATTGACTTTCCCGTGGGATATACGCGGTCTCTCCCAAGACGGCACCATCAAGACTGAGATGGGCCACGGGTCGATGGGAGATGCAGTCGGTATCCTGACCCCGTCCATGTTTAATTCAGGTAAGTAACCCTAATCGGTTTCATAATGTCTCTCTGGTTAGCTAGTTTGAATGCCCGAGGCCTGAGGTCCGAGTCTCGCAGGGCGAGGCTCTATCGTGACCTTCAGCGTCTCGGGGTGGATGTATGTTGTGTGCAAGAGACCCGTTTTTCATCTCGCGATCATGAGAGCATTCTGTCTAGGGGTTTTCCCTCCATTCAGCATGTTTTGATGGACGCTCGAGGAGTGTCTCTTGGCTGGTGAGCAAGTCTTTGAAGGCTGCGTGTGCTCTTGTCTTCGCAGATCCGGCGGGCAGACTTTGCGTGCTGGATGTTACCATAAAGGATAAGGCTCTGCGTCTCATTGGGGTTTATGCGCCCAATAACCACTCTGAGCGGCCTATTTTGTGTCGGCAGATCGAGCCGTTCTTGACGACATCTCGTCGGGTAGTTTTAACGGGGAATTTGAATGCCGTCTTTTACTCTGATTTAGATCGTATAGGGCAAAATACGGGTACAAACAACCGAGACGTGAAACCATTTCGGGACTTTATCGACGGGTTTGATCTTGTCGATAAGTACCGGAATGAACACCCTTGGGAGGTAGTTTGGACTTGGACAAATAGTGGCAATTCGGCTCCTGGGACGCTTGCTAGCTACCTCGACCGAGTCTTAGTTAGGGGAGTCGATGTAGGGTTCTTAGAGTGTCCAAGTTTCCATTATATAGTTTATTCGGATCATAGGCTTGTCCGGGTCCGGGTAAACTTAGATAAGCCTAAGGTTAGGTTGGCTTGGCTACTGGAAATTAAACTGTTCATTGTTTGGTGAGAGGGATTTCCGGGAGCAGCTGCTACAAATGATACAGAGGGAATTGACGGGGCTGTGGTGGGAAATGCCTGGTGGGATAAATTAAAATCCAAAATTGGAACTTTTGCTGCTGATTTTAGTCGTCGACTCAATCTAGATAGATTAGCGGCGCAAACGGCTTTAGAAGAAAAAGTTGATCGAGCATTTAAATCCCGTGATAGTGGGGACATAGCCTTAGCTAAGGCAGAGTCGTCCTCCTTGCTTATCAAGAAGGATCAAGCTCTGGTAGTTAGGGCTAGGTTAAATAGAATGTCTCCTGAGGCAACGAATATGACCGCTGAATTGCGTGCAAAGGAGAATCGGAGCGTGTCTCGGCGACATTTTACTGGCGTTAGTGAGGCTCTTGTTCTCCTTGTGGTGAGGCAAGACCGCCAGAGTCTCTCGGGAGATCTGTTGCCTTCATCCTTCTGAAGGCGGTCTAGTTATACCTAGCATTGAGATCCGTCAATATATGCTTCACATCGAGTTCCTGGATCGAATGTGTCGCGAACCAGATGAGGTAGGCGCCTTCTGTGCACTCGTCTGAGGAAGAGGCCCACCGTTTACTCAAAGTCAAGTGCTCCTTCTACCGTGAATGTCGTCGTGCCCTGAAACACTTCTTATGTGCGTTGGATGGCCTCTCCAACGTCCAGGTGTTGTCTCGTAAGGCATTATATCAGGTTTTAGTTAGGGGGGCCCTTCGTGATGAACTGATTGATGGGCACGATCTTAAGAAGCAGGAGGCTCGCTAAATATGGCCTTGGGCGCTCGGGTTGAAATGTCTCAATAACAATGAGGCATCACTCACCTGGATGATGATGTGTGGGGCTCTCTGGGTCGCCAAGAGACTTTGCGCAGCGGGCTTGGAGAAATATTCAAACTGCCGCCGTTGTAGTGGAGAGGTTGAGACCATTGGTCACGCTTTCTTTCATTGCAGGGTGGTAGTGCTGTTGTGCAAGTATGTTGAAGGCCTCATGGTTCTCAGGCTGCCTGGAAAGTTCTTTGTCCTTGAGGCCGCTTCTGTTTGTAGCAATGTGGCTCTGCTGTTGACGACGGCTGAACACTATGTGTTCTTATGCTTGCTAGGTGTTATGAGAGTCGTGATTTGGACGACACGTCAGAAGGGATTCTATGAAGGCGAGAGTTCACCTTTTCCCAACTGATCTTATACTTTAAGCATCAGCTTAAGGTTAAGACTAGGACAGAAAGGCGGCGACTCTCTTCATCAGAATTCGACAAAAGGTGGGTGAATCTTGCGCGCTTGTGTCGTGTGAAAGGGGCTGACCTGGAGTAGCACTTTGATGCCTGTTAGGCATCAGGATATTGCTTTACCTGTGTTGAACACGGGCAACCCACCCAAAAATTAGCTTAGCTTAGGTTTAGTCTTTGAGTCTTTAGTTTTCCTTTTTTATTAAACTTAGCTAGGGTATGTATGCTCATTGGTCCTTTTTATTTCTGTCCCTATTTTTTTTTTCTTTAAGTTTAATTCCCCATCCCCTCCCTCGTTAGGTGGTCAGTGACGTCAGTTCTCTGGTGGATGCGGAGCGTTTTTCGTTTCGTGTGTGATTTTTCGTATCTGTTATTGTGTCTGAATGAGTGCATGTCTGTGTGAGTGCTTGGGATGAATGAATGTTTTTAATTTATTATAGTCTCGCATTAATTTCGTCTAGTTGACTGATGTTTCTCCCACATTTAGTGGTTATGGGTTTTTTTTAATTAACATGATTTTGTTTAGTTTCTTGTAAATAGTTATTAGTTAATTCTGTAAATACTTATTGGGGCTAGTTTAAAAAAAAAATTAAATTGTTGTTTTATAGCCCTCCCCCCACAGACGATATATTGTACATATCGGGACTAGTTAGTATTTTCATGGAGACATTGAGGTATTATGGTGGGTGTGGTGAGAAAGGTAAGTAAGAATGTGTTGTTTTGGTGCAAGAAATATTGTTAGTATGATTGGGTCAGCGTTTGTGGCTAGCTAAGTTTAAAATTAAGTCAGAAGACCGACCTCTTCCCCCTTCCCCATTTCGGCCTTGTGCCACATTTTCTGTTATATTACGGAAATAAATATTCTTTTTCGCCACTCTTGCGCCTCATCTCTTGCTGCCAAAATGTAGCCTTCAAGAACTCCCGTCTTGACCATGCAGTCAGACGTTAAAGAACATTACAACATTCACGCAAGTACGAACTCTTAACTCTTCTGAACTCTTTACAAATACACAATTCTTAACATGTAACAGGAACTCATTCTTCTAAACTACAGTTTAATAGTTACTCCAACCTTTATGAGCTTGTCGCAGTTAGCTCCCCTTCATTTTCTTAACGCTTCACCAGGGGTCTCTCCCTCCCGGGAGTATAAATACGGGCTGACCTTTCGCCTCTCTCTCTCTCTCTCTCTTTTCCACAGCTGCGCCCACGTGCGGCCAACTCGCCTGGCTTGAGGCCGGCAACCGTCGCACGTGGTGCGAGGTACAAAAACCTTTTCTTAACATCTCCAGTATGTGAACTCTCACACACAACCAGCGTTTCCCATGTTCAGGGAATACGCTAAAACAAAATTTCACAACCGTACGGACATTTCGACTCAAACACACACACAATAACTTTCCACACAGACACTAAACGTTTTATACATGTTTTAAATGATGTATTTGTAAATTCGTGTATCAATCTGTTTTTACCTGTTTGTTAATAATACATATTTGTTCGCATACACATATATCTGTCTTGTTTCCTTCTTTGGACATCCATTAAGGTCCAACATTTTTATGTAGCTGGACCGGTCATCGAAGTCTTAAAGCAGAGATAATTCATCTTCTCTACTTCTTCTATTCTCACACTCACACGGCCGCTCCACTACAAGCTCAGGTACAAATATTTCCAAATCTAAGAGACATAACTCTATCAAACCTTCAGCTTATGTACATGTACACTAAGAAGACCAATTAAAATCAAATGTTATGTTTTGAATCATTATTTTCTGTCTTGTATTAATTGTTGTGGATGGAAGATTATTATTGAACACACCCAATTTTAAGCCTTCTCACCATTTAAACCTTCTGGTACTTTCTAACACTTCACACACCCGCAACACCACTACTTCACGAAAAGAGCTCAGTTCGGCGATATCGTTAATGTTGGCAATTTGACCATCTCTATTGGTTTCTCCTGCGGTGACGTACAAAAAAAGTGTTACATGCAGAAATATGTACATATGATAAAATAAGGAACAAATTGGAAACGTTTATAAATTAAATATATTTCACTTTTTTAAAGCTTCATCAGAATTTTTTCGATGAAGCTTCTTATTTATAAACGTTTCCTATTTGTTCCTTATTTTATCATTCTGTCGGATTTAATCTACATTCGATTTCATTGCAAATATGTATGCCTTTTTTTATCCGTTAGAAGATTAACAGTAAAAATGTTGGATCCAAAATAAATTCATTGATTCTTTTGAAACGGCGTGTTTTCTCTCAATCTCTGACGAAGCTTTAAAAGTGAAACTTAGATTAATATACGTTTCCTATTTGTTCTTTTATTTTATCATCCTGTCGCATTTCGATCCATATTTGATCTTTAATACACACACACACACACACACACACACACACACACACACACACACATATATATATATATATATATAGCAATATTGGGGAAAAATGCAAAACTTTTTCCACTTTGTCATACATTTTTCCCATATATATATATATATATATATATATATATATATATATCCAAAATTCGCTTGACGAGGAAATGGATCTAATGTCTTTGGTTTAATAACAAAATTAAATTCGAAGGCTTTAGCTTCCATTTCTGAAACATGGTTATCACTGTGTAGCGAAAAACCCATATTTTAAATCAATTAATTTATAATATTAATGCTCTGTAAATTTACATTGAGCACTATTGTGTAAAAATAAAAATATCTATAAGAACACCGGATTTTATATCTTACTGTTCTTTCTTTTTATTTATATATACATATATATATATATATATATATATATATATATATATAATAAATCCTAAAGAGCCATGAACTACCTAACTAAGTTTCACATAAATGGATCTTCAGGGTAAGCTGGATTTATTTTATTTACCTTTGATCTACTTAGCGTATTGAGCACTCTACGTTTTATCTTAGTTACTCGTTTGTTTTTGTTTTTGTTTGTTTTTTGGTGGGGGGCTGTAAATTTAAGGCAATGGACGATTTTTTTCGCCCTGTTCGGATGTTTCTAGTGCTTTCTTTTTTTCCCAAATTTTCCTCGGATACCAATTTCTTTTGATATACTTGCCAATTGTGCTATCCGTTTTTTTTTTTACCAACCGAGTATAATTATTTGTATATATATATATATATATATATATATATATATATATATATATATTTCATATAATCCCTGATATCAGTAGCCATCCCCTCGTTTATGAAATATTACAAAAAAAAATCCTTGTATGGAACTGTGCGTTTGCGAATACTTTGCTTGTTGATCTCTCTACCCCCGGGCAGAGATGAACCCATACGAGGCTATGTCGAAGGGCAGAATCTCGTCTCGGGAGGTAGACAAACCCGACCATATTATTACGGGAAATTTTTGCTCGAGCCTACGGACTTAGAACGCCCCACATTAAAAAAACCGACCACATTCCACCTTGTTGGGAGGATTGGGTAAAAATACCCAGTTCCAGTAATGAATGCGGTGTTTGGCTGTTGTGCGTATGAGCCCATGTCCGAGGAAAGCAGCTGAACGCTGGTTCGCTCACAATGTAAGGTAGTGTTCATTCTTTTTTGTAACTCAGCGTGTGTTGTGCTTAAAAACCATATATTGTTGAATGTGATAAACTGTAGGTGACTGTCATGCTTCCAGCTATTCTATTTCATTCATTTTTCGTTTTATTCTATAGAAAATTTTAATAATTTTTTTTTATTATCTAAGACCTTTAATTAAGTTCTGTGACAGTAAATGAACTTCAACAGCTTAAGTTTTCAGTCACAGTTGTATCTCCATAAGAAAGTTAGAGAAGAAAAGAATCTGTTCAACACTTTATCTTCTGATTCAAATACCTCAGCCATGAATAACCAACAAGATGTATATTCGTAGCTTTAATTCTGAATAGCACCAACGGAAAAGTTGACTCTGTAGCTGTAAAAACTGAATTATTTAGCTTCCCGCGTTTGCTATTTGCAGGTGATGTAACGCCGAACGGGGACGAAAGACGGTTTTAGAAATATGACCGAAATGAGAGAGAAAAAAATACTGAAAAAATATGAAATCAAAGAAGCATATTGAAAATGTGGTTTCACTGTAACTTAAGCACGGTGGAATAATGCATTGCGGCTCGAATTGGGGAATCTTAGAGCCGAGTTCGAATTCCAGTCGAATCCACTTCCGTGCTGATACCCTTGAAAAGAAAGGTATGAATCCTCTTCTTCTCCTCCCAGCCCTAAATGGCAATTGGTTTACCACAGAAAGTAATGGCAACCTACTGCAGTCATGTATCGAAAGATGTATGATCGCCTAACTGTGTATCATGTATGGCACATGACATTAAGGAGAAATTTATTGAGGTATACAGACTTTCAATCAATGAGCATAACAGGAGGGTTAAAAAGAACCGTTAAATTTTATCCAAAATGATTGTATTTTATTTTGTGGAAATTTTGACTATTCAGTAAATGCAGGGGTATTTAGAGGATTAACAGATTGGGTCCAGATTTGAAGAATCGCTTAGAAACCAGTACGGTTTTCAAAGGTATTTCTAAGACCATTCAGATGCTTGACTGCTTGCAACAAATATACCCCGAGGACATCAGAACAGAAAATATTGAAACTTCATTTGTAGCCGTCATTGCTGATGTTACAGCAGATGTTTCGGAACACACTCAAATGGTCATTGTTCTACAGTAGGTGTTGAATGAAGAAATATTTGAGTGATTTGGGTATTCTTTATTCCAGAAAATCAAACTGCAGATGACATATCAAAATGTATTTTAGAACAATTAGACATAATCCTTAAAAAAAATATGGACAAAAACTGATATCTCAGGCATTTGATAATGCAAATGTCATGAAAGGAAAAAAAGGAGGAGTTCAATCAAAAATAAAATTGACCTCTGAACTATATCCTATGATGGACAAAGAAAAGCTTGAAACTGAACTAAAAGTATTCCACACTAGATTCAATATGCTTAACTATTATATTTATTACTGTATATAATATACAATAATTGTGGCACATGGCCAAAAGAGGAAGTGGGGAGAGGCTGGTCTTCGCTAATTATCCTATTCCGAGTTAATGACGATCATGACCCATTCATCCAATACAATTGCTCCATTTACCACAGGAACTCATTCCTCACCATTCAATCCTACATATACCACAATACCACATACTCACCGAGGGAACCTACAAAAACACCCCATGATATAAAAATTTCAAATTTCTAAATACAAAAATATATAAAAATTTCATGAAGCATGAAATGAGAGGGGAGGGAATGAACCCCGAAAACAAACTAAAAATGGAACAAAAATAAACTAAAACAAAACAGATGTTTGTAAGACCCGTCCACCCCTCAAAATAATCAGAGTGGCTGCTGTATTCTGCCGATATGCATAAATATTGCAAATTAATTGAGCTGCTGAAATTTATCTTGGAAAATAATCTAAATGTTATTCTTAGTGAAATTACGAAAATGCATTTGCAATGCTTTCAATGGAGAAAATTTTCCTCAACACTCAAGTCACCCAGAGATCAATGAGAATATTATTAAACTTTTCGCTGAAAGTGAAACAAAAAGAATGGATTTTATTTTTAAATGAATGGATCAAGCTTGAACTGTAGCAATTTATATATTTTGTAAGTAAAAAAAAATATACCTTTTTTCGTTCAGGATTTTGTCAATAAATTTTCTTTTTATTTATTTGTTTCGTTTGATACAATATTAAAACAATGGCTAAAAATTTTCTGAAGTAGCACCCCCACTAATTTTAGTCACGAGCCGCCACTGTTTGTCTATTATGGCCGATTTTAGCGATTTCAAAATAAAAAAAATCGTTTTAATCAATTTAAGTTCGGTTTGAAATGCAGCAAAGTATTTTGCTTATTGGAAATCTATTAGCTTGCAATTAAAACGAAAATAAAAGCTTCCAGAATAATTTTGAGAATACATTTTTATTTTTAAACCTTAGGTAACGCTTTTTTATTATGTACGTATGAGAAAACGAAAGATTGCGTTCCACACATTTATTTTGATGTGTGAATTTTTTTTGTAATTATAAAATAAAACAACTTTTATGAATAAAAATCAATCGCATTTTATTAAAACCATCGATTTAGGATTTAAAACAGAAAAATTTAGTTTTCAAAATTCTTTCGCACTATGTTGCAAGCGTTTAAAAAGTCTTCCTTAGTTTGACTTCCGGTACCAGATTATTTGTGTCCGGAAGTGACAACGTAAGTCTCTCAATGAATAGAATGCTGTTTTCTGACCGCCAATCAACAGTTCATAACTCGTAGGTACATTTAATTTTAGGTTTCTATTTAAGAAATTAATGTTAAGTAAATTTTGCTAAAATATTTATTTTTTGTTTAATTCATGGCCAGACAATCACATTTTTATTTACTGATGTTTAAATATGCAATTTTCTTTTCTTTTTTAATTCCGAAATGGAATGTGTCTAGTTTTGTACACTGTATTATTTCTAGAGTAATGTTTAACGAATCCCAATCTAAAAAAAAACTATATTTTTCGTGTTGATTTGGGCTCTATATTTATTTGACTACTTAGGAGTTATCTATCGCCACTTTTTAAATTAATTTTCCCATTTTTTCACATATACTATTTGGTTCTTAAGTTATATATTTATTTCTTAAAATAACAAACATTAATAAATCTTTATTTGGGTGATTCTGACGTGGCGATAGCATGCAGGGTGGCATAGAATGAGTTGCTTTCTCCGCATGAACTTGTAGTGGACCTCCTGGAGGAGGTGCGATATAATATGGCCTGTGCGCCCCAACTAAGTACAAGTCACAAGAAGCCAACTAACATTTTAAGAAAATATAAGACGTGAATCTAAGAGGACCACAAACGAAAAACATAAAAGTAATACAAAATTTATTTACATCATATACAAAAGTAGTTTGAATTAAAGGGATATGAACAAACAATGAAGCAAGTAATGGAGGCAGAATTAAGTTAATTGAGGAATAATGACCGGCTAGGAGAGCAAGAACTGCAACTAAATTTTAAAAGTAGAGTCCATGTAAGTTAAGTTGGCATGTAAGTCCACAGGTTGAAAGTTCAGTTCACATATCCAGCGAAAGTGTTGAAAAGTTTCTAGTTAAGTCCAAGTAGTATTTTAACCAAAGTAAACGGAATAGGTTATTTGAAGTCTGGACGATATAGCCAAGGAGAAGAAAGTTCAATTTTAATGTCCAGTGCTGGCATTGAGTAGTTGATGTTTAAGTTCGGTGGTGAACCTTCCGTAGTATTTAACCCAAGTGTATGGAAATAGGTTGGTTGAAGTCTGGACGATATGCATGCAGCAACTTCCTAAACCAGGTGAGTTAGGTTGACAGGAAACGCTGGAAGCTGATAGTTGAAGCAAGACTGAAATAGCTGTAATGTCCGATTCAGGCATTGATGAAATCCATGATTAATCGGTGGAAAAATATTAGCAAATGTTGCGTCAATGTCTGGGTAGTTTGTGGGTTATGTCCAATGATGAAACTTCCGTAGTATTTAACCGAAGTGTACGGAATAGGTTGTTGGATGCTATGCATTCAGCAATTTCCTAAAGCAGGTGAGTTAGGTTGAGATAGAGATGCCAGAAGTAAGAACCGTGGTAGCCAGAAATAATAAAGGTAGAGTGTGCCAGAAGTAAGAGTGGTAGAAAAGCCCAACTAGTGTCCAGTTGGCAGAACAAAAGTAAATGGGCACATAACTCAATACATAACCTGTCCAGGCCCTGCATTTTGCCTCCTTCTCATCCTCCCTGTTTGGCGAGAAGTTGCCAGGTTATATGATAAAGGAATATAAAAACATTAACTGGGCCTGCCATTGCACTCAAAATCAAAATGAAATAAATCCAAAGTTGCTACAAAGTACAAAAAGTATCAAAATGTTCCCAAAAAGTATTCAAACGAAGTTCATAATAATGAAACAACTAAAAAGACATTAGATTTATTATAAATCTAAATGAACTTGCTATATTAAATTGAAGGGAGTGGGACAACGCAGTGAAGAAAAGGTTAAGATCATGAAGATATATAATGTCTGCCTTTGATCACATGAATGAAGTAGTAAAGGGGCTGCGATAAACTTGGCTGGCCAGGTCTCAATGTGGTATTGTGCCATTCCTCGGTGACACTTGTTCTTCCACTTTGCTGACCCTCACATATATTTTGAGTGTGGACTCTGGTATCTGCATCAATGAAATTGTATCAATGATTAACCATGAAATGTTCCAAGCCAGCCTCCTTGAGCTCGGTGGTCTTATGGCAACAGGTAACCCACAAGTACCTTTATTTGCATCCACGGTGCTATTGGGGAGAAATGAGAGGGAGTTTAAACCCCTACCCATATTTTCCTGAAACTGAGAAATAAACAAGACTAAATTTATCTTTAGCATTTGTATGTACCGTGTCTCCTTAATACGTAAATGATCATGGCTCTCCACAATTTCCTGTCCTTACATCTTTAAATAATTTCTGTATTTTCTTTATTTCTAAACCCTTTTCTGCCATCCATTTTCTCAAGCTCATCAAGTACGTGATATGTTGTTTTCCTCTGTCCCATGAGTAACAAGCCCTCCTTCCTCTTTTTGTGCCCCAGAAATTTCAGCTGCCTCTTTTTGATTTTAAGTACAAGTTTTTCTTTTTGTTACCGTTTTCTCTAAAACCTTGTTGCTCACATGTTTGGTTCATAGTATACTCGGCATTTTTCTGTAGAACCACATTTCTGTTGTTCTCGTCATGTTTGAAGAAATTGTCCAGCATTTGCTGCCATAGAGTAGGACAGATATCACATAACAGTTCAATAGTCTTTTATTTGTTTCTAACAGAGTTTTTCTATCTCTTAATACTCTGCTTAGATTTTGGAAGGCATCTTTGGCTATCTCAATGCGTCTTTGGATTTCAGTGTTGCATTTTCTGTCTTCTGTTAGAACACTTCCCAGAGATTTTGCACTTGGTTGATTTTGTTATCTCCAATTTGTAATTTGTATTTGGGGCTTATCCTTTTGTTAATAATCATGCAATATGACTTCTGGCAGATTTGATTTTTTTCTGAAACAAAAACTCTAGAAGTCTCATTCCAGAAAAGAATTATGAAGGAAACAGGACTATTTAAAATTATAATAGAAAATGTTTATTTTAGAGAATCAAATAAAAAAAAAAAAAAAAAAAATTGAATCAGTAAACTTGAAAATTTAATTAATAATTTCTGACTACACCACATTTAACATTTAAGCCTGCTCCCCACTCTTCTAACATATAAATTATTTTTAGCCCTATTTTTTATCTTCTGATTTAATCCCTCACCATTTATTTGTGGTACCCTGATTGATATAAACATTACTGCTGAGTCTTTTTTTTTTTTTTAATCAATGCACCCCAAGCAAGGTGATAATGCAACTAAGATACAAGAGGCTACTGGGTTATAAAACTTTAGAAGAAACCAGAAGCTCAATCCTAAACCAGAAACGAGGGATATTTGTGCCATTGGTACACAGAAAAAAATTCAGTATTTAGTAAGAGTTGTCAGAAGAATAGTTGAAGTAGACTTTAGAAGGAACTGGAAATAATGATAAAACCGCTACCCCCATTCAAAAGACAGGGAGTTTTGAAATTTAAACAATAATCAAAAATATAGTAGAAGCCAGTTTTATAAAAATATTAAAAAAATAATTGCAATATCTTTTTTAAACTGAATTTTTTTCAATGTGTTCCTGCTATACTGATTCGTTTCCAATTAGTTTCATTTATCCCATTCCAACTGCCACTCAGCCTTATGAGTACTTTGTACTCTCAAGAGAGCAATCAGTATTCAGAGACGTTATTAAGTAATTAATGGATGTTTCAATCAAACATAATTTCTTTTTACTGTAAACATTATAATTAATGAGTGAATCTGTAGACATCTCTATTTTTTAAATAGTGAAATTAATAGGCACATTCTCTTCATTATTACTTTTGATTTATAGGCTGGTAGACATTAATTTCTCTTTTTTTTTTTTTTTCTTTTGAAAAAAAGGGTTATCTATATAAACACAGCTACTCAATAAATATAATATTTATAGTAATATGACAGGCGGACACATACACACACACACACACACAAGCAGCATATTTTAATTTAAACATGTTTTCTTGAATAATATAGACATTGTGTCTATTTTTTTATATTGTTCTTTTCCAGTTGTCTAATCAGTTTATTCATGTTGAGATGAAATCGGTCTTGGAAGGTGCAGTACTTTTTATTGCAGTTTATCACCACATTTTTGTCTTTGTAATTTAGCCCTGAAGATGATTTTAGAAAAGGTCGAAAGTACTTAGGTTAAAAGAAACTACGCCACATTCTCCTTTCATCTCAACATCAAGAAATTAATTTGACAACTGGACTGGAAAGGATCAGTATAAAAATAAGTAGTCACAATATGTCTACATTATTCAATAAAACATGTTTGTTCATATATATATATATATATATATATATATATATATATATATTATATTATATTATATATATATATTATATTATATATATATATATTATATATAATATAATATATATATATATATATATATAATGTGCGCAGGTATGCAGAAAAATAAGAAAGAACACATTAGGTAAATAATCCGGAGTTCCTTAGTATTTTTGCTTTTATTTTTAAAAAGACAGTGCTCCATACAGAAGTAGAGCTTATATTATAATTTTTTTTTTTTTTTTTTTTTTTTATAAAAATATTTTTTTTAAAAATATATATTATATATATATATATAATCATCCACAGACGGACTGTTTTGTTGTATCACAGTTCATCAGTGTGGCTAGACATCCAATTGCCTCAAGCCAGGATCAAAACATGACTGATACCAAATCAGTTGGAGATTTTTCCCCTAAGCTATGAGCTCCTGGCAGAGAAGAAGGTGAATTTTTACATATTTATTTTTAAATAAACATACCAGTGACTCTGAGCATTCAATTGATAGAAGAGATTTGCATTATCAGCAGTAGCAGTCACTGTTTACAAATTTGCACTTTTCCTTTAAAGTGCTCGACCGAATTTTATTTTTGTGGGGTGAGGGGGGGCGTATATATTGTCATCCACAGACTCTTTTGCTGTATCACAGCTCATCAGTGTGTCTAGACATCTGATTGCCTCAAGCCAGGATCGAAAAAACATAGGCTGCAGAAATACCTTACACATCATGGTAATACATTAGTGGCAATGGTGTCTTCAGCTAGTTAATGTCTTAACATTATGCAGGAGGTATTTTTACCACACACTTTATATATATATATATATATATATATATATATATATATATATATATATAAAGGGTGTGGTAAAAATACCTCCTGCATAATGTTAAGACATTAGCTAGATAATTGTATTATCATCATGAATTAGCCCAGCATGTTTTGAAATGATTTTATATATATATATGTGAAGTGTGTGGTTAAAATACCTCCTGCATAATGTTAAGACATTAGCTAGATGAAGACACCATTGCCACTATATATATATATATATATATATATATATATATATATATATATATATATATATATCAAAAATCATTTCAAAACATGCTGGGCTAATTCATGATGATAATACAATATTGCATGCCAATAAGTGTAGATAAAAATGTAAAGTGTCTGTAAGAGAAAGATGGAATATATTTTCACATATTCATTGTAAAATTTCAAAACCAGACTGATCATTGGTGACAGATGATGTACGGCATTTTGCTTCCATTCTGGAGAGGGCTAAATTGTCCAGAGAAACCCAACCGTGCAAAGAAACAGACATTTTGAAAGCATAACTAAACTGT
Source organism: Acanthosepion esculentum (assembly GCA_964036315.1). Classification (NCBI taxonomy): domain Eukaryota; kingdom Metazoa; phylum Mollusca; class Cephalopoda; order Sepiida; family Sepiidae; genus Acanthosepion; species Acanthosepion esculentum. The sequence continues at coordinate 92,105,812 of OZ038479.1, forward strand.
CAGTTTGACAGGTATGAGATCGAATAAAAGCAGGGACTGAATAAGGTAGACGTGAATAAAGAAAGACAGATATTACAATGATAGCTACGAACAGAGTAAGATAGGTAAATAGTTATTTACAAATTGAGACAGGTTATGATATACTTGTATATATCTGCGTGCAAACTTGAATACAGTTTTATAACTATGCATGATTGAATTAGTCTCGAAAAAGGACATGAAAAAATAATTAAAAGGTTTTTTCTTTATTGTGATATTGCTGTATGGATACTACACTTACTTCATTTACACTTGGTCTGCCAGACTGGTTTATCATTGACAAAATCTGTTTCTGGAAACGTTTTCATCCACTTGCATAGTAAATTCTTGTGTGGTGTTTCTTTATTCTAATGAATCTTAAACCTTCATTGTACATCAGTGACAGATTTTAGCTCCAGAGCCAGCACTAGGGTCTCCCACCCTACCAAAACTACACCCTACGACTGTCAATTTCAAAGTTTCCCAACCTGGGGGCTACAAATCCTCGAAGGAAAATTGGTGGGGAAGGGCAGCTATTTTTTAGATTACCAAAAATCAGGGAATTATCCAATTTAAATGAAAATTTCAGTACATATTCATTAATTATTTACTTTTATAATGAATGGATTTTTTATTTTAAAAAGTCAGAGAAAATGTTATTCTTTTTGTAATAACCACCAATATTTCCTCAAAAAAAATTTTTAAGTCAAAAATTTTTACATAAAGATTAATTGCCGATGCATCTTCCCTGAAAAAAAAAAAAATTTTACAAAGATTCCAATACAACACAAATGGTATTGTCTTAAAAATCTGTTTTAAAACAGTATTTTGGTTTTCAGGAAAATTTTTCACGTGTTGAACTCTTTAAATATTTTTTTTTTTTTTTTTTTTTTGAGCGACCATTTTCTCGGTTTTATCTTTCTAGAAATATAAAACATAGGCACTAGAAATTTTATTTTAATTACTAGCCGTGGACTTCTGGTTACTATTAGTAAAAAAAAAATCAAACCTTCCTTAGTGCATGACCTCAGAAAAAAAATGATTTTACTGAGATATATTAACCTCTTAAATGATTTAAAAGAATTGTTCAGAAAGAAAATAACAGTTAAAAAAAATGCTACTGAAATTATCACTTCTGCCCCTCCTTCCCAGAAGGTATGGGGCCCACACACAGTGGAGAGGTTCAGGGTAGTAAGCACTGGCCTTGTCGATTATTATAGTTGATGATTGTAAATATAACTTAGGTAGAAAAAAAGTAAAATGTCCAAAAAGCTAAAAAATGCTGCTGATATAAGCTCTTTTGGGTTTCCAACCTCATCAGGGGTTACTGCGTAGTACACAACACTCAGGCCATGCAGATACACAATGTATATTATTAGTTGATGACTGACAATGTAATGTCAGTTTAAAAATAATTAATAAAATGGTGGATGGTCATAAAACAGTGCTGAAAAATAAATGGCAGAAGCCACAACAGGGCCCCCACAAAAACACTGGGGACCTTCTGGATATGGGAAAGATGTGCCAGCCCTGTTTAACTCAGCCAGTCAAATAACACAGTTTTTTTTTTTCTGTCTAAATTTCTGGGATGAGTTTACATGAGGATGACTGTCCTTATCTTTGTTGTTGTTATCACAACATTCTGGCTATTGTGCCCTGTAGCTTTCATCTGGGGTCAATCCAAGTAACATTCAGGGCATCTTCAACTGAACGTTAATCTATTTTATTGTTATTTTGTTGACATCTATAGATACCTTGTCTCGTTTTGGTGGAAATAGGGCAAGCAATAACTGAGAAATAGTAAATAATAACTAGATGAGATAAACCTAGACATGATCAGAAGAACAAGAATCTACTACTTCAGATGAAATAAGAGAGTTCAGTTTGAAATTCCCTGAAGACAATCTTGTTTGTCAGCAAGAGAAACAGTATATGATGCAAGCTATGGAATGGAGATGTCAAAATCAAACCCGTATGGAAGTTCAAATATTTTGGAAATGTTTTAACAGAAGACAAAAAAATGATGCACTAAAATCAGAAGGTGCATTGAATAGTGAAAGATGCCTAAAAAAAAATTAGCCAAGTATTAAGAAACGGGAAAATGTCGGTAGGTACAAAGAAAATAGTGATGAAGTGCTATGTAATATCAATCCACCTCTGTAGAAGTGTGCGCTGAAAATTTACTCACAGATGAGGTAATTTGAGACAATAATGTGGTTCTACAGAAGGATGATGAGAACATCATTGATAGAGCTTGTAAGCAACAAAGAATTTTTAAGGAAAATGCAAATGAGGACATACTTAGAATCAGAAATAGACAGTTGAAATTTCTAAGGCACAATAGGGAAAGACAAAATTTAACACTCACAAAATATATTGAAGGCAAGAGAGATAGAGGAAAACAGTAAATGGATGGTAGAACAGAAATTGGAAGAATAGTAAAAAGATGTTGCTGAGAGCTGCAAAGTATAGGGAGATGTGGAGAGCCATGATCTATGTCCTGAAGGGACATGGCACCTAGAAGAGGAATATTCAGAATTCTTGTTATCATAAGTTCAAAAAATAATTAACATTTTAAAACAAAGATGAAATCATTTCAGCCCCATTGGTGAACAAAAACCCTCACCCAAATACGTGTACAGCTTGAAGTTTAGTCATGATAATTACTCACTGCTGCTGTTTAGTTTTTACTTAGAAAGTCTAATTTATTATAATGTATTTGTGACTATGCATATGATAGATTTTGACATGAGTGAAAAGAATCAGATACACTTACAAAGTAACACTGATAAATTTAGAATAAGGCTTTTATCACATGTGCATATATTTGTTGATGCAAATGGATAGATGGATTAATAAAATTATTGATTCAGACTAAGACAGATCAATAAACTGAGATATATATATATATATATATATATATATATATATATATATTTAAATGGATTTTTTAATGGTATTATTTCTAACAGGAATAAATGTTATTTTTAGTGGGTCCACATATTTCTGTCTCTGTTTCTTATTTCCTGATTGAATTCCAAAAGCTAGGCAAGGTATTACAAGACAGAAAGGGTTCCATTGGTAACAAAGAAGAGTACTGAACTGCTACGTGATATCTGTCCTCCTTTACGGCAGCAAATGTTGGATGGTCTCCTCAAAAGAGACTCAAGGTAACAGAGGTATGGTTCTACAGAAGGATGCTAAGGATACCATGGACAGAACATGTGAGCAACGATGAGTTTTTGGAGAGGATGCAAACGAAGAAGAAACTTATACTTAACATCAGGAAGAAGCAGCTGAAATTTCTGTGACATGTAATGAGAAAAGAGGGCTTCAAAAATCTGATACTCACAGGGCAGATAGAGGGAAAGAGGGACAGGGGAAAGCAATGCATGACATACTTAATGGGCTTAAGCAAGTAGATGGCAGAGCAGGGTCTGTGAGAAATAACAAAAAGGCAAAACAGGAAAAAGTGGGGAGCCATGACCGTCTACATCCTGAAGGGATATGACACATAAAAGAATAATAATCAGTGAGACTAATAACAACCAGCCTACATCAAGGAGTGCTACTAAAGAAAATGTGTGCCTCTAAACCTGGAAGCAGTGCATTGCAGCTATAGAAGCAGTTTCCCAGATTGTAAAAGGAAGACAGCTTCGATTCATGTTTCTGTCATAGTACTTCTTGATTTAAGCCAGTTTTTATAAATTTCACTCAGGAAAAAAAATGGTTAGCAGCTGAAATATGTGTACCCATTAAAAATAATGTTCATGGTAATAAGATTAGGAACTTATGGTGTCACAAGGTTAATAGATAAAATGACAGTGCTTAATTTTAAAATTTCAAAAAAGATAAAATATTTCAATTTGAAAGTTTATCTTTGATAAATATAACATTAAAAACTGAAACTACGTTTCTTTTTTCACTTCTGGTTGAGAAAAATATCAGCATTCAGATAGAACTGATTTTCATTATAGTCAACATTCAGTATTACATTTTCCTTGAATTTCTTATTTGAAAATTTGTAGATATAAAAATAATTAATTTCTAAAGATGTTAATTATTTGGTGAAAAAAATTCAGAAAATATTATCCAAAGGTTTAAACAGTGCATGTAAATTCAGTATCTTAGATTTTGTCACTTTGATGATGGGGAAAATTATGTATTGAGTATCATTTTACAATGGATAAGTTCCCTAAATCTGCTGTTATATATATATGTGTGTGTGTGTGTATATATTGTATGTATGTATGTGTGTGTGTGTGTATATATTGTATGTATGTGGTGTGTGTGTGTGTATATATTGTATGTATGTGGTGTGTGTGTGTGTATATATTGTATGTATGTGGTGTGTGTGTGTGTATATATTGTATGTATGTGGTGTGTGTGTGTGTATATATTGTATGTATGTGGTGTGTGTGTGTGTATATATTGTATGTATGTGGTGTGTGTGTGTGTATATATTGTATGTATGTGGTGTGTGTGTGTGTATATATTGTATGTATGTGGTGTGTGTGTGTATATATTGTATGTATGTGGTGTGTGTGTGTATATATTGTATGTATGTGGTGTGTGTGTATATATTGTATATGTGGTGTGTGTGTATATATATATATTTGTGTGTGTGCATATATATATATATATATATATTATGACCTCTTGTGGCCTCACGGAAAAGGAAATTATGGGGCCCTACTCAGATGGAGCCATCCTCTAACTTAAGCACAACTGTCTTGAATATTTTTTTTACTTGTGTTATATTTTAGTGACATTTACATAGCTTCAAGTAAATGTATTGCAAATTCTATAAACTAGAATTGTCATCTTTTGCTTGTCACTAAAAATATTCTTTAAGAAATACCATTATTTTACAATTTATTACAAACCAAAATAGCACATATTTCAACACAACTGGATTAAAGAAACAGCTTTTTTATAACAAGCATTATAACAATGAAACATTCAAAATAAACACGAGTTTGTCATATTGATATCATGTCAGTTTATGAAACTATTTAGGGGGCTTAGGCTGCAGCCTATAAGATTATCTTGCCCTGAATAATATATATATATAAAATGACAAACACCAAAAATCACTTGGAGATTCCAATCTAAATCCTTAATCCGAGTTTCATGCTAAGGTGATCATTTCATCTGAAGATAGTTACAGCTATGTCGTAGTTTAATTTCTGGAGGCATTGAGCACTACAGGTTTTGTTTTAGATGTCTGTCTGACTTTATTTTTTTGTTTTTGTCAGGTTGTTCTTTGACATTTTATTGAGTACTTATTTTTTTTTTGTATATATTTCTCTTTGTCCATATAAATAAGTATAAGAGACATCATAACATAAATTGGTATTTAAATAATGGCCATTAAAATTGTAGGTACACATCACTTGTGACCTTTTACCAAAATAAAGCTTTGTAAATTCCTATAAAATAAGCAGAGCTAGAGAGAGAGAGAGAGAGAACAATGTTATTGAATTTCTCTTAGTATCAGAATATCTATTTGATGATCAAGTGTGGCAGGGATGTGAGGAACTGGAAAAGAGTACCACAGGTGACAAATGTGAGAGAAGAAACTATCAGAATATAACTTAGTTACATCTAGCTACTTCAACAGTTAAATGGTGAGGTATAGTTACCAATCTAGTACTATGCTTAAATTCATTCTGTTGAGGTACCAATGAAGAGAGCTCATCAGAACAATTGCCATGAAAATATTTATTGAAAAGATAGAGAGAAGCCATGTCACTGAAACTGATGAGATACCAGGTCAGGATTGATAACATTACAGTCCCTTTTGTTGAGAATTTCTAGATATATTACCAGAGCTCCAAACCAGGTAAGGCAGCAATATTCAATGCAGAGATTCAAGATGGATTCTGTCAAGAAAGATTGTCTGGCCCTGCACAGTGAACCACCTTATGTTTTTTTAATATGCATTTCACCCCAAGCAAGGCAGGAGTTCCACTAGTAAGCAAATGGTTACAGAAAGTGAAAGTAAGAGAAAAGACTCTGTAATGAGGGGATTGAGGAAAGGATAGCAAGAAGAACGGGGATCAAGGCATCAGAAGATGTCATTTGACATTACATTTAAATTTTTGAAGATTATAGTTATCAGAAAAGCAAGTAAGAGGAAGGGAGTTCCACTGTTGGGAAGTGTGAGAGAAGCTGTTGGAGTAGAAGAGGTGGTTACATTTAACTGTTTCAACAGTAAAAGTGTGGGACCAAGATGCCAATCTAGAAGCATGCTTAAATTCATGCAGTCAGGGCACCAGTCAAAATCGCTCATCAGAGCAGTTGCCATGAAAATATTTGTAGAAAAGACAGAGGGAAGCCACATCACATCTGTGAGAAAGTGACTGGTGTTGAGATGTCAAGTCAGGACCAATCACATTGCATATCTGCCTTTGGATTTTGTTGAGCACCTCGAGATGAACAGCGGGGTCACCAGATCATATGTGGCAACAGTATTCCATGCAGGGATGAATGGTAGATTTGTAGATGTGAAAGATGGATCTAGATGAGAAAAACCTTCTGGCATGACAGAGAGAACCAACATTCCATGTGGTAGATACAGCTATTGACTCAATGTAGTTGTTCCACCTCATGTCCGTGGAAAACATGAGACGAAAAAAGCACAGTTAGATACACTCATGAAGTTGAGCATCAGCCATGCTGATAGGAGGCAGGGAAGTTTTTCTATGGTGGTTAAATGAGAGCAGATTTGTTTTGGATGCATTAAAATTTACAAGCCATTTCCTGCCCAAGTCAACCGCAGATTGGCGGTCCTTTTCAAGGCCAACAGTCAGCTTAACTTTGTCAGCAATGCAGGATTTACTATTGTGACGGGAGTAAATGGTAATGTCATCTGTGTAGATGTCTACTTGAGAACTGATGACATCAGGAAGATCATTCATGAAGATCAGAAACAGTGTAGGCCAAGAATAGAGCCGCATTCATATGAAGGAATTGGAAGAGAACCCATTCATGATGACCTTCATTTCACGGTTTGACAGGAATGATTGGATTAAATCAAATAATCATCCTGTCATACTGTATCCCGGAAGCTTATGTAGAAGGCCAGCATAATAAACTTTATCAAACACCTTTGATAGATCTAGAGCTACAGCTTGAGCTTCGCTGTTATTATCAAGAGTTTGGTATACATATTCAGTTATGGCCGTAAGCACATTAGTGGTAGACCGGGCAAAGCAGAAACCATATTGTTTGTCAGAGTAGATTGTGGGAGCTAAGATGCTTAACCACTTCGACATTGATTAAAGGCTTGAAGACTTTGCCAAAGAGTGGCAGGAATCTGATAGGATGGTAGTTAGATGGGTTAGAAGGGTCCCCAGAGTTCCTAAAGACAGAGACAACAGAGAAAGTCTTCCAACAGGCTGGAAAGCAAGAATCGGCAAGGCAATAGTTGTATAGTTTGTAGAGAACTAGAGCTAGCTTGGGAACATTTCTTTTAGGACTGCAGCATGTATCCTGTCACCACCACTTGCTTTATGAGAGTCTAATTTAGAGATAATGTCCAATACCATTGTTGGGGTTATGCACATCTCACTCAGTAGAGCCTCAGTTCTAGAGGGAAAATCAGGTGTGGGTACACCGGATGAGTCGAGTATTGAGTTGGATGAGAATTTCCAAGCAAATTATTCAGTCTTATCAGCTGTGGACATTACGACATTGAATTTATTGAATAGAGGAGAGATTGAGGATTTGCACACTCTTGCAGAGCCGCCAATAATCCTTAGAACCAAACTTGTGAGATGCAATATGTTGTTTCATCCTGTCAGCAAACAGTAACTTTGCTTCATTGAGGACATACTTTCACTCATTATGAGCAGAGACAAAGAGACATCTGTTGCAACCAGACATGTTGCACTGGTACAGATGGAAGAAGTGATTCCTATGGAGGCAGAGCAAGCAGGTGAGAACCAAGGAGATGAGTGTGATTTAACTTGGTATTTTCTTGCTAGGATGAAAGCTGGCTTTTACCCAGGAGGCGATCTCAGATGCACATTTATGAACAGGATGATTAAATTCCACATTGCAAAGGAAATCACAGAATGAATCCCAGTCTGAATGTTGATAACAGAAAGATATTCTGTTAGTAGGAGTTTCATGGCTGGAAGGGCAGTGGAAGGAGATGTTAACAGACACTACCACGTGATCAGTGTTGCCAAAAGGGCAGAGCTGCATAGTGCAACTAGAATCAGGGATGGAGGTAAAACGGAGATTGAAAAGGGAAGCATTACCGTCAGGGTTACTGGGGAAATGAAAGTCAACCATTTGTGTGAGGGACTGAGTGTTTGAAAAGGGTTTGGTTGCCAGTGAAGTTAGTTACAGAGTAATTACGCCTCATGTTATGGCTGGACATTAAAGTTGCCGAACACGAATATGTTTGCAAACAGATGTAGAGAGTGGCTTTATCTATATTATCGGAAATGCTATTGAGTACACAAGTCTTGAGAGGAAGGGGAACCATAGAGAAAGAAGAGATAGCTTACTCGATTGACAAGAGATTAAGACACATATATATATATATATATATATATATATATATATATATATATGAATGGTCTGGAGATTCCAAAGAGAGTTCCCTAGCAAGCAGGAGATGATTGCAGACATAAACACCTAGCACCAGATCTAGCAATTTATTCAATATAATAATCACTCCACTTCATGTCAGTGGAAAAAATAAAATCAAGAAGGTACAATGAGTTGCTCTCCTGGAGGTTAGCATTAGCCATACTGATGAAAAGCAAAAATGGTTCTCTATGATAATTAGAGGATAGTGGTTTTGCTATGGAGATGTTAAAATTAATAAACCATTTCTTGCCTGAGCTTCTGTGTTCTTATTTAAAACTTGATGGACAAATTCAGTAACAACTGTGAACACATAAGTGATTGGCTTAGTCATAAATTGAAAGAGATATGATCACCAATGTGTGTATCATATGTATGGCACGTAAGTGACTGACTTGCTCATTTCAGTGATCAGTGCAGGCTTTGCAGCATAGACTTCATCTTTTAAGTATCCCCACAAGAAAAAGTCTGAAAGAGTTGAGGTCTTGTGAAACAGAAAACTCTGTGAAAGTGTTTATACATTTTTTGTGACACTGTTTTTATATATACACACACACGCACACACATACATAGACAGCATATTTTCATTCAAGCATGTTTGGTTAAATAATTCAGATGTATCCTGTCTATTTATTTTAGTTTTTAGTCCCCAAATTAATTTCTTGGTGGCTGTAGAAAATTGATAATAAAAAAATTAATTCATGGACTTGAAAGGAGATATATATATATATATATATATATATATATATATATATATATATATATATATATATAGTGAAAGAGTTGGGGGATGTGCTCAGAATCCTAATATAAACCCATATATATATTTATGCGCACACATAAACTTTTGTCATATATGTATATTTCAGCTGAAATTTCTTGCTAATAATATAAGTATATGAATAGATCTGCTTAGATGTACAATTAACCCAAATCCAGCTCTGTATATATGTATACGATTGCTGGTCTTATTTGTATTCCTATTTGCATATCTCCATTGTAGGCTGATTGGTAAGTAGCTGTATTAATCGATAGACATAAACGGATTGAGACCAATATTTATGCCTTATTGGTATTACCAATTTTATACAAATAGGAATGTCTTTGAGAATCAGCATTCAAGATACTGACCATAACTTGGGTTGAACACCAGTCACAAGGGCAGGACAGAAACATTCAGTGTAAAATTGATCAATAAATTTATGTATTCAGATTTTTGTGCATTCCTTTCCTTGGAGACTGGTCTGTAATTAGATCTGAACTCACTGATATAGATTGATAGACCTGAACAGATAGAGATTGATAGATATTAACATATTGAAAGAGAGAGAGAGATGTGAATAGACCTAGACTGATAGATATAAACATTTGAGATCGTTAGATGGACGTGAACAGACTGGAATAGGTAGGTAGACAGATACGGACAGATTGAGACATATATGAACAGACCTAGATTGATAGATGGACATAAACAGACTGAAATAGGTAGGTAGGTAGATAGATATGAATGGACTGAGATAGATAGGAACATTTGAGATTGATAGATGGACATAAACACACTGAAATAGGTAGGTAGATAGACAGAAATGAACAAACTGAGATTGACAGATACGAACTGACTGAGACCAATAGATGTTTATGAACTGATTGACTGATAGACATGGAGCAAACAAGATCGATATACAGGCAGGAACACTCTGGGATTGTTTGATAGGCATAAACAAACTGAGGCAGACTGAAAGAAATGGAAAAATTATGATCAGTAGATAGATATATACACAGACTGATGATGATGGTAGATAAGCAACTGGACTGCCTTGCCATAGGGTAGAGGTTAGCAGGCATAAATTTGAATCTGTTGCTTCTGTAAGGAGTTGAACTCATACCAAATAACCCATACATATTTTTACATGTCAAGCTTGTTAATATCAATATAATCAGACTGAATCTGATAGATATATCAGATTGATAAAACTGAGATGTATAAATAGACAACCAGACATAAAGAAACAGTTAGGTTTTAACTAAAATGGTAAGCTGCGGAGATAAGTGTCCCGGTAAGCAAATAGATGGATTGAAATAGAGGATGAATTTGAACAAAGATTAAGATAGGTATGAGCAGTGATGAAGTTCTAAAGAAAATGTAAACGAAAAAAAATACTTAGATTTAACATTAGAAAGAGATAGTTTAAATTTCTGAGGAAAGAGGGCTTGGAAAATCTGACACTCACAAGACATTGAAGGCAAGAGGGACAGTGGAAAGCAACACATAACCTACCTAATGAGCTTGTGTAAATGGTTGGCAGAACAGGGATTAATAAAGATAGCAAAAGGACAAAATTTACTAAGAGCTATAAAGGTCAAGAAATTATGGATAGCCATGATCACCCACATTCAGAAGGAACGCAGTACATAGAAGAGAGAGATGATGATGATGAAGAACATAGATATGAACTAAGTGAAGATAGTTGTAAATAAATGGATAAACACAAATAGGATTGAACAAAGATTAAGTTAGATAGGTAGACACATGAACACAAGCAGAGATATGAATTAAGAAAAGATTGTGATAGATATTTAGATAAACAGGCAGATATGAACAGACTGTAATAGATAGATAAAAAGAATTCAGTAGACAAAGAGAACATTATTAGACACACACACACACGTTTGTGTGTGTGTGACAAGCAGCAACTTCGGTGCCCAGCCCTCGTCACCAAGATGGCTGATCAGGTTAATAGATTTGCAGACGTCTTCACAGTTTGCTATTTTTGCATATCACGGACTGAATCATGTTCTATATTTGCTGTCAGAGTGTTACAATTTCCAGACAGCTTGCCTCCCCATGATGTGAGATGTTCACAGTAGAAACAATATTTATTCTTGGACTTCTTGGTTGCCAGTAGTAGCGTACTGCTTACTATCGTAAACTAAGGGGTGCAAGATATATAGTTCAATTCTTAAAACAAGGACAATAAAACAATATTTGAATGATGTCATACAGCAGTATAAAATTTTTTTATCATCATTACTGCCAACATTTTCTTTTTAATGCTATGTCATATCAGGAGGTAGGCGATTATGGTCCTCCTCGGGTTCCTTTTCTTTATGAACACAAATTCTTGGGAAATGAAGTGGAGTGGTTTTGTATTGCCTACACCACAGTTTTTAATTTAAAAATATATTTCTCCGAGACTAGCTTCTACCCAGGTCAAGAGAACCTAGTCTCACTTATTATTACAATTAGTACTGTTCACTACTGTCATGAATAGTCCTGTAAGCCAAGTTTGCTCTGTCAACTATGATAGGTGTTGATTCATTTACTTAGTTTATTTCAGTATGACATAAGGCCACAGGAATGGGGCACACAGTGAAGATCAATGTCACTATTCTAATAAATCAGTCTATGAGAAAAGTCTGTTCTGGGGGCTACTCCTCACTACCAATGGTAGTAGCCCCACAGACAAATTTTTAATTCCTGAATATGGCTATATTTATAGTTGATGTGACATTGTGTAGGTGATGTGCATTGTGTCCATACTCATAACTGATTTTGTTAAGAACTTATTTTTAGGTGACTTCACCTCATACAAGGTAGTAAAGCCACTAAGACACAAGGAGTTACTGGTTGTGGAAGAGTTAGAACCAGAAACATTGCTAAGGAGTGAGAACAAAAGAAGAGTAATCAAGAGGACACTTGATAGCAATTGATATTGCATTTAAATTTTTGAAGATTAAAGTTGACTGGAAAGCAAAGCCAGAAGAGTTCCACAAGTGAGAAGTGTGAGAAAATAAACTGTTAGCATAGAATTTACATATTTATATAGAATTGTTTTTTTATGATGAGGTCTTGTATTTTATTTAATCTTAGAGGTGTGTATTATATTTGTATTTTCAATGAGTATGTTGTGTATTTAAGTTGGTATTTTTTCATATCAGTTTAAATGGATACTTTTTGAGCTGCAGACCTAGGTCTGCCATGTTTCTAAGCAAGTTGGACTATGTCTGACATAATCATTCATGAATTTGTTATCAGCAGGAACACTGTTCTCCCTGGGCATTTGAATTCATGAATAATGTTGGTTTTGTATAATTTGGATTTTACTAGTGGGTTGTTACTGTTGATAATGTAGTTGGCAGTTTTAAATTTCTTAAAGTATATAATTAATTCTTAGTTTGCTCATCTGAAGTAATACATTTTAAAATAATGTATTCATCTGGTTTGTAATTGTCAAAACACTGTCAATTATGAATGCGGTTACAATATATTGGCCAATGAAAATTACAAACAAGTAAATATGTCTACCTTTCAGCAACATACATGCCATTTACACAAAAAATAAACAAAATCCTTGAAAATTAGTGATTTTATGACATGTCAACCTTTGTTAAATTTTTCTATCAGTCAACACAATCTAAAATCATTTCCTGTGTATTTTCTTTGTAAAATCATTTCCAGTCACATTGACATGAGATGATGCTTTCTGAGACCAGTCTGGTTGACCATGACTATTAAGTAATCAATTTTAGCCTCACAGAGTTGCCAATAAAACATTCAACATCAAATCACCTAACAAGGGTTGACATGCCATAAACTCAACCAAAGATCATCTCCAATGCATTTTTATAGTAAAATCATTTGCAACACATTTTCATAGTAAAATAATTTCTAATGCATTTTCATACTAAAATCATTGACAGTGTATTTTCATAACAAAATCACTTGCAATGCATTTTCATATTAAATAAGGCACTAGCTTGGGCAAATTCTTTGTGAGACTGGTATGATGGTTGATCATTACTGAGCCGTGCCCCACAAAAATTGACATTAAAGCAACCAACAAATGAACAAAACTCATGGCCACCGACAGTCATCTCCTTTCTGATTTTTTAATGCATTTCTATAAACATCAGTTACATCCCAAAAATTCAGAGGAGCAAATCAGTTAAAATGTGATAAAGACCAATAAAGGTGAGAATATTAATCCTTATTTTTATTAGTTCAATATCAGATCAAGCAAATATAGAATTTTATTGTAAAATTCATATTCCACTGCAATCAATCCATTTATAAAAAAAATAATATTTTCGTAAGTACCAAATCAAATCTGGAAAAGATCAAATTTTGAAATTCAAATTTCATAGCAAACCATTTCCAAGAAAATGATGACTGAAGGATCATTTAAGTCAAGGATAATTTTTTAAGTTCCTTATCGAACAATGATCATCAAATTTTGAAATTTGAATTTTACAGCAGTGAAGCCATTTATAAGAAAATTATAATTCAAAACTTATTTTTATAATTTCAATATGAAATCAAGCAAAGATCAAATGCTGAAATTCAAATTTTATAGTTATCAGAGATTCTATAGGAAAATTATGATTCAAGGCTCAGTGTCAAATCATACAAAAAATTTAATTTCGAGATTAAAATTTCCTAGTAGTTAGTTCATCTTTAAGAAAATGATGATTCACTTTTAAGAGAAATGACCTTGTATCAGACTTGCCTAAGGGTTTCTGTATTTTTTAATTAAGGATCTGAAAATATGGAAGGTGAAAAAGTCAGCTTCAGTTATAATTGCCAGTAACTGGCATCATTCTCTGTTAATGCCCTTAGGAAAAGCATGAAGCAACTTATATTTTTTTTCTGTGAACACGTAGACATACACTGGTGCCAGATTCTTGCATCAAGTTGAACAGAAAAATTTAATTGGGAGACAAATGATCCAAGTTACATTTGGGGAGCAATTCAAGGAAGAATCAGCATCATTCTTCTGGCTACTTGCATCATCAGCAAGTTTATTTGAGTCGACAAATGTTTTGGACATGCATTTGTTTTTCATTTTGATGCAAGTAGTTGAACACAGTTACAATGAAAACTCAGATTACTAGTTTATTTGGTGTGAGGAAATGTTTCTAGCATTTTTTTAAATTATTTTTTAATCATTTCACCGCAAGCAAGGTTGGAATGCCACTAGCACACAGAGGGGTTACAAAGAAACTAGGAATAAGGGGGATTGAGAAAAGGATAAAAGATGAAAAGGATTAAAGAAGATAGAAGATAGTGATTGACATTGCATTGAAATTTTTGAAGATTGTAGTTATCAGACAAGCAAATAAACAGGAGGGAGTTCCACAGGCAGGAAGTGCAAGAAAAGAAAATGTTGGAGTAGAAGTGGCGATTACATTTAACTATTTCAACAGTAAAAGGGTGGGACCTAGATACCAATCTAGTAACATGGCTAAATTCACATAGTCGGTGCACCAGGGGAAAAAAATTTATCATAGCAGTTGCCATGAAAATATCTGTAGAAAAGACAAAGGGAAGCCACGTCATGCCAGTGAGAAAGTGGCTGAAGTCGAGATGCCAGGTCAGGATCGATTACATTGCACATCCTTTGAATTAGAAAACTGGTTTTCTACTGTGTATTTTTTCAACAAAGTGGGTGCTGGGAAACTTTTCACACACTTAAAACAAAAATTAATAACCCCAGATTTAATGATATGGCTGGGAATTTTGAATTTTTTCATTTGATATTCTTAATTTTTCTTTTCCTTTTATTGAAATCATGTTGTTGATAACGTGATATCACAGATAGAACTTATATATATCAAAAACTTTCAATGACTTTAAGTATTACATATATAGTAACATACTAAATACTATAAGTATATTTAGAAGAATATATATAAAAAATATTATTTATGTGTGTGTATGTATATATGTGTATATATATATATATATATATCTATATCAACAACAGTATTGGGGAAATTATATGACAAAGTAGAAAAAATTTACTTGTAACGCATTTCATCCTTCATGACTTAATTGAACTATAAAAAAAAATAATCCTGATACCCCTCTATCATGCACATCTACCTATCTACCAACATAACAAATTTACACTATTTACCTTATTTGGGCTATTGTCTTCATTTTTGTCGCCATGTTTATCACAACGTTTCGGCCGTTGTATGCTCCGGCCTTCTTCAGGTGGTTGGAATGTCAAACTGAACCCTTTATTTCTCACACTGGGGTAGACTGTTATAGTTCCACATGTCATGTCTAATGGATGTCAATTATCTCCTGTTAATTCCCCTCACAAAGTTCTCCACCACCTTCACCAGATATTGAACTCTCTCTCTTTGGGTCCTGTTACTGGATCTAACTAACACCTTTATCCACTGTGCCATGTGTCCTCAAGACATATAGCGACTAAGATGAGGACAATGGTCCGAATAATAATGTAAATAGTGTACATAATACCTCATCTCAGAAATATAGACAGATAACAAATTTAGCCTGAAGTCCTGAAGGATTAAACATGTCACAAGTGAACTTTCCATTTTTTTCATATATATATGAAATGGAAAGTTCACTTGTGACATGTTTAATCCTTCAGGATTATACAAACAATAGTACTAATGGTAAGCAGAATAGGAAAAGAAAGATCATATGGTATACCCCTCCGTTCAACCAAATGGTCAGTACTAAACTTGGGCATAAGTTCCTAGCTTTAATTGGTAAACACTTCCCCACAAATAGCAAACTGAGTGAAATCTTTAATAAAAACACCCTAAAGTTAAGTTACAGCTGCACTGAAAACCTAGAAAGAATCATAAAAAAGCATAATAGTAAAATCCTAGAAAAACACGCATGCCAAAATAGTGCCAATAAAACTCCTAAACTGCAATTAGACAAAAATAATGAAAAATCATGTGATTGTAGAAACCCTGATGACTGCCCGTTAGAAAACAGATGCCTCATTAAATCCGTGGTATACCAATGTATCATCTCATCCATGGAGAGTCCTAACACTGACAGGAAATACATTGGATCAACAAAGAATAAATTTAAAATTAGATGGAGACAACACAAAAGCTCCTTCAACAACATCCAAAATAGAAATCAGACATCTCTATCCCAATACTACTGGCATTTAAAAGAAACGAACAAAACACCGAAAGTAAAATGGAAAATAATAAATAGAACAAGAACTTGTAAAACCTGGGATGACCCATGCCCTTTATGCCTACATGAAAAACTGCACATCATTAAGTTTCTAAATAGTGAAAAGTTATTAAACCACAGACATGAGTTAATGGTTTTCTGCCGACATCAACAGATTTTCGCATTAAATAATTAATAAGTAGATATAAACAAATAAAGTCCATAGTTTAAAAGCCTTAAAAGCTCAGCCCAATAATTAATCAGAAAAACCCTTTGTTGAAGTAGAAAAAAAATCCATTTGAATAAACAAATAAATAAACAGATTAAATAGATAATAATGAAACAACCTTCTCGATACTTAACAATCTGCGGCAAAGCCATAAAAAATTGCCGTTTGACCAGCTTAACCTACTATCACTCTTAAAATAGACCTCCCATTGTAACTTGATATACATTTTTCGAAGGAGACTGGTCTGTAGATAAAAATTAATTCTTAGCTCTTTGACCACCTAACCAAGATGGCCGACACTAGCCGTTTCCATAGCAACTAATGTTCCAAGAGACTGCACTTATAAACACGCGCTAACCAAAAGATAGCTTATTCCCAAATTCTCGCTTGACGAGGAAGCGTGTCCAGACACCTTAACTCAACATAATTTCAAAAATTATATTAGGGGTCTCGGCTCTCGCTTTTGAAACATGAGAACTCTTATGTAGCAAAGGAATCATATTTTTAAAACAAAAAAAATATTATTAGATATTATATATATATATATATATATATATATATATATATATATATAATTAAAGTCTCTGTCTTCTTATTATCATTATAATGCTCTGTAGTCTACATTGAGCTCTCCCTGGATTTATATCCTCTTCGGATTTATCCCTTCCAGTCACAAACTGGTAAAACGTATAATTATATAAAAAATTATGTTTCATATTTTTCCATTATTATATTACATATATCATATATTATGTGAGTCAATGTGTACCCTATCTATTAGAAATCCAAGTTATAATTTCAGTTGGGTTTCTTACATTCACTTACATGCAATTACTTTTGTAAAGGTACGAATCCACCTCTTCTACCCCTAGCTATGTGTTAAATAATAGGATTTGTATCACTAAATCATTATTATTGTGGAGTGAATAGCCATGGTTAAATGTAAAATAAAACTGTCTAACAGACAGAATTGACGAAGCTTGCAATAAACAATTACTAAAAAACGAACAGGGCAAAAAATAATATAAAGCAAGCAAACAATATCTGCAAGATGAATTAAAAGTAATAAGACACAAACTAAGTATTGAGGTTGACAAGCAAGAGCAAGTTCAAACAAGCAAATGTAGCATTCTGACTTCAAGACAGACTGGGTCTGAGTTAGATGAAACCAAGAACCAGCCTATTTTTTTGGTTAGGAAAAAATCCCAGCATGCATTTGTGTGCTTCTGTCTATAAATTGGGGAGGGGCAAGTGTTTTACAATTATACCTATGAGAATTGAAACCAACAATTATTTCCAAAAAAATCTTAAAATCCAGAAAAGTATTTTCTGATTTTAAATAACGTAAAAATGATTGAAAATCCATAAAAAAAAATAGAAATCACTGAATGAATCAAAATATATTTTGTTATGGAAATATTTTCATTTGAATGTTTTTGATTGGGATTTCTCAATTATTTACATTATTTATCTTTAGATTAATGTCCTCATCTTTGTTATTATGACAAGATTGTGATAACAACAACAGCAAAATGAGGAACTTATTCTGAATGTCAATAATAGATAATTTTGTTTACATAATATATAAAAGGTCTGTCTGGAATGTATCCAACCATTTTAATTATTTGATAAACTGCTTGTGAGAACCTGATTTAGTTTTGCAATCAGTGAGTAGGGAACTTACTACCCATTTGTGAAAGGGGTTTCTCAATGTGACTGTTGCATCCATCATGCCTGCCCATACTTCATGTCTTGCAAAATGCTTTTGGCAAGATATCACCCAGGCTTGTCAATCCAAACTATAATGAATATTTTGTTCTTTTCAAAAACATTATTGCTTTGAAAGAAAGGAAATATCAAACTGAAGATAAGATTGAGAATACAACAAAGCAGCTGATGGCAATATGTAAGGTCCCTAAGAGAGTAATTTGATAAGAACTGTTAAGTCACTGTCCTCAGTAAGCTGCTTTACATTATTATTAAATGACTGGTTGTTTCCAAGACTAACAATATATGGGTGCTTTTAGTGTGTGTGTGTGTATATATATATATATAAGATTTAGCTCTTTAGTGTTATAGAACACGATTGATCTAGTAGATGGAAAACTCTTATACGAAAAGCCTGAGGTATATTGTCTGCTTCGTCTGTGGCATTTATTTGCACTGACTATCAATAGTTCCGAAAAGTGTAGATGGTTCTGCACAAGCCTTCACCACTTTAATCAAATCACTTGTGTGGGTTTTCTGGCAGTTTACCTTGATTTGTTCTTAGCCACACAGTTTAATTGCAAGGTCCGCTGGCAAGAGAGTGAAGGTGACGGGGGTCAGGTAAAGGATATTACTGGAAGGCTGGAGCTCTACACAGTGGCAGACTGATGGGTGATGGCCATTCTTTCACAAACCCATGAGCAATTGTGATGTCCATGTCCTCCATCGGTGACAAAGCAGCCCTATTTAGGATTGTACTGCTTTCCTTATGTGGAGGGGGCGATAAAAGGTCTTCAAGAAGCAAGAGCAATATCTAAAAGGTCAGCCAATCTAACTGATCTCATCTCACAATCCTCACACTTGCTCCATATGTGGCCTCCTTTGTAAATCACTAGTGGGTCTTAAATGCCACTTAAGATTATCGCACAAAATTTCATAACTGAATCAACTAAGCTCTCAGATCCTCAAACGTCGAAACCGACAGGAGAGTCCATTATCATTATATATAAGATTTAAAAAACAGCTGATATTTTTTACATATAGTGCTCAATATTAAAAATAGAACGTTAATAATATTATATGAAAAGTTTCTTGGTAAAATTTCCAGTCTTCAGGGGTAGTGGTTTTAAACAGTATTTTCCAATTTTAAAACCACAAACCCTGAAAACTGGAAATTTTACCATGAAACTTAAATCTGGATAAAATTGATATTTAAAAATTTAATCTGTTCATATAATATATATATATATATATATATATATATATATATATATATATATATATATATATATATATATATATAAAAATTTGGTATATTTATGGGTGTAAAATTTTTGACCTTGGAGAGAGCATTTATAGATTTAAAACAATGCATTTCAACATCTGGTAGACTTTATCAAGGTAAATGTAAGGATTTTATTTTATTCATAGAACATGTTGGTAAAGAAAAGTTTTCCTTTTGTCTTTATTCATATTGTCTTTTTACATATATATTTTGTTTATTTCTGAATTTTTATATAGATTAAGAACTTTAGTTACTCTCTTAAATAGCCTCATCAGATCTAGACTGACATGGATGTCATGCATGATATCTAACGTGTTAAGAATTTTTCTAAACTATCAGCCATATACAACCATTTTTTTTCAGATCAATGATTAAAATGGCTTCATGTGAATTAATTCTAGATTCTAAAGAAGACATCATCAGGTCTTACAGACTGGTGCTGCAGGACTACAAATAAAAAACATGATCAAATAACAAAAACGCTCATCACTTGAAGGCTTCAAACAGCAGCAGCAACTACTAAAAAGAGTAGCACATAAACGTTGAAGGACAAATAATGATATAATCAAGATGCTGACTTTCCACAATACCTTAAACAAAAGGTTAGGAAGGAAACCTCATTAATACTATAAAAAGTGATAAAAGTTATTGGACTTGTCTAATTTTCTGATAAATGTTTTTATGAAAAAGATTTCATGAGATTCAACCAACAGTAACATTTGTCATTGAATGCTGAATGTTTTCTGTATGGAATTAGTTGATATTATCATTGCCATTATCACACACTCATACGTACACACACACACACACACACACACACACACACATTATATATATATATATATATATATATATATATATAAGAGTGTGGTTCACCTGGTACAGGCCCAGAGGTCACTCAAGATAAAGGGTTACAGAGTAAGAGGCAGAGTTTATGTGGATAGTTGGGGAAGATAACAGTTAACCTTGGACTCAGGTTAAAATTGTAGTGATCGGGTGAAACAAGAGTTGGTTCCACAGAGCAGTGATTTGCTGGAAGAAACTGCTTGAGTGGAACTTGCTTCTCACCAATGAGGGTGGTTTGCTCCAATGTGAGTGGCATGGCAAGTATAAGCTGTGAAGGTTAGAACTGGTGGAACTAAGGAAAGCACTTCATCCAAGCACTTTCCATGGAAGTAACACTAGAGCAGTGAGAGGCTTGCCTCAGTACTACGTCCTATCTGTGAAAGAGGGGTTGTAGGGTGGAAAATAATTTGTCACCCACAGGGATGCGGAGATACTTTTGAACTCTATCTAGACTGGAAAGTGAGGACTGGGCATCTCCTGCCAAAATATGACAGCAGTACACTATTTTAGACCTGATCTGGCTCTTGTAACAGTAGTGCGATGTGTCAGGTACTTACTGGAGTAGTACAGAGAACCAACCATTCATATCACACTCCTCATTAACACTAACTTGAATGTCTCTTGAGCTTTGTCTTTGGTAAACTTTAGTATAAAAAAATAAAATAATGCATGTAGTAACTTGGTTAAGATTTAGTCAAATTTGAATACAGTAACTACATTATAGATAGATATAAATAAATTATAGATATGAAAAATCATTTCTTGATAGAAAAAATGATAGTAGATAGATAAAAAAAAAATTAGAAAAATAGATATAAACAGACAGATTGAAAGAAATAAGATGATAGATGTGAACAGACTTAGAAAGAAATTTAAGTAGGCAAGCAGGATATAGATGGGAGCAAGCTCAGACCAATATCTCTGTTGAAGAATCCAGCAGGACATGATTTGACTCAGGATCTGTTTTGCTCTTGACTTGCTTTCACAATCCTCTGCTGACTTTTTATATTCATTGACCTTTACAGACAATATGCACCCCATAATATTTCTATAAGTATTATGGGAAGTATGTATATATCTATCTTTTTCTTTTTTCTCTCTTAATCACCATGTATATATGTATGTATGTATGTATGTATGTATGTATGTATGTATGTATGTATGTATATATATAATATATATATAACCAGTTTTGAGGAAATATGAATCTCAATAGATTGTGTATGGAGGCAGACATTGACAAATAGAGGAAGGATTTGCAGAGTATAAGAAGCGCCAATAGATGATAACACACGCAGGTGTTATATTCCAGTGTATCCCAGGATTTCTGAGATTTCCTTGTTGAATAGTTCTCAGTTTTTCTCATTACACATGACTCTTCAGAGAAGAAAATGGGAAAGACAGATTGACAGTGAATTAGATGAATGTTAACGCTCATCCTGACAGAGAAATTGGTAACAGGATAGAGAAACAGACTTTTTATTTTTTTCACTGGTAGTGTTTATCTTTTCATTTTTTTCACTCTAATTTCTATTTTAGGTTTTATTTCATGCTTTCTTTCATTCTTTTTCTGTAGCCTCTTTTCTGATGATTTTCTTTTACTTTATTCTCCTTCTCTCCTATTCTTTCTTTGTTTAAATCATTTCACCTGAAGCAAGGCAATAAAGAGGGTTACTGAATGTGAAAGAATATGCGAAAAAAAATTATTAAAGAAAGAGAACAATAAAAGAATAGGAATGAAGAAAGCAGAAGATAACAAATGACATTGCATTTCAATTTTTGAAGATCAAAGTTGACTGGAAAGCAAGAATCTGGAAGAAACTTTCACAAGTGAGAAGTGCGAGAGAAGATTCTGTTAGAATAGAACTTAAGGTTGTGTCTAGTTGACAATCTAGTACTCCACTTAAATTCATAATGTCTATGTACTATAGAGGAAAGTTCATCAGAATAATTACCATGAAAGTATTTATAGAAAAGGCATAGGAAAACTACATTAAAGTGGGAAAGAGACTGAAGCCAAGATTTCAGGTTCAATAACATTGTTGATTCTTCTTTGTATTTTATCAAGAATCTCTAAAAATATACCAGCAAACTAGATGTGGCAGCAATATTCAAAGCAAGAAGGAATGGTAGTCTTATAATTATGTAAGATAGCTTTGAGCAATAAAAATTGTCTAGCATGACACAGTGAACCAGCTTTCCTAGCAGCAGACCTAGCAATTGATTCAATCTAATCTTTCCACTTTCCACTCAGCAGAAAATGTTAACCCAAGAAGGCACAATGAGTCAATCTCTTGGAGGTTGGCATCAGCCATGCTGATGGAAGGCAAAAAATGGTTCACTAAGATGTTTAAAAGAACACAGCTTGATTTTAGTTAACATGTCATTTCTTGACACAGTTAAAAACAGATAAAGTCTAGGTACCATAGAGGAAAGTGATATTTATTCTGTATAATGTACAGAAATGTGGCACATGGCCAAAGGGGGGATTGGGGAAAATAGGACGGTCTTCATCTGTCTTAACTATAACTTATCTAGCCGCAAACACTGACCCAATCGTACGAACAATATTCCTTACACCAAAACACCACATTCATACATACCGTTCTTACTACAACCACCATAATACCTCACTGTCTCTATGAAAATACTGACTAGTCCCCATATGTACAATTCAATGTCTGTGGGGGGAGGGGGATAAAATAACAAGACCATAGAGGAAAGTTCATCAGAACAATTACTATGAAAGTATTTATAGAAAAGGTACAGGGAATCTATGTTACAGCATTGAGAAATTGACTGAAGTCAAGATGCCAGGTCAGGACCAATAACATTGCAGATTCTTCTTTGGATTTTATCAAGAATTTCTGAATATATAACAAGAGCACCAGACCAGATATCACAGCAATAATCAAATTCTGAATGAATGGTAGACTTATGTAAAATTGTCTTGATTGACATAGTAAACCAACTCTCTTAGATGCAGACTTAGCAAATGATTCAATATACTCTTTCCACTTCATGTCAGGTGAAAATGTTAGTCCAAGAAGGATTATGGGTCACTCTCCTGGAGGTTAGCATCATCCATGGCGATGGAAGGGTTCTCTCAGAAGATTAGAAGAGAGTAGTTTCATTTTTGAAGTCTGAAAATTAGCGAGCCACTCCTTGCCCTGTTTAACAACAGATTGTTGGTAATTTCAGATACCAACCTCCTACAGAAGGTAGCGAAAGAGAATGAGAAGAAGGAACTAATCATAAACTCCAAGAAGACAGAATGTATGGTCATCAGCAAAAAGATGAGCCAGAAATGTGATCTAAATTTAAATATCTGGGAAGTGTCCTGGTAGAGGATGGTAAGTGCGAGATATGAAGATGTATTGGGATGGCCAAAGATGCATTCCAAAACCTGGCCAGTCTCCTCAAACATGAAGAAGAGACTCAAAGCAACACAGGTGTGGTTCTATAGAAAGATGCTACGGATACCATGGACTGAACATGTCAGCAACAATGAGGTTTTGCAGAAGATGCAAACATGGAGGAAACTTATGCTTAACATCAGGAATAGGCAGCTGAAATTTCTGGGACATGTAATGAGAAAGAATGGCTTGGAAAATCTGATACTTGCAGGGCAGATAGAGGAAAAGCAATGCATGAAATATTTAACAGGCTTCAGTAAGTGGATGGCAGAACAGTCTGGGGGAAATAACAAAAATTCAAAGCTTGTTGAGAGCTACAAGGAACAGGAGGAGATGGAGAGCCATGATCACCTACATCCTGAAGGGACACAGCACATAATAGAAGATTAAGATCGGAGTAAATAGTTACATCACCTGCATAGATACTAATTTGAGAACTGATAACATCAGGAAGGTCATTGATGAAAATTAGGAACATAGGTCCAAGAACAGATCCCTGGGGTATTGATTCTTGCTTTCTTTCCTTATCTACCTCAGTTTTCTTCCTTTACACATGCTATTTCTCTTTATTCTGCTTCCAAAATGTTTGCAATATTTCTTTATTTGTCATTTTGCTTTCAGTTTTCTCCTTTTTATCTTTGCAATTTTCTTCACCTCCTCCTTTTTTTTTTTTTTACCTAATTTCTTATTTATAATCTTTTCATTCTTTACTCATTTTCTGTATTTTCTGTACCTCTCTTTTTTTCCTTTGACTATATTTATTACAATGATCTTGAACAGAAAATCAACAACCTCTCCCAAGTGTTCCAAGAAATAGGACGCAAATGTTTCCAAAACAGAAATTGATACTGTCATCAGAATGAAAGCCGTGTTGGCATGTGACCTGGACCCATCAAAAAATTCAGGATGTGGATTTAGTTTTTTTGTCTTAAATTGAAATCAACCCAAGCAAGATAGTAATGTCACTAAAACACAAGGGGTTATAAGGTGTGGAAGAATTAGGAACAGAAACATTAATGATGACAGAGAAGAGATTAATCAGGTGGACAGTAGATAGCAATTGATATTGCATTTAAATTTTAGCAGATTAAAGTTGGCTGCAAACCATGGAGCTGAAAGGGAGTTCCACAAGGGAAATGCATGAGAGAAGAAACTGTTAGCATAGAATTTACAGCTACATCTCGCCAGCTCACCTGTAAATTGATGAGATCTTTATGCCAGTCTAGTATTGTGCTTTAATTCATAAAGTCTAGGTACCACAGTGAAGAGCTCAATAGAATAATTACCATGAAAGTATTTCTAGAAAAGACGTAGAGAGGCAACTTTATAGTGGTGGGAAAGTGACAGGAGTCACACTGCCAGATCAGGACCAATAATATTGCATATTCTTTGGATCTTGTCAAGGAGCCCAGTGTAAATAGCAGGGGCACTGGACCATATGTGATAGCAATATTCTAAGCATGAATGAATGGTAGACTTATAGATATGTAAGACAGATTCTGGAAAGTAACCTAGTGAACTGACTTTCTTAGCAGCTGACCCAGAAATGGATTCAAAATAGTCTTTCCACTTCATATCAGCAGAAAACGTGAGCCCAAGAAGGTGAAACAAGTCACTTTCCTGGAGGATATCATCAGGCATGCTGGTGGAAGATATCAAGGGGTCTCTCAGATGATTAATGGAGAGAAGTTTGGTTTTGGAAGCATTAAAATTAACAAACCATCTTTTACCTCAGTTGACTTGAGGTTGATTTGGACATCGGCTGCCATTTTGACCTTGTCAGACTGATAAGCCTTATTATCAAAGCATGAGTAAACTGTTGTGTTATCAGTGTAGATACCAAGTTGAGAGTTGATGTCATCAGGATGGTCATTAATGGAAATTAAAAATAGAGTAGGACCAAGGATAGATGCCCGGGGGGGAAACCTGCATTAGTACAAAAGAATCTAGATGAGTGGCTGTTCAACTCTCATTTCACGATTTGATAAGAAAGACTGGATCAGTTCAAAATTGTGTTCAGAGACACTGTAGTGTTTCAGTTTATGGAGAAGACCTGAATGCCAGACTTTGTTAAAGGCTTTTGAGATGCCCAATGTAACAGCCTGGGATTCACTATTTTTATCTAGAGCATGATAGATTCTTTTCACAAATAACATCAGGACATAAGCACTTGGCCTAGAAAAACAAAAGCCATATTGCTTGTTTGAGAAAAGGCCCTGTGATGAGAGATAATGAACTAATTCAGCATTGATTAGGACCTCTGGTAGTTTCCCAAAAAGAGGTAGAAAGCTAATAGGTCAATAGTTGGAAAGGGTGGACAGCTCACCAGAGTTCTTAAAAACTGAAACAACAGATGATTACTTCCAGCAGGCAGAAAAGCTGGAGGAAGTGAAGCATTTATTGTACAGTTTAGAGAGAACAGGAGCCAGTTCAGGAGCACACATCTTAATGACTATTATAGGGATACCATCAAGTCCACATGCTTTGTGGGGATTTTGGCTAGAGATGATATGGAAGGGGTTATATGCATATCACTTAACAGACACACAGTTCTAGGAGGGAAATTAGGCCGGGATATTCCAGATGACTCAAGAGTAGAGTTTAAGGAGAATTTATGGGCAAAGAATTCAGCTTTAGCAGCAGAAGATGATAACCCCTCATATTGACTGAAGAGGGGAGGAATAGAGATCTTACACTTATTTAATGCCCTATTACAGAGCCACCAGTAATCAAGAGATCCAAAGTTGTTAGAGGCTATGCAGTGCCTCATTCTCTTGGCAAACGTGGACTTTGCTCCTTTGAGGACTCAATTGCATTTATTGAGAGCAGCAATGAATAGGCACCTGTTGTGATGAGAGCCATCACGCTGGTATAGCTAAAAATAGTGGTTCTAATGTGCTATAGTGGTCAAGCATGCTGGTGTGAGGAGAGGACTGAGGTTTCACCTGGTATTTCCAAGATGTGGTAAGTGGTGCAATTTTCATTTGGAAGTTTAAAGATGTCGGTCCAAGAGGCGTCATGGAGAAAATCATGGAGTGAGTCCCAATCAGTATGCTGGTTATAGAAAGAGGTCTTGTGGATATGGGGTTCCTGTTTAATAGAGGATTGGAATAAAATATCAATATCTACTACAGAGTGGTTAGAATTATGAAGAGGACAACATTGTGAAGCTTGGAAAGAGTGAATAGAGAAGCATATTGCTTGGTTTTGCTTATGAAACAAGTAAGGAAGTCAATAATTTGACTAAGGTATTGGCCAATAGAAAAATTTAATGTCTGGGCACCAGCAATATCGGTCCCTTTTTAGAATGTTTAAGTCACATGTTGTGGTGAGCATTAAAGTCACCAAAGACAAAGATGTTGAGTGGAGAGAAAGTACCTTTTCTATACTGTTAGCAATTATGTCTAATATACTACCATCCTTGGAAGAGGTGGAGTAATAAAAGAAAAAGAGATAGCTAACAGAATTTAGTCATGAAAGGCAGAAGCACATGAAGAAATAGTCCGAGACCTTAAGAGACAATTTCCTAACCATTGGAAGATTATCCTGGATTTAAACACCCAGGCCATGCATGTGAATGCTGGAATCATTTTGGCAATAGAGAAGATAGCCAGGAACCAAGAATTCATTGGTAGCAGAGGGCAAAGATACCTGGCAACCATTCCAAGAGGAAAGATTCTATGGTGTATAACTTGGAACGGATACCACAAATATTAGTGAAGGAAAGGCTGAGTGGGTGTAGGTAATTTTTTTTTTGTTTACTGGTTTAGTTGCAAGTACTAAACACTTTATATACTTCAGCATATGGATCTGTTATAACATAGTAAGTAGAGGAGATAAGGAAATTGAACATTGAAGAAACTGCACTAAGGGTACTTTTACTCAACACTGCAAATTGTTACAAAACCAAAACTGTATTGTTACTGACTCATGGGAAATAGTATGCACTCAACTACCTCACGGGTAATAGATGTAGCTATTTATTGTCTTTGTGACTTCATATGTAAATGATTCACCTCATCTCGTTGTACTGAAGAGGTTTTATCCCCCTATTTTTGCTGGTATTTCTTTTGGGAGCTTTTGTCTCCTCACTATTTTTCTCCCTCTCCCTAAGAGATTGTCTAGATATGGGAGATCTTTTTCTTTTTTCATAGGAGTGTTCCACCAGCATTTGTTCATCTTCAGAGTCTATATCACTCTCAATTTCACTGTCATGTTTGTCTTGACATGACACTTTTGCCTTCATTACTTTCAGGCTCACTGTACATTTCTTCATCACTATCATGTTGCAATCCAACTTAGTCTCTGATCGCTAATATCCCATTTCATTTTTTTTAATTATCATAGTGTTTTGCCCACTTTGCATTAATAATCTTACCTCTTGTAGATTAAATTCACTATTCTTTTCTTACCCCAGTTTTACATTGGTGGCATAAGACATGGTTAATGGAGCACTGATTTGTCTATCCATGAGGACGGATGGGCTTTTTGATCTCCCATCATATGGTATTGTCATGTAGATTAGCAACAACCTAAGAAGAAATGTTTCTATCTTTTCTTTCTATTGTACAATAGAATTTTTTCAATTCGTTTTTTATAGTTTGCACCATCCTTTCTGGTAATCCGTTTGATTGTGGATGGTATGGTGAAGTTTTATATGGTGTGCAACCAATTTTGTTCAAACATTGGAATAGTTCCTCATCACAATTCTGAGGCATTGTCAGATACTAGCATTTTCAGAATTCCGTTTCTTGAAAATATGATCCTTAATGCTTGTTTCATGGTTGAACTTCTTTTGTTGAAAACCTATAATACTTCTGGCCAGACTGAATATGCATCTACCAGTATTAGTAATAATCCCAATCCATTAACATGGACATGATCCATCACTGTCCCAAAGTTGGGACTATTTAGGCCAAGTGTATGTTTTTGTCTGTCTAAAGTTTCTTCTTTCATTGTACATATTACACCATTTTATGTATTCTTCTACATCTGTAGAATAGCCTGGCCACCATGCCTCTAGCCTTAATCTCCTTTGTGTAGATATTATTCAGCAATGAACATCATCATTTTTATAATTTTGCTCCCTTGCATTGCTAGCAGAACCACTATGTCTTCATTACAAATTACAACCTTTTCTACAGTTAACTTGTATTTAACCTCTTTAAAATGCCTTTTTGCCCATGAGCAATTATTCCACTTATTATTTTTGATCCTGGATAACATACTGTTCAATACAGGATCTTGCTTCATATCTTCAGCTAATTTGTCTATCAACAAAATACCAGTTTCGACCCAATGTAAGAAAGTATCTTCAAAATCTTTCTTTCTCTTTCTCACTTTCAGAAGTAATGTATCTCAATCTCAACAAAGCATCTACATGCAGAATGGTATTGTCTTTCAAGTACTCAATATCAAAGTCAAGTGCCATTAACATTAAGGCCCATCTTAGAATTCCAGAAGATGTTACCTTAGAAAATTCCTTCCTAGGATTAAATATGAATTGTAAAGGTCTGTCGTCAAACCTCAGTAGGAATTTCTTACGAATCAAAAGCTGACGAGTTCTGTTTGTTGTCTATCTCCTCTACCATATCTATAACTTTTGTTTTACTAAATTTTCCAATTCTTGTTGCTGAACAAATTTGACACACTGTTTTAGTGACAACTTTCCCAGTTGTAAATGCATTAGTCATTTGCTGATAATCCTCATTTTGGAGACCATTTACTAATTTCATTTGGTTCAAATCCTCTTTGACTGACTGGTTTTCCAATCCCAGTTTCTCAAATTCACAATACTTAGCAGCCTGTTTTAAACAAAGTACATATTCAGTAACTGGCTCATTCACTTTCTGAGAAATATTCATGAACTGAGATCTCTCTGAATTCACTAATTTTTTCTTGGGTGCTATGTTTTTCACTTTTAATTGACTTATATTGTCAAATGTCATTTCCTCCAACCGTCTTGGTTGTGTAATTGCTGATAATTTTATAATGGCCTCACAAGCAGCAGTTGCCAACAAGAGATCAGTTATTTGGTTTTCTCCTCCTACTAACTTTAAATCCTTTAGCATTTTAGTTCTAGCTTTAGCTGCTAGTATACTAACCCACACTTGTGTGTACTCATAATTATCAAGTGATAATTGTTTGTTCAGTTCTTTAGATATCAGTGATGCCATTGTAGTATAGTGAGACGTAGTATGGACTCAACTGCCTCATGGGTAATAGCTATAATTATTTATAGTGTCTGTGACTTCATATGTAAATTATTCACCTCAAAAACATTATCCTGAAAACTAAAGTTGTGTTCTTAAATAGGCTCATCAGACTTTTATATGGATGCCATTCATGGTGCCACACTTGTTCAGAAATATCTAAACTGGTATCTGTATACAATCACTTTCTCAGATCAATGGTTAAAAATTGCTTTAAGTGAATGAAGCCTGTGGATCTTGGTGAAAACCATACTTCATTGAACATTGTGGATTTGTTCTACAGGATCACAAAGAACTCTACCAGATGACAGAAAGTAGCATCACTTAAAGACTTTCAACAGCAGCAGCAACTAAAATGGATAGCACATGTAACTCAAAGAGAGAATGACAACATAATCAAAGATGCTGACATTCCACACTACCTTAAACAAAAGTCAAGGAATGAAGTTTCCATTTGTATTGGAAAGAGCAATAATAGTTACTGGTCTTAAGAAATCTATTTTCCTGAAAAATTATTTTGAGAAAAAGAATATATAAATTCCAACTGAAAGCATAACTGACATCTTGGTCAAAGAATGCTGAATTTTTCCTTATAAGGAAGCAGCTGATATTACCATTACCATATAATTATTACTTGATTCATATTTAGTCCTATCTTCTCACTTTTCTTCATTACATTCTGTAAGAGCTTTTATAGTTTTCTTTCTGTGTCTGCTATCAACACCATGTCATCTGCATATCTAATATTGTTAAGATTGTGCCTGCAAATAACAAATCCTGGTAGATCTCCTCATTCTCTCAGAATTGCCTCATTGTATAGACTGAGTAAGTAAACCAATGCTTTTATCGACCAGGCCATTGTCTCATATACAACCAATTTATCAGATTAATGGTTAAAAATGGCTTTGAATAAGTGAAGCATGTAGGTATCTATGAGGACCATCCTTCCTCATGGACTGGTGCTATAGAATCACAAAGAACTCTACCAGATAACAGAAACATCACTTGAGGACTTTCAACAGCAGCAACAACTAAAATGGATAGCACATGTAAGTCAAAGACAGAATAACAACATAATCAAGATGCTGACATTACACATTACCTTAAACAAAAGGCAAGGAATGAAGTTCCCATCTCTATTGAAAAGATCAAAAATAGTATCTGGTCTTAAGAAATCTATTTTCCTGAAAAATTTTTGTTTTAATCATTTCACTCCAAACAAGGCAAGAATGAAACTAGTACGCAGGGGGTTACAGGGAATGAAAGTGAAAGAGATGATTGTGGAAATGACGAAAGATGAAGGGGATTCAAGAAGACAGAAGATGGCAATTGAAGTTGCATTTAAATTTTTGAAGGTTGTATTTATCAGGGAAGCAAATAAACAGAAAGGAGTTCCACAAGTGAGAAGTGTGAGAAAAGAAACTGTTGGAAGGGAAGTGGCATTTGCATTTAGCTATTTCAACAGTAAAAGGGTGGGACCTAGATGCCAATTGAGTAGCAAACTTAAATTCATGTAGTCAGAGTGCCAGGGAAAAAAAAGCTTGTTAGGGCATTTGCCAAGAAAATATTTATAGAAAAGACAAAGATTTTATAAATTTCAACTGAAAGCAGGACTGACAGCTTGGTCAAGGAGTGTGGAATGTTTCCTTATAAGAAAGCAGCTACCATTACCATATAATTACTTCTTGATTCATATTTACTTACCATTTTAAGAAGTAAATCTTTTTTTCTCCACAGACACATAGTACCGTTTTAATTTTATACTGCCACAAAGACATTACTTAAACCATAACACTTGTCTCCTACAATGTTTCAACCACAATGATGGACTTGACCCAATAAATGAAACACTTCAGAAATCACTGAAAAATTGTTTTAAGAGA
Source organism: Acanthosepion esculentum (assembly GCA_964036315.1). NCBI lineage: Eukaryota > Metazoa > Mollusca > Cephalopoda > Sepiida > Sepiidae > Acanthosepion > Acanthosepion esculentum. Next base: position 92,137,966 of record OZ038479.1, read on the forward strand.
AAGATTTTATAAATTTCAACTGAAAGTACTACTGGCTGCTCAGTCAAGGAATACCAAATATTTCCTTATAGGGAAACTGCTAATGTTGTCATTACCATTCTCCTCTGATTCTGTGCATGTTGAATTTTTTTTTTCTTTTTTTTTTTCTTTTTTTTGTTCCTTCACATCATTTTCTCTTTCTCTCTTTTTTTGTCTGGCATTTCTTTTTCTTTTTTTTCTCAACCCCCTTATGACATAATCTCACTCTTTTTAATCCATTTTTCTATTCTCCTTGATTTTTACATTTCTTTTTATACCTTTTCTCTTTTCACTTGTTTTTCTTCAGTATTTTACTTCTTTCCCTCTTCTTTCTCCTCCATCATCTTTTCATTCTCCACTATTTTTATCTTTCTTTCTCCATGTCTCAGCTTTTCAAACTCTCTCCTCCATCTTTGTTCATTATTTTCTTTCTCTAAATTCCATTGTCTTTTCTGTTTTATTTTTATTCTTATTTCTAATTCATTCATGTTCCTTTTTCTTTTTACCTCTTTAAATCTTTTCCTTCATAATTTTCCTCATCTTTGATTTTTCCATTACTTCCTTCTACCTTCAGCATTTATTTTCTTTTCCCCATTTTCATCATTTCTTGACAGACTTTTTCCATTTTACCTCTTCAATATCAAAATATCACTTTGCTTTGGCATCAAATTCTGCTTCACTGATTTTCCAGGTGTTATTTGGGCCATGATTTTTATAGATATATATATTTTTTTTACTGAAAGAATTTATGCCCAGTCATAGAGTGAGGAAAAAAGTTGGTGGGGAAAAAAGAGAAGAGGGTCATGTATTAACTTCTACAAGGATAGAAGTGAATAACAAACAAAAAAACTAAATCAAAAGAAGCTGAAAAAAAAATGAAAATACTAGACTATAAAAAATGACCTCCTTGAAGAAACTGAAATGAAATATATATAATATATATATATATATATAATATATATATATATATATATATATATATTATATATATATATATATATAATATATATAATATATATATATAATATATATAATATATATATATAATATATATAATATATATATATATATATAGTCAGAGAGGAGTAATCAGAAATGAGTATATAAAGTTGTTTTTTTTTTTGTTTTTTTAACCATTTTCCCCAAAGCAAGATAATGAAGCCACTCAGATGCAAGAGGTTATTGAGAATATGATAAAAATATTATTAAGGAGAGAAGACAATAGAAGAAGATGGATTAAGAAGACAGAAGGTAATAATTGACATTAAATTTTAATTTTGAACTAGAATCTTTATTTAATCTACAGGGGTGAATTTTCTCATTCTATTGAGCATGTCTAGGGATATTTCATCCAGTTGTTATTTAGTACTGCTCAATTATTGCTTACAACCATGTTTCCACTGAAAATAGAAACATCTGGAATTTGGACTAAGCATGCTGAGTCTAAATACTCTGCTGTTAACATTTATATTATCTGCACATCTCTATATATATATATGTTTCATTAAAAACAACAGTCAAGGTACTACGATTAAACTTTTATCTAATTTTTCTTGTGTTCAAACAAGTGCTTTATTTTTTGGACACAGAGTGTGTAGAAACTGTCCAAATGTTCTATAATTCCAAGCACTTTTGGCTATACATTTTGGCCAAAAGTGCTATAAGGAATTATAGAACAGTTTCTACACACTCTGTGTCAAAAAATAAAGCACTTGTTCGAACACAAGAAAAATTAAATAAAAAAGC
>OZ038479.1:92144729-92232229 GCA_964036315.1 Acanthosepion esculentum
AAAAGACAGAGGGAAGCCATGCCGCATCAATGAGAAAGTGACTGAAGTCGAGATGCCAAATCAGGACCTATTACATTGCAGATCCTTCTTTGGATCTTGTTAAGAACCACAAGATGAATAGCAGGAGCACTAGAGCGGATATGTTAGCAGTATTCAATGCATGGACGAATGGTAGATTTGTTAATGTGTATGATGGACTCTGCCAAGAAAAGTTTTTTAGCACGACACAGTGATCCAACTTTACTTGCAGTAGATGCAGCTATTAATTCGATGTTGTCATTTCACTTCAAGTCATTTGAAAACATGAGGCCAAGAAGGTGCAGTGTGTTGCTCTCTAGGAGTCTAGCATCAGCCATGCTGATAGCAGGCAAAAAAGTTTCTTTTTGGTTGTTAAATGAGAGCAGTTTATATGCACAAAAATTGAGTATCTACCATGTATTCAGTTGTGAAAGCAGAGTAAGATATTGTTATTACTTCCAAGCCCTCAAGAAAATTAAATTTTGGCATTAAATTACCCATAAGGTGTTGATATGCAGTTAAACAGACAAATAAATCAATATACCGGAAGAAAGGGTATATAGTGGTAGAAAGGGTATATAGTGGTAGAAAGGGGGTATAGTGGTAGAAATAACGTGATTAAAAAATCAGTAAAAATAAAAGAAACAATAGTCATAATAATTTAGAAATTTGAAGAAAATATTATCAACAAAGCTGATAATTTCTTGTGCTGAAATTATGATTGTGTTGCGTTCAGTGTCACCACTGGCTTCAGTCTTTTAAACCTCAATGCCACTTCATAGAGTATCAACGAAAGACAGTTTCTTTTTCTTAATCATTTTATTATATGAGAGGGACAGACATAGTATTGTTGATTCTAGGAGGTAGTGGGAGGAAGAGATTCTGGGGAGCATGTACCCACTCGCTGGCTTAGCATTTCGCTATATGTAGCTTTGCCTCTCTAAGGAATCTGGATGTGGAAAGTGTATCACTGATCACAGCACCATAAAGATTCTGTTGCATTCTGCATCACCACTGACACTAACTCCAGACTCCAATGCCACTTTATAGACTATATCAGTGGAATACATTTTTGTCATTCATTTTATTATACAGGAGGTATAGACATGGTTGCATCAATTCTAGGATGAGGAAGAACTCCAGGGAAATGCATGAACACTTCACCATGTACCACTTAGCCTCTCCTAGAAATCTAAAGTGTGGAAAGTGTGTTGATGCTTCAAAATTCTTGCAGCCTTTTACTGACTTAATGCTATTTTGGTCTTATATCCAAAACTTAGATAAAGGCAATTCATCATCATCAGAATTTCATGCCCACAACTGACCAATAGCTCACCATCCAGGCCCAGCCTCTACATCCTGTAACATTTACCATTGTATACTAACATTGGGTTACAAATTAATTGTGCACTTTCTACCTGTTTTTAGATAAACCAGTCCAATGTTTAGTGAGTTAAGACATCTTTTGGGATTTTAATCTTTTATTACTAATGATAGGAGTCATATGACAACTGCTGCTGATATGAATTCTAAACCTGCACATCTCATGAATAATAAATAGATGCGTATATATGTGTGTTATTGCCAGTGGTAACATTTGTGTGTTTGTCATTCTGCAGGTGTCTAACAAGATTGATTGCCCTGTCAGAGAAAGCAATAAATCATGCTGAAACTCTGGCTTGGAGATTTTTAACAGAGCAGTAACAATCGCACATGCAATTCTGCTTTGTCTCATCTTCAAACAAAATCTGGTATTTTAAACCATTTATTTGCCAGTATCATCAGTTAGAGACTTGGCATAATTAGTGCGAACAAAATCATTAATCCCAAATTGTAAGTGAAAGGATTAGATATCCAATGATAATTTTTTTTCCTTTATTTCAAAACAGTTTTTCAAAATGTTCCAACATATCTACATTTTTTTTTCCAGAAATTTGAGATCAATTCATCTACTTAAAGAAAAGGACTGCCATATTTACAACAAATTATTTGAAAGTCTTTCTAACCCTTTCCAGACTGACTTTTTAAAAAAATTCCCAGTTTTAATATAACTAAAATTTAAATTCAGTTTATGAACTATCTATACAACTTAGCCCTTTACACTATTTACATCATTCGGACTGTTGTCCTCATTTATATTGCCATATTTGCAGCGCTTCAGATGTTGTATGCTCCAGCCTCCTTTAGGTGATAAGCATTGGAATTTTCAACTAAACCCTTTATTTAATCCACGGGTATCAATTGTTCTAATTTCACGTGTCATAACTTTTTTGGATATATTGCCTGAAGAAGGCCAGGGCATACAATGGCTAAAACATTGTGAATATGGTAATAAATATGACAACAGTTCAAAAGATTTATATAGTTCCAAATAACCTCATCTCAAAAATATAGACAGAACTTAACCCTTCTACACCATTATATTCTGGGATAATTATGCTCAGACTATATGGTTCAGGCACTTTTATTCATAAAAACTGAATGTATGAAAACTTCCCATGATTGCAAAATGTGTTGTAAATATAACAGTGTCAGCCATAATTATCTCTTGTGCTTAACCTACTGCCATGGCTGTTGAAATCCGAGTCATCACTGGAACTATATTTATCTCTTTCCTTATCAACAATGTTGTGCATGGTCAACTGGTTATTGATCAATGTATACCTGGTTCTCATGGTGTACAAATTTGATTATTGATGAAAAACAAAAAAATCAATTACTTGAAAGTACACTACTACTACTACATGAGGGTGATTCAATAGCATATACTCCTCTATGGTGAATTACTATATTAGATTCAGTTGTATAAAAAATGCATGTTTTGCGTTCCAGATCTGGTCAGCTCCTATAGAATGGGTTAATATACACATTTATATGAGATTCCAATATGCAGTAAAGAAACTGATGAAACATTTTTCTGTGGAAACTGAATATAATAGCATATGTGAAAAGAACATTTGTACATGTAACTGTATCAGCAGCATTTTCTTGTCTCTTTTGCTTAGCATATTGGAAGGCTATTGAAATTTGAGTCATCATTGCAACTAAATTTCATCTAATTCCTCAGCTTCAAACTCGTCGTCAGAGTCAAGATTGATGTGAAATACCTTCTGGATAATCTTAGATGCATTGGAAGATATAAGGGAGAGAAAGAGAAGATATAGGCAAATAGTGAGTAAAGAACAATGAGATAATGAATGATCTTAGTTGGAAGAGATAAGGGAAAGATTTGAGATAGTAATAATAAAACATTAATTTTGAAACACATTGCAGCTACTTGGAAACTACTGTTGTAATTAAGCAACTAGAATAGGAGTCAGACATGTGAACAGAATGAAATAGAAATTTTATTAGACATCAAAATTAAAGAAAATTTTAAAAGTATGTTTTTTTAAAACAAACATGTTGATAATATCTTGTATGGAATGTAAAGTTTGCAAAGAAAATATATAAAATATGCAGCAAGAAAGTTTTCTATCAGCTGATGATCCGTTTATCCACACTTAAAGAATCAAAAATACTTGGCCGCATTTAAAATGACTGTTTTTTTTTTAAATGAATTGAAAATATGGATTAAATCCAAGAAAATGCTTAAAAAAAGGAATAAGTAGGAAAACCTATATAAATTTGAAATATTTCATTATTTATTCAGCTTCCTCAAAATGTTTTAAGACTGGGACAGCATGGAGATGTTTCAGTTTTGTTTTAATTCCAGGTTGTCCCATTCCTCAAAATTCTGATGTAGCTGAATAAATTGTGAAACACGGCAAATTTATAAAGTTATGCTTGTTCCTTATTTAAAAAAAGTAAGTCAATAAGAAAAAGTTCAGAAGTGGAAATATATTTGTGAGTAGATATTCAGAAAAAATACACTATCTTCTAAATGAATTTTTTTCAAGTTGATTCAGTAGCATATACTCCTCCATGGTTAAGTGGTATTATTAGGTTTGGTTGTAAACAAATATATGTGCCTGACCAGCTAAATGTGGCCAGTCCATCTGCAAAAGGTGAATTAAAAGAAACTGGATGCATAGATTAAAACAAACTAGTTGCTTTAAGTACTTTTTTTCCAGAAAAGCAATAATTTTATTTTATTTTTGGGAGCACCATGGCTGCATATTAAATGATAATTCAATATGGTTTTCTTCATATTTCATCAGTGGGGAAAAACATTTTGCGGAAGCTAGTCTGTGGATCATGGAAACATAAGGCAGTAATGCAACTGGTGCAAGCACATTTTAGGAATGCTTTCCAAAGTTTCAAATAGGAGCATTTTAGCTCAAGAACAGTGAACACTTTGGAAGATCTCAAAATCTGAAAATTGATAAATTGAATTTAAATGGAGGTAAGATGTATGGATGATATATAGGATAGCAGCTCAAAACTTGAAATCAGAGAGCAGAGTTTGAAGTTTGAATTCCACTCAAATTTGTTACATTTTCTTATGTGCAAATACCATTGGGGAAAGGTATGAATCCATCTTTATTTCCACAGTTATGAGTTAAATAGCAGGACAGATTGAGTTCTATAGCCTTGGTTGATAACCATTGACTTGGTGAAAACACCTATCTCTCAAGCAGCGTGTGCCACTCATGGGAATGCATTGGCCCATACAAACATGCTGAGTGACTGAAATTCTTGCTGTGTGTGTTTTGAATTCTGTTGCAGGCAGAGAAAGTGTTTCTCATCATTAAAGGAAGATGCTGTTTAACATGTGAGCAGAAAAATAAGAAGGAAATCAGCTCATTTTAAATGGTGCATTGGAACAGAAAAGACTTTTCCTTGGGCAAGGAAGTTGACTTGTGATGTAGCTGTAGGACAATGCTCGTCCTCTGTTAAAAAAAAAATGAAATGTACTCATTGATCATAAATCTGCATTCTTCAGATCTGTCAAATTCTGATAATCACTTGTTTCCTTCCATTAATCTCCAACTCTTTGTTAGGTCTGTGACTCCAGCAAGCTGAAGATATCAAAAAAATTCCTTGCAGAATTCATTGAATTAATACTGGAGCCATTCTTTTCTGACAGGATACACAATTTGTTTGAAAGGTGGCGTCAAGACGGAAAGTTAGAAAAAATTATTTGATGCGTGAATAATGACACCATGAATTTACACGGCTTAAAACTTTTCTGAAGACTATGTTGTAAATTTGGACATTAACTTAGTATGATTGAATGCAAGATTTAGCTGAACGGTAGTATAAAGCAGTAGAAAGTAATTTTGATGACTATATACTGATGATAAGATAAGAGATTTTAATAAAATGCTAGAATCTTTCCTACCAAAATAGTAGGATGGAATGTACAATTTAGCTGAGTGATTGTATAAAGTCAAAGAAAGCCAAGCAAATATTTTCATAAATGAATAACAATGTTACAAATTTATACGAAGAAGAGATTCAGTTAGTAAAATGCAGGGCACTTTTGCAACAAGTGTTTATATTTTTGTAATCTGCAATAAACATATATATATGGGCACATGGCCGAGTGGTTAGAACATTCGCATTCTAACCATGAGGACCGGGTTTGAATCTCACCATTGTCGATTTGTCAGGAAGGAGACTTCCTGATGTTATCAGACTGGAGGGGTCGATGCCAGCATTCGGCACCTTTGGAAAGTGCCTTAAAACCATATCACGGGTTGATCCAAGCCGTGTGAGTGAAATTGGTTAGACAGAACCTTTGGGTGTCGTCAATACCTGTGCTAGCATAAAGTCACAAGTCATCGTGTCTGAGGGCTTGAGCATACTACTGGCCTTGTTCAACTTGTTGATCACGCTAGATAACACGCTCTTTCACAGAAACTGTAACTAATGTCTGCTCAGCATAGTTGCAGTATAAACCACAGGTGGGCTGTGTGGGTGTTGAATAAACACAAATGCACCTGAGCAAGCATCTGCAATAGGGATTGGCTAGCTGCCCTAATAGATGGGTATCCTTGAATGCAAGTGGCCAGCTATACATTCATATATATATATATATATATATATATATATATATATATATATATATGCCAACTTCATGTAGTATAATGTGACCTGAAATTTTTTGCATGTATTTTAACACCTCCAGAAAAGAAATTACCTGTGTATAGTGTGTCCTGTCTTGCTACTTTTTTTTTGTGCAAAAAGAATGATCATAAAACTCACACCTTAATTAAGTGTATATGATAAGCAACTGATAAAATTACAAACTGAAGTCCAATTTAACACTTTTAGCATAAAGAATAAATATTACCTTTTCTACTTTTTCATTAAATTACATAGATATTACCATAATCTTTAGAAAGAGTTGAAAATAACAGTCAAAATAAACAAAGAATAGTTATATAATATAAAGCAGATATTAATTGATTTGTAGTATAATTGTTGCTGCTGTGTACAGTTTTTGAGGCAAACTTTATATCACGATGTTTCTGTTTGCATATTTTCCAGGTTTGTCTCCAAGAAGTTCCAGTGCCTGCTAGAGGTAAAGAAGGAGAAAAGAATTCAATAACGTCCCCAGACTATTACAGTTTGAGATCGATGATGGCGTCTCGGGCTAAAAATGAGGGTCACTGGACTAGACACTCAGGACATGGGGAAAAAGGCTCAGGTAAATTCAGATTACATTTACAACCCCTGATAAGTTTCTGTAAATACTGAAATACTAAGCATTGATCAAAGTATATGTATATACATTTCTTGAAGAATACTGGATTGCCCTCTTGGCATATACTGTCTGCATCCCCCACAGGTAAGAGCTATCACCGATTAGGCTATTTACATGCTTCACAGTTGAGATGGTGTTATCTACCTTGATTTCTTCAGTAAACGTGTAACAAGAACCTTACTCAGCTTTCCAGTGATTGGCCAATGACATCCCCATGTTGTGCTTTGATCCTTGTTCACATCAGTGTGCACTGAAAACTGGGAAAAGCTCGCTGCACATTCACATGGTAAGTGGAGGTGAAAACAAATGCCACATTAAGAAATGAGAGCTTGAACCCTGCTTTTAATTGTAGGTATTTTATTTAGGGCTTCACTTGTTCAGTCTGGTTGGACAGCTAGGTGACACTTGGGATAATTTCTATTATGTAAGTCTCATAGATCCACGTTTCTCCCTTACCAACTTCATGCCCATACATCCCGACATCTGTTGAAATGAATGAGCAGAATCTGAACTATGTGAAGGACAGTCTCTCCTCCACCCAGGCCCTCTCAATCCCAACCGTGACTGTTAATAGACCCTAACAATTGAAAATGCCTAGTTTATTGTCTTTTGACCTCAAATTCTTTCCTTTCCTTGCTTGTTTTCTTGTTCCTCTTCAGTAAAGGGGATGACGCTTCAAAAATCATAGCCACTGGCCATAGAACAGAAACATTTGAGATCAAGATAAGATCATGCTTTCGTTTATTTGTTTTTTTTTTCAACCATAGTGTCACACTCCCTTCAAATTTAATTATGTAATTTAAAGCCATATAACTATTCATCCTAAAGAATATTATTCCAGGCAAGCTGGAATATATACAGGAAACTGACATTGCAGCAATCACACTCAATTTTCCCATCAGTGGATAGAATAGCAGAACAGACAGGATCCTATAGCTTTGGGTGAAAGCCAGTATATGAGAAGGAAATTCTGAATTCATACTGGATTGCACTATTTTAGAAGTGTGTATACATATGTGTTATATTCCATGCTAACAGGAATATATACTTGAAAAACATGGGGGATAAAATAAGTAAAGGTTTATTGTAAAAACCAGTACAATAAGAATAAAGGTAACAGTTTTGTACAAAGTTGTCGCAAGTCAATCCAATAGTGAGAGCTACTATTGGAAGGTCGGTAGTTCTTTCATAAGTCTGAGTCATACTCAACAGATCCCAGCTAGACTCTGTAGTTCATTGACTTACAGATACTTATAGATAGTTGCTATCTACAGAGTAGTTACTCATGGGGGTGACAGGTTATTCCATTACATCAATATGGCTGGGGATCACTTGGGAATCAAAATTCCCACTGAAGCTCCTACTATGGATTTGCATGTCCAAATAAATACAACCTCTGCTATACTTGATTGGCATTAGTTCAGATGCAGTGGGCTTGTTTGACAAAGCCAATCAACTGACTGGGTGAATGCCACAACAGGTACACAAAGGTATACAAATAAAACTGACATATCTTTCTCATCCTACATATGAAATTTTTCTTATCAGTAATACGGATCCTGACCAAGTCTGTAGCATTCACTCATGCCATTCATAAAAGCAAGTATTTTGTTATCGCCCCTGCTTTGGATAGATTGAACTATCTAATCTTGTGTGGTTGTTTGTTTTGTAGGCTTATTCTAAATTCAAAATAATGAAGAAGGCAAGAGAAAACCAATCTATTATCTTCTGCAATTCACAAATAATAAAGAAAAAGAATCTGTGGAGAGTTTTGACTGACTTCAACCTGGTATTTTCAAAATAATTTCTGCTTTGAAACAAGGGTATTTTTATTACATTTTTCTATACATCATGTATGATTTGTTCTTCTAGTAACAGTGTAAGAAAGAGAAGCCACCGCAACACATTGTTTCTGTCTCAAACCCTTTCTTGGGGCCATGCCAGTTTTCCTAGAAGTTACTGTCTAAAGATGTTTGCCCAAAATACAATACATCGATCACATAAGACACATTCTGCTTACACTGACAGACTCCATAGTATCTCCAAATGATCAATACATACCAACACAATGACACTGCAAATAGTACCATGACAGAGAACACCACAAAAATAGTCATAAAGCTTTCATAGGATTATCCCACTTGTCTGCCAAAGAACTTCTGCATATTCATATTACCTGGCCCAGAGGTTGAACTCTCAATCAGTCCTTCAGCCAATCATTTTGGGTATGACAATAAACTACATCTAGCAGCAAGGCCACTGATCGGGAGGTTTTAATGAATGTAGAACCACTTCTTAATTGCTGTTCTCCAGTTCACTCTGACCCAGGGTGATAGCACATGTTAGGGTCCCAGCTATGAGCAAATACTTAACCACCATACTGGGATCAAAACATGAAAATATAAAAATACACTAGAAAACTTTACCAGCAATAAATTTTCCTAGTAATAAAAAAATTACCAGCAATAAATTTTCCTAGTAATAAAAAATTTACCAACAATAAATTTAAAAAAAAAAAAAAAAAAAAAATTAAAGCTCACAAGAAAATAAAATTTCAGTATTAAATGACCCATAAGGAGTTGATATGTCATTAAACTATCTAAATCACCAGCCAAGTAGTACAGTCTCAGATTCAGTAGATACAGGACAAGCAGTAACTGAGTAGTACTAAATAAGAACAAGATATCTCTAGACAAGGAGAATGAAATGTGAACACTTTACCCTTAGAGATTAAATAAAAGTTTCAGTTAGCAATTCTTTCAAAGTTACCCAGATCAAGGAAAACCTGATATGGCTGGAGAGTACAATGGCCAAAATGTGATAACACTACCAAAAATGATGACATTAGTCTAACTGTAAATAATGATAACTCTTCATTCTAGAAATTAAGGCAGAAATTAAAAACTTTAAAATGTAATTTAAATATTTTCTTTGAAGTTTTCATTTCGGTGTTAATTGCAAGAAAAGGCATAAATTTATTTGGAAAAATAAAATTTACTTAAAGCAGATTTAACATTTTTAAAGTTGATTTTTGTCATAAAAAAATAACTTTATTTTCACAATGACTCATGTCTACTGGTAAACACCGACCTTAAAAATGTTTTAAACATTTAGTATCTATTATAAAAGTAAAGAATTCACTAAAAGCTAGTTAATTTAATTGACATGGATTGTGTTATTCTATATAAAGCACTATTTTATTAACAATCACATTCAGTGTGTGATATTATACACACACACATGCAGCATATTTTCATTCAAACATGTTTCATTGAATAATATAGATATATATTATGTCTATTTTTATAATTATCCTTTCTAGTTCTTTAGTCAGTTTTTGATGTTAAGATGACATTCATCAAGGAAGGTGGTGAATTTTTTTCCCTACCAAAGTACTTTCGATCTCTTCCATGATGATCCTCAGGGGTGAATTACAAAGACGCACTTATTGTAACTGTGATCATTGTGATGGTGATTTTTAAATTGTTTTGTTCACATGTATCAAAAAACTATGGCACCTTTCTTCATGAATTTTATCTTAATATTAAGAAACTGATTAGTAACGTGAAAAGATTATTATAAAAATACATATATATAATATATCTATTTTATTCAATGAAATATATATATATATATATATATATATATATATATATTAAGACATTTTTTTTTTATGCTTATACATTCTTTTTATAGATGCAAATATTTAAGTAAATGCTCTGTTTATAATAAACAGTATTAACGACATTTGCTGGCCTGAATATCCCCAAAAATTTCATAGAAAATATGCGTCCTCTAACAGGAATCAAAGCTGTATCCTATATAGAACCGTCATATAGCCTGACATGCTTTTACTGAAAAAAAATGTCTTAAAATAATTGTTGGACTTTGTCCATTTCATTATATATATATATATATATATATATGGTGTGATGGGTAAATTGTCACCATTTTATATTTTTAATTTTGTGCATGTGCGTTGTTTATTTTGGATTTTGTCGACTGCACAGTATGGTAGGGTCAGTTGAGCACCATCTGTGAGAAAAAGAGCACCATGGCACAATTCATTCCAACAGAAATTTGGAAATGGTATGCTTTATTGCTTGGCATTCATGTTGGAAGCTCCAATTTGAACATTTCAGAGTATTTGGGTGTCTGTCTGAGGACAGTGCAGAGGATTCAGAAAGAGCTTTATATGTCTAATGCTGATTATGAAGCTACAGCAGCTCAGAAAACTCACTTTGATCATTCTGATCAGAAAAGAACTGCTGAATTTGTTGGTGAGGGGACTCGGAGGCTTACATCAAGTACCTTGAGGAGACAGTGCTACCCTGGGCCAGGAGAGCGGCTGCTGGAAGAACCCATGTCTGGCAACAGGACTCTGCACCATGCCACACAATCAGGAGAACCCAGTCATAGCTGTCAGATAATTTCTGTGACTATATCATGCCTTACATCTAGCTGCCTAACTCCCCAGACTGCAACCCCCTTGATTATTGTGTGTGGGTTGCAGTTGAGCAAGAGACCAGCAAAACTCCTTGTCATACCAAAGATGAACTGAAGGCAAGGATTATGGCAGCATTCACCAACTTAAACAAGGAGACCAACCATAAGAGTTGCAGGAGATTCCAAAGTCATCTAGAGGCCATGGTTGAAGTCCATGGGGTTTTTATCAAATTAATTCACTCTTCAGTATTTCAAGATATTTTTGTTTAATTTTGGTAAATATATCTGTTAAAATGAGATGTCAGTCTTATTTTCATTTTTGTGTAATTTAGATGACAGTTTATCCATCACGCCTTGTGTGTGTGTGTGTGTGTGTGTGTGTGTGCATGCATGTATATATATATATATATATATATATATATATATATATAAAAAGTTTGGTTAAAGAGAAATGAAAGTTTTTTTTCTTAAGAAATTCTTATTTATTTTATGCATCATTTTCTTGATTTCCAGTGAAAGTTTAAATGTAACCAATATCTGAATACATTTGGCTTTATTATGCTATTCTCAAAGAGGTTTTATTTTTTGCACATAACATTTTGTGTTGTATTTTTCTGTTATTAGCAAGGATTTGTCTAATTCCTTGAGTTTGCTGGTGATACGCAATTTAATCAAACTGTTAACAGATAAATGTCATGTTACATGTTAATCAGCACGATAATGTAGTAGTTGTGTAATCACTGTCTTTATTGGGACATCTTTTATTATTATTATTATTATTATTAATAATAATAATAATTATTATTATTATGCAAAAATTTACAAAATATTTTATACATAGAAATTTATAACATCATTATTCCTTCATCAAACTATTTTTACCTGGATTTTTATGACCTTACACTAATTTTCAGCTAAATTGTGTATTCCATCAATAGCCAATTTAGCAGTGGAATGAAAATATTGAACTCAGGTAATTTTGTTCAACACTGCATTATGTTAGAAAACTAAAACATTAACTTATGAACTCAAGTAATGTTCTTAAATAACCTTGTAAGATCCAGACGAACATGGATGTTATGTATGGTGTCTAACTCATTCAGAAATGTCTAAACTAACAGATACATATACCCCCTTTTCTCAGATCAGTAATTAAAAATAGCTTTAAGAGAATGAACCCCGTGGGTCTTGAAGAGAACTGTCTTTGGTCGGATTTTATAGATTGCTGCTATAGAATCACATATAAAGATATTTACTCGGTAACAGAAACCACATCAACAGCAAAGAACAACTAAAATGGATACTACATGTAACTCAAAGAGAGAATAATGATATAATCAAGATGTTGATATTCCACACTACCTGAAAGAAAAAGTTAGGAAAGAAAGACCCATCAATACTAGAAAGAGTGGACTTGAAAGACCTATTTTTAAAACTTTTTTAAAAGAAAGATTTTATAAATTTCAACCAACTATTTGGCCAGTCAATATTGAATGTTTCCTTATAATAGAATAGCTAATCTCACCATGTTGAATGTTTTCCTTATAATGGAAGAGCTAATCTCACCATCACTATTACTATCACAAAATAGCAATTCTGGCTTAGATCTGATGACTTCCTTGAGGTATTTTTTTAATATCTGCAACTTTTTGGAACCACTAATGAACTGGTGTATAGAGCAAAAAAGTTATAATTTGAAGGTTCCAGTTCTGGATCAAACATGATATGTAGAATAACTTCCAATACCATTTCTCTGATCATTAGCTGCGCCATATTTGTAACATTAGTGTAGGCATTGTTATGAAGCAAATCTGCTAAGCAACTGCCTTTCTCAGAAAAAGATCTTTCCTGTTTCAATATGTCATTTTAACAAATGAACCATTTATTTGGAATAATATTTACATGATAATAATTTCCAGATTTCAATAATTAATATTCAACACATCTCATTGAATCCTACCAAACACAGCAGAAAAAGAATTCCTCTCCATATTCATATTACAGTTGAAATTGCAATTAACTGTAAGTTCCATGCTAAAGGTTTCTTCCCTCTCACTTTTCACTTATAGAACTCTCTTCTGGCTTCTTGCTTTACAATAAACTTTGATCTTAAAAAAATTTAAATGCAATGTCAGTTGTTTTCTGTCTCCCTAATTCCACTTTTTTTATTGGCCTCTTTCCTTAATAATACTTTTCTCTCGGATTCTTTCACACTCAGTATCTTAGTGGTTTTATCGCCTTGCTTAGGATAAAATGATTAAAATAAAATATTCATCAGATTCTTTTTATATTGAGATGAAGATTTTTCTTAAATCATGCAACAATTTTCATAATTTTTGTTTCTTGTAATCATTTCTCATCACCACTGTCTATTCTTTTTAGAAGAAACACTTTTTTGTGTTTGGTAAAGAGTGAAAAACAAAGTGATAATACACTGCTGAATATTTATTTCTACATTTAATAACCTACTTATTATTTACTGACTTTTTCTGAAGGCTTGTAAATAAGGTGTTTCTGTTGACTGATTCTTCAAAACAACAAAGAGTTAAAGAAACACCGAAGATGTTTCTCAGATTTCAATGCTATTTGATGCCTGGTTTGTAGATTACCATTTTTGTTGTGACTTTTGAAAATGCCTTTTGAAGCTTCAAAAATCCACTAACTGTATCACTCTACAAAATCTTACATGTCTGGTGAGGACCTGTATATAAAACATTTTAAAACTCATCAGGTGTATGACAAGGAGGAAATGAGAGCCCAAGTCTATTTAATCTGTTCCGAGACTATGCCCTACAAAAAAGATGGGCAGTGATCAGTTAAGAATTCCATACCACATCCCAAATGAATCTGCCAATATAAGAAAACAATTCTGCTTTCCCTCCCAAGGTTAGACATACTTTGATACATCATGTCAGATAAGATGACAATCTGAAAATTAATTCATCCACTTTAAAGATATATTTAATTGATATCTGAATTATATATATTATATATATTCTGTACATTTAAAAACACAGATGTGAACTGATCATTTAAGCATATGACATTCCAAATGAATCTACTAATAGAAGACAATTATGCTGTTTTCCCATCTGAGGCCAATATATTGATAATGAAGGGACGGGTGGCTATACTGACAAGTATTCATAGTTGAAATAAGAATGAGCTTGAACAAAAAAAAAAATCAGCATCCTCTATCAAGTTTTTCATGAAAAACCTTTGCTAAACAGAAACTATGTCCTGGAATTAGAATGAAAGCAGTGATTGGGCATACTATAAATCCATCATAATTCAAGATGAGAAATTAGTAAATACTAAACACTTCACATTGGCATATGGATCAGTTATATCAAATTTAGTGTAGAAGATAAGGAACTTGAACATAGAATAGACTGTGCAAGGGGTAGTTTTTCAACAAATTGCTAAAATCCAAAACATTAACCTGAAAATTTGAATCCTGTTTTTAAATAGCCTAGTTAGATTGAGACTTTCATATGGATGTCATGCATGGCACCAAACCCATTTAGAAATATTTAAGCTGTCACCTGTATACAACTGCTTTCTAAGATCAATGGTTAAAAATGGCTTTGAGTGAATGAAATCTGTAGGCTTCAACAAGGACCATTCTTTTTTAAACCTCGTGGACTGACACTACAAAATCACAAACAAAGAACTGTACCAAATAACGGAAAAGATTTTATGAATTTGAACTAATAGCAGTACTGGCTGATTGGTCAGTGAATGCCTAATGTTTCATTATAAGGAAATGGCTAATATTACCATTAGTGATAGAGTAAATTCTTTTGTTGATGCTGGTTTGTAGAGTTTAAAGAAACATCAAAAGCCATTTCTCAGATTTCAATGCAAGTTGATGCTGGTTTGTACATTACCATTTTTATTGTGACCATTAGTGATAGTGTAAACTCAATAGAGTACAAAAGGTGGGTAGAAGGATGTGTGTGTGTGTATACAAAGATGTCCTTTTTCATATGTACGGGCATACAAAGTTCATAGGAAAGATTTAAAAACTTAAACTTTGATAAGAGTTCTTTGTTGGTTTGGTAGAATTATTAGATATGCCTGGAGGTAGTCAAGCAAGCTTCGGGCATTTTTATGCTGTGTTCAATATGACGTGGTTAGCTGGAGACCAGAGAGGAAATAAATCACATCTTATTTCTAAGGCATCATGTAGCTAAAAGAGGAAAAGACATATGATCACCAGTACTATTATGGAATTACTAATTGTTGAAGGGATATATTTAGTGAGATAAAGAGTAATATTATGATACAAGGGGCTACTCATAGTGAAAGAAAACGAGAAAACATTAGTGAGTAGAAAGGACAATAAAAGAACAGGTTTCAGAAAGGTGGAAGATGGTGATTGATGTCACATCTAAATTTCTGAGATCATAGATTACAGGAAAGCCAGGCCAGGGATTGAACTCACAATTACTATGTCTCCAAATGGTAGCCTCGTGGATTAAAGCATTGGTTTATGAATTTGGTGACACAGTAATTGTGAGTTCAGTCCCTGACCCAGGCAGAGCGTACTTGTATTCAGTGGAAACAGGGCAAGCAATAATTGAGCAGAACTAAAAATAAGAACTAGACAAGATATCCCAAGACATGGACAATGGAACAATAGTCTGCCGCCATAGATTAAATAAAGGATTCAGTTCAGAATTCCCTATAGGTTACCTGGATTGACATACACCTGAGGAAGGTCAGAGACCACAATGAGCACAACATTGTGATAATGACAACAAAGATGAGAACAATAGTGTGCATGTAAATAGTATAAATAATGGCAAAAATGATCTTTAAACTATTGATTGAAGCAGAAATATTTGTTATCTATAGCTGAGAATAGGATATTGAAGGCAAGAAGGGCAGAGAAGCATCAAGTAACTGCTTAATGAGTTTGTGTAAATAGATGGCAAAATGGGAAGGATAGTAAGGGGACAGATATTGAGTGCTACAAAGGATAGGAAGCTGTGGAGATCCATGATTGTCTATCTCCTGAAGAGAAATGACAAATAAGAGAAAAAGTCTTCAGCTCAAAGATTGACTGAATAGTTCTTTAGAATAAGAAAAAAATTCTGCTTCCAGTCAGCCTGCAGCTGATCTCTTCTCTGATCTAGCTTTCACAGCTCAATTGGGGAAATACTGGGTTGCATTATTCAATACCTTCCAAACAAAGCTAGTAATGTTTCATTGACATCTAGCAGACCCTAAATTTACTCCATTCACGATGAACAGTTGTATTCTAAATGAGGCTCCTTCCCTCTGTTAGGATTAAAGTTTACTCTGGACCTCAAGTAGAACTCTTATATTTACACCATTTCTAAAGATGTTAGGAAAATGGCCAGTCTCTTGTGCTGTTCAGGAAAGTACCTAACTCCTGTTGCTCTGCTATACCTTTACAAGAGTCAAACCAAAAATTGAGTATTGCTGCTAGATTTTGGCTGGAGCTGCCCAGACCCTGCTGTCGAGTCTTGACACAGCTTAAAAGTGTTTATGTGGCCTTATGAGTGACAAATGTTTTTTGTCAAACCTGCAACCTAATTTCTACAGACAAAATAGTTCTAGCCTCTCGCCACACTATCACTATTTCCATGGCAAATGTTCGAATGAGCTACATTCCTTAGTTCCACCAATTCAGACCTTCACATTTAGGACCCACCATGCCTTTTATACAGAGACTCATCCACCTTCCCTTCATATGTTTTCAAGGAGGCAGCTCCATTCAAACAGATTCTACCCAGAACTGTTACTTTATAGAACACCCTCTTGAGAGGACACTTCCTCGATCACTACGATCTTAACTTCTTTAAGTCTAGGGTCAGCTATTATCTATCCAACATATCTATATAATATGCACTTTATACGTCCTCCCTTTATGCCCTTACAACAACTTAATTCAGTATCCCTTTAACTTGAGCAGCTCTTGGGCCTTGTATCAGGGAAACAGTAATATAAAAAAAATTGTGTGTAGTATGCTCGTAAACAATACTGACAACAATCTTCATCATCTGGTTGAAATTTTTGGTGCTTTTTTATTTTTACTTTTTTTTTATTTATTTATTTTTGCCAGTCCCTTTGTCTTGAGTTTGTTTATATTTGATGTATTTACAGAAGTATGCAGCTGAATATAACAAGTCAGGTGTTGCAGTATAGTTTCCATTTGACTGCTTCATTACATCACATGATCAAAAATTAGTTGTAATTTATTTTATTTCTTTATAACATTATATAATTTCCCTTCAAGTTTTTTGATGATTATAAAAAAAAATGTCCCATTACCTGCTCCGAAACTTTATTTTAGCCTAATGTAATTTTAAAGGGATACTGAAGGTCAGTGTGCCATATGATAGAATTAATGAATCAGAATTCTGCCGGATTTTTTTTTTTTTTTAGTATCTCTTTTGGAAAATTCACTGATTGAAATTTCCTTTTTAATTAAATTAATTACCTTAAAAGTCATTAAACTATCAACTTTAGCCTCAGCTGTTTTTGCTTAGTTGAGCAGAACAGATTGAGCTATGTGATCATTTTCTTTGTGCATGGCAGATTTAATTTTTCAAATAATAATTCTGCTGTCTTTTCTTTAAAAAAGAAAAAAAAAGAAAAAATTCCTGCCACAGCATGTAACCATATCTCCCTTATAATGGCATTGGACTGACATTAACAAGAAACAGGGTTCCCTGAATCATCTTGGATATAATACTTTCCATCTCTCTCACAATTTCAGAGATGAGGAAATTTCATTATTTATTTATTCAAAAGTGGTCGTTAAGATTGACATCAACTTGCTTCCTATTTACAAAATTAATACTATAATTATTTGCAAATAGATAAATAAGCGTAAGCTACTCTGTAATTAACCAAACTCCAACTCGATTTTCAATTTAAAGTTAGTTTTACTTGTATTTCTACTAATCCCTAATCAGTATGAATCATGTTACATGCTTTTTCAAATGAAGTTTTTGTAATAACGTGTGGAAATGTTCAAGATAGAAGAAACGAAAAGCAAATGAAAAGATAACTTTTTCCAACAATAATAATGATCAACGCATGTACACATCAAGTGCTCCAGGCCAGATGCAATCTTCAGCTGAGTGCCATGCTTCAACAAAACTTTGGCCGATTAAACTCAGTACATCTCCACATGGTGGGTCCACAACAGCTGGAAAATGTTACGTTGCAACCTGTCTATGTTGTTAGTTGGACGTAACTTGATATGAATTTCTGGGTAATCCATGCACTTTCACAGCTTTCTCACCACAGGTCTTTATTACCTTATTTAGCTTTTGGATACCAGCACACCTGAGGAATCTCTTTAAGGAAGCAGCAGGCAATCCTCTACAGCCAACCTCAAATAGTACCAGGGTGCAGCCATATCTCCTCTCATGGACTTAAGTCACCAGTTCCTAGTACTAAAGCAGCTTTTTTTCATGAGCCTCTTCAACCCCTTCCTCCCATGCAACTGTCAGCTCACCAAGCAACTGATGTTTCTTCTCGCTATCAATCAACACTAGATCTGGCCTCAGTCCAGACACGAAAACCTCCACTGGTAGTGTAGCATCAACCAACACTGTCAACTTCCTTGAATCCTCCAACCTGGTCTTTTGCCTTGTGTCAGTCACACCTTGCTTCAGGAAGGCAATCCTTTGCAAGTCCGACGAGAGTATACTAGCACTTCTCGAAGCTGCTGCCACAACCTCCAGGACCAAGTTATGTCTAAAGGTGTACCAGCCATTCTGTCGTGCCTTCAGGCAGGATAGCAGTATGTGGCGCAGGTTTCCATATGTACCACACAACTGACAGGATGGTGATTCCTGCACTCCCATCCCCTTAAATTTGCCAGTGATGCAGCCACATCATATGCTGCCTGAATGAAGAACTTTAAATTTCCTGTGCTGAGATGCCACCAATCGGACCAATTGATCAGAACACCATCAATACCCTCCCAGTTGAGCCATCGACCCTGCTGAGCCTGTTGGACAGACTGCACCAATCATCTCTCCTCCCCAAGCTTCTGAACACTCTGATCCTGTAACTTGCATTTGTATTAGTAACAACAATTGGATGCAACTGCGGAACATCCCCAAATGCGGACTTAGCAATTTGAATGTGGGGTAGGCCCTGAAAAGGGCTGTTTTTGCATTCTCAATCTTGTTTCAGCTTCATGCACAGCAGCAGTTGAAGAGGCATTTCTCCTCAGCTACTGAGTCATTTGATCATCATTTTCGGCTTCGTGTGCAGAAGCGTTCAGGTATGCTCTTCTGGAAAGCTGATGGCTATGTTGATCTTCGGACTTGGTGGCTCTGATTGAAGCATTCCAAGAGGAATTTTGTGACAGGCGAACTGAACATTCTAAAAACAATTTGTTATCCCTTATTTACATGGCAGACCTGGTGGCAGCAGTTTTGCAACCTAGGCAAGTTCTTTGGTAGCATGTCTTAGGCAAGCACGAATTGTCAAATGGAATGCATGGGCAAACACCAGAAGAGATATGTTAATTATAATTAATTATCATTTACAATTATATTAATTATAATATTAATAATCATTATTTATAATTTATATAATTAATATAATTATATAAATTTAACTGTATAATAATAAATATTATTATTGTAATAATTTAACATTTTATTTTTATTGAAGTTTTTATGAAAGATTTATATCCAAGAACAGATAGTAAATAGTAAAATGTTGCTGAGAGTTATAATGGACAGGAAGTAGTGGAGAGCCATTGTCGCCAACAGTTTGGACTCAAAACTGGTACTGAAGAATTACCTATAAAACAAAAAAAATTTCATCAAAATCGGATGAAAACTGTGGAAATGCATAAACAACATCCGATCACACACACATTTTGAGAATTATATATATATATATTTTCATCTGCAGACAGACTGTTTCACTGTATCACAGCTCATCAGTGTGTCTAGACATTTGATTACTTTAAGCCGGGATTGAAACCCGACTAATTTGGCAACAGCTGGAAATTTTTCCCTGTAAGCCATCAGTGCACAGTTGAAAGAAAGGTGAATTTTTATGTACTTATTCTGTGAATAAACATGCCAATGACTATAGTAATAATAATACAAATTAATAACACCTCTCAAAATAGATAAAAATTACCACAATTTCATATCTTTCAATGCTAGCAGAATTTTTGTGAAGCAAGTGCTCAATAGGTAACTAGAGCAACAATAGTCAATAAATTAATAAATATTAAAGTGTTTTCTTTCTTGGCAAACTCAAGAGTTTTGCATAACATTGCTCACCATTTATTGGACTCTCTGACCCTGATGAAAAATTTTATGTGAAACTTTGAAGATGGTCAAGAGATGAGTCAATTATGATTTATTAATCTATTGACTATACATACATATATACATATGAAGAAATATAGTTTTAAGGTCTATACATATATATACATATGAAGAAATATAGTTTTAAGGTCTATACATATATATACATATGAAGAAATATAGTTTTAAGGTCTATACACATATATATATATATATATATATATATGAAGAAATATAGTTTTAAGCTATATTTATAGGATAAAGTGCTCAATATCAGAGATAGAGCATATGTAAATATAAATATAAAAGTGAACATAGATGTCAACACTCAGAGGCGACAGGCTGTTTCATGCTGGACGCAATCGTGAGGCCACAAATGCTGGATTTTTCCTTGGCTATTTATATATATGGGTCAGTGGTACATTGTGGGTAATCTATTCTGGTGGTTATTTTTATGGGAGTGGCTTGTTTGTTTATTTATTTATTTGTTTGAGTTAATTTATTTTACTTGTTTTTCATTTTGTATTATTCTTTTTGTTTTTTGATGTTTTATTAATGTAGTAAAAAATTTGGTGGGTTGGGGATTTGCTTGGGTCGTTTATTTAATAGTTTGTTTTGGTCTGGGAAGATAATTAAAGCTTAGATTAGATGTTTAGATTGTTTGCCATAGTCTATTCTGTTATTTTGTTATATATTATGCACCGTTACATTATAACATGTAAATATCCATTACAAAATTGTACATTTTGTTTCAACATTAAATTAACTTTTCTTAGGTGGCAAACAATGATGGCACTCCATATTTTGTTTTAAAATGTCTATAAAAGCAATGTTTTCAGATGCTCAAATTGTAAAATATTTTTTTTTAATTTAAAAATACAAATTGCAGGTTGATTATTTTAGAATATTAATAATAAAAAATATAAATTAAGTTAAATATATGTAACACATATATACATACATACATATATACATACATACATACATACATATATATATATATATATATATATATATATATATATATATATATATATATATATAAATAAAACATGTTCTAATGTAACAGTGCATTATATTTATTACTCTACTTTTGTATTGAGCCTTGTTTTAAATTAATGCTTTGAATGTTGAAATTTTATTCTTCGTTCTTTTACATTTGGATACATATATAAAGTTTATGATATTTTCTCATACAAAATAAAGGTATTACAATTTTTCATGTATCATTTCTTTTTTCTTCTACCAGTTTCATAATTTTTTTTTCAGATTTTGTCATCAACAAATATACAAAAACTGGATGATTATTATAAGGGTGAGCATAAATGTAGACCCAACACCACATCACACATTATTATTATTATTATTATTAAGCTGCAAATAAAATTAAAAGTTGCATTATATTTCAAGTCAGAGTATTTTAACAGTATTGTCTTAACAAAAAATACATTAAAATGTTCCATTTTGGCTATGTTCCAGTAGCAAACAAAAATTGTAAAATATAGATTTGGACACCTGTCTTCAGTTGTTTGGATGAATTCTTGCTCCTAAATGAAACTGGTCCTCCCCATCTATTATAATGATAGTTTTTATAGTAACATTTTGTTTTTTAATTCTCTGTATGAAGACAGAAGATATAAATATTTGCACAACAACCAAAAAAAGGAGAAAAATACTATCAGAGTATCAACTGTATAAATTACAGACATATTACATTTAGACACATTCATTCTGCTTACAGAGGGAAGGCTGCTTAGACTCAGTATATATGGTCTCAAGCACTCTGAATATGCTCATCATATTTTTATAGTGTTGGATGTGCAGATTATGTAATGGTTAGTGGCTCAGAATATGAAATCAGTGAGCAGAGTTCAAATTCAAGTCAAGTTTGTTGCATTCACTTTTTTGCAAATACTCTTTGGAAAGGTACAAAACCATCTCTTCTCTCTAAAGTTTGTGTTAAATAGAAGGGCAGACCTGACTCTCTGGATATGGTCGGCAACCAGTCTAAGAGAAGGACAACTCTAACCATCTGTATTCCTGCTGTAAAATATACTATGTATTCATGGGGAAGATTATGGAGTTCACACTGACTGAACAATGTTGACTCTATTTGACCTACAACTTCATTGATTTATTATGTTTATATTGCACATTAACATAGCCAATGGAAATTCTGTTCTTGAACTATGGTGTTAAGAAGACTCCTTAAAACATAAAAAACAATTTTGAAGAATCTTCACAGAGTCAATGATGTCAGTTTTCTGGAGATCTTTTCTCTTGGTTTCAGTTCCAATTCTCCCTAAGTACCTTTTCAGTTTTTTAGTTTGTGTTCCAAGCGCACATAGTACTACAAGAATTAGTTCTACATTCATACTCCATAGCTTCTTCAACTCCCTAGACAAATCGTAGTGGTTTCTTTATCTATAACAATAAGGTTGCGTCTTTGTATTTCAGTGACTTAATCTGTCTGGACTAAGAAATCCAATAACATCTGGTAACAGTCATTTTCCATTACTACCTTTGGCTGATGTTCATACCGCTTCTCCTTTACACCAAAGCCAAAGGTACCAATGGATTTTTTTACCAGTCTAATCATGTTGTCAAATATACTCCTTCTGTGACAACTTGGACATTCCACAAGGATGTGATTAACTGGTCTGATGAACTTTTGCTATGGTACCTTGAATTGAAGTGCATTAGTAGATTGGCAGCTAGGTCTCATCATTTTATAGTTGAAATTGCTAGATGTAACCGTAAGTTCTATTCTAACAGTTTCTTTTCTCACACTTCTTGCATGTGAAACTCACATCCAGCTTCTTGTTTCACAGTCAAGTTTGATCTCCAAAAGTTTAAAGGCAATGTTATTCATTATCTTTAATCTTGTTAATTATTTTTTCTTTTATCATCCTCTCTCCTTAATAATAGTTTTTGTTATATTCTCTAACACTCAGTAACCCCTTGCATACTAGTGGCTTTATTGCCTTGCTTAGGGTGAAATGATTAAAAAAGAATTTTAAAAACCATCTCATCAGCTTGCTCACACATTCTGCATTTGCTTTCTTCTTCTGGTCTGTCTTTTGATTGATATTATTATTATCATTTTATTTCCTTTGATTTCTGATCTACCCATTTTTTTCTGTGTCCCAGCCAGAGACCTAAGGTTAGAAATCACATCATATTTTCCACTGATTTTATTTTAAAAAAACACAAAACCCCTAAGATCACACAAATTTTATATAGATAAAGCCCTCCATAATGTGTGAGACGTACTTGTGAGTACAATTAATTTGTGTATTTCTTTAAGGCTTGGGCTACCAAGGATCACTTCAATGATTCTATTGGAACTTTTCCCAAACAAACCAAGGGTTCCAACTACAACTGGAGTTCATCATCTGTAATGTCTGCATAGTTTTTAGCAAAATTTAAACTTTTTAATAAGAGATCTTTGGAAATGGAGGGGTAGAAGTCTGTTATGTTGAATTGGATAAAAGTGGCTTTATTTTTATTCTTAATTCTATGGAACCACTTTATAGTATCCAAAGAATCTTTCCAAAAATTATTATAAGCGTTTTCTTGTATGGTGTGGATTATTCTTTTAATTATATTTTTTTAAATTAAACCTAGTTCTGTTTTGGAAGGATTGATCAATTGTGATTGTAAGTTGTTATTGAAATTGGGTTTGTTGTCTTTAAATAGTAAATATGCATTTTTCATGTGAATTTTCCCCATTCAGTCTCCAATACCAAATTTATCAGCAAAATTAGCAATATCCTTGTTAATTAAAAAAATAGTATTATTGTTGTTGTCTACTTTATAAGTATTAGTAATTTAATTGAGAAGTTTGTGATAATTAGTGGGGTTAATTTTATAAATATTACTCGATTTGTCAGCTTTAATCCATGCATTTTTAGAGTTTTTGATAGTATTAATATCTTCAAGTTTTATTGGAATTGGTTCGATGGTTTTCTAAAGCTAATTTTTTTTATTTAAGTTTAACATGTCAGCTTTGAAAGGATCTAGGAGTTTATCACTTGGTGGAGTGTTTTGAGATTTTAGATTATATTTTTCTTTTTTGTAATCTAGTGTGTCTGGTGGGGTTTAAATAAAAATTTGTTTTCCATCATAGTCTTTTAATAAGGTCTATTATTTTATCTTTGAGTGATAGTGAAAGAAAACACACCCACACACACACACACACACACACACACACATATATATATATATATATATATATATATATATATATATATATATATATATGCACATTTCATAGAATACGACAGATAAAGTGCTTTTATTTAGTTTTTTATACAATTTCTCATGCAATCTAATAATTTTTTTCTTTTCAGGTGAGAAATTATATAAAAACTGTCCGAATGTTCTTTTTATCCAAGTGCTTTTGGCTATACATTTAGCCATTTTCAAGGATTAAATATTTTAACTGTTAAATGAGAAATAGTTTGTTGCATGTATGTTTTATAAAATGTTTTCATTTTTCAAAAAATGGTGAAGATATTGTGTCCATGTTCATTAAGTGTTGTTTTTATTAATGATGCTATTATATTAGTGTTGTCAACAAGTATGTTACGAATAGTGTCCAGTAGGTCTCCATGAATATTTAAATGAGATTTAATTGAGCTATTTCTCATTTAACAGTTAAAATATTCAATGAAATGTGCATGAAAGAAGGATTGCTGCCTAAATACACAAATATATATATATATATATATATATATATATTTATATTATCACAACATTTCTGCCAGTGTCCTCTACCCTTTTCAGAAGCTTGTCAAGCCAGGTAAACTGCAGGGAATTTTGAACTGAACCCTTTATTTACTCTTTGGAGGTAGATTGTTCCTTTTCTGCTATTCAAACTGTCAGCTGCATACAGTTGCTTTCTATGATTAATGGTTAAGAAAAGGCTTTGGGCGAGTGAGGCCTGATAATTTTGACAAAGATCATCCACCTTTGAACATTGCGGACTGGCATTACAAAATCACAAGCAAAGAAATGTACCAAATAACAGAAACTACATCAACCGAGGACTACCTAAATGGATAGCACATGGAGGGGAAAATAATATGACCAGGATGTTGACTACTTCAAATAAAAATTTAGGAAGGAAACTCCCATCAATACTGGAAAGCAATAACATCTACTGAACTTGAGCAACATATTTTTCTGAAAAATTGTTTTAAGAGAAAGATTTTATGAATATCAGTTGATAGCAGTACTGGCTGCTTGATCAATGAATGCTAAATGTTTCCTTATAGGGAAACAGCTTATACTACCATTACCATGTCTTGAGATATCTCATCAGGTATTTTTTTTTAGTCTTGCTCGGTTATTGCTTAACCTGTTTCTAGCTTACTTGGTTTCATAAATTATTTCCAACAATACATTTTTGGTTACCAGCAGTACTTTTATGAAGGAAAAATTATTAACAACTATTCATTGTTGAGGGAAAAGTATTACCAGCAATGCATTTTTGAAGGAAAGTTATTACCAGCAGTATGTTTTTGAAGAAAGAGTTATTACCAGCAGTATGTTTTTGAAGAAAGAATTATTAGCAGCAATATAGTTTTGAAGGAAAAATTGTTACCGGAGATAATAATATAATTTCTCCTTTAATTTTGAAGGAAAAATCATATTATCAGCAATACAGTTTTGTAAAGGAATATTACCAGAAGTATGTTTTTGAAGAAAGAATTATTAGCAGCAATATAGTTTTGAAGGAAAAATTGTTACCGGAGATAAATATATATTTTCTCCTTTAATTTTGAAGGAAAAATCATATTATCAGCAATACAGTTTTGTAAAGGAATATTACCAGCAGTATGTTTTTGAAGAAAGAATTATTAGCAGCAATATAGTTTTGAAGGAAAAATTGTTACCGGAGATAATAATATAATTTCTCCTTTAATTTTGAAGGAAAAATCATATTATCAGCAATACAGTTTTGTAAAGGAATATTACCAGCAGTATGTTTTTGAAGAAAGAATTATTAGCAGCAATATAGTTTTGAAGGAAAAATTGTTACCGGAGATAATAATATAATTTCTCCTTTAATTTTGAAGGAAAAATCATATTATCAGCAATACAGTTTTGTAAAGGAATATTACCAGCAGTATGTTTTTGAAGAAAGAATTATTAGCAGCAATATAGTTTTGAAGGAAAAATTGTTACCGGAGATAATAATATAATTTCTCCTTTAATTTTGAAGGAAAAATCATATTATCAGCAATACAGTTTTGTAAAGGAATATTACCAGCAGTATGTTTTTGAAGAAAGAATTATTAGCAGCAATATAGTTTTGAAGGAAAAATTGTTACCGGAGATAATAATATAATTTCTCCTTTAATTTTGAAGGAAAAATCATATTATCAGCAATACAGTTTTGTAAAGGAATATTACCAGCAGTATGTTTTTGAAGAAAGAATTATTAGCAGCAATATAGTTTTGAAGGAAAAATTGTTACCGGAGATAATAATATAATTTCTCCTTTAATTTTGAAGGAAAAATCATATTATCAGCAATACAGTTTTGTAAAGGAATATTACCAGAAGTATGTTTTTGGAAAATCATGACCATCAATATGTTTTTGGAAAAACGTGACCAGCAATACATTCTTGGAAAAACGTGACCAGCAATACATTCTTGGAAAATATTACTTGCAAATCAATTTTAAAAGGAAGGAAATTGTTAGAAATAGTTTTTTGAATAAAAATATTACCTCAATAAAAATTTTGTTGGCATTAAATAACCTATTGAGGTTGATATGCCGTAAATCTCAAACCAAACAGACCCTGCTTCTAAGTCTGGCCTACAGATTGAAATCATAATTACTGTGTCAGCAAATTAAAGTGTCGGTTTGTGAATTTGCTGACATATTGTGAGTTCGATACCTGGTCAGGGTAGTATAGACTGAGTCTTGGAGTGAGCAGTAATTAAGTATCACTAAATAAGAACAAGACAAGATATCCCTAAACATGGATGGTGGAATAAAAACAGTCTACCACAGTAGATTAAAGTGTTCAATTTAAAATTCTCTGTAGGCTATCTGGTTCAACAAATATCAGAAGAAAAGCACAATGGCAGAAATATTGTGATAACAACAAAAATGAGGAAAATAGTCCAAATGTAAATAATTGTAAATATTTCTTTGATATTCTTTGCCTTGGTTAGTGCTCCAGTGTAGAAAGTTTGATTCTCATAAAGCGAGCTGCTCTTGGGATTTTGTCTCAGATGAATCTAGGGCACATCATAATGAGGAAAGATAACTTAGAGAATGTGATACTCACAGGATATATTCAATGCTGGAGAGAGAGAAAGAGAGAAGCAGTAAATAACCTGTGTAGTTGTCTGGCAGAACAAGGAGTTGGAGAGATAGCAAAAAGACAAACCTTGTTAAAACCCACAAATGGTAGGAAGTTGTGGAGGGCCATGATCGTCCATGTCTTAAAGGGACACTGCACGTAGAAGAAATGTATTTGATTGATTCATTGAGCTTCTCCATGTGTGTCTTTTTTTTTTTTTATTGAGAACCCTTTAACTTTTTCCACAATAAGAGAAGACATGTAATAGCAAGCTTTTTTGTGAAATGTAAAAAGAAAGAAAGAAAAAATCATCAGAATTCTTTAGCTATTAAATTATTGTTTATTAGGGGAAAAATGTATTAGAAATTAATTGTTCAGCATGTCACGTCAAATTTATCTCCAAGATGAATCGGAGATATCCAAATGCACTAACACTTTCGGAAAAAGAATTACACTCTTTTTATATCACTTGGACTTTTAGATTTCTGGCAAAGATATCCAAAGTGATGAAATGCTGCATACAAAATAATTGCAGATTTCACAGATGCATAAAAATGGTGTTTATTTAAAAAAAAAAACATGGTGCTCAGCTTTACTGAAAACATTTAGTGAAACACTGACTCCTTGTCCTTCATAAAGGATTCACAATGTACAAATTCCATTTTCTCTCTTCTTTTAATAAGAGATTACTTATTTGTGTTCATTTCTAGTTTTGTAAATCATGTAAAATATTTGCAGTTTTTTAAATTGGGATTAAATGACTAGATATAAGTTTTATATATATACGGTGCTGGTAAAAAGAAACTCCCTATTTAAAATAGTTAATAACTTCATTAAATATTGGTTGATTTTCATAAAACCTGTTTTATTTTAAACAGTATATTCATAGAACTCCAGAACAGTGTTAAAATCCTATATAGGAGTCAGTGTTGTCCACCAGTATTTATAATTGTCTGGGTATATTCCTCAACTTACTTCATCATTTTCTGTATCATTTGCACATTTGCTTCCAATCTGGCTGTTGAAGGATGACCATGTTCGTGAATCTCTACTACAGATCCCATACTCATCAGCTTGGAATTATAATTTGTGATGGTTTTGTCATCTATTGTAGCATGAAGTTCATGAACACTGCACCAGCATCTTTTCACACTTGTACCACAGACTGTCCCATTTAGAAATGGGATGCTCATTGTGCCATTTTGTGCTACAGCTGTCACTCTGGAATAAAAACAGAAATTAGGAATTAAATTCTACCACTTTAGGGATTACAATATATTTTTCATGCCAATGTGATGATATTAAAAGTTACAAGTAATTTTCAATTGTTAGTTTATTTCCACCCATCCTATGTGTGTGTGCGCATATATATATATATATATATATATATATATATATATATATATATATATATATATATATATATATATGGCCTGAAGATTGTGTTTAAGCATGAAACAGACTGTTGCTGCTGGGTGTTAACCTCAATGACCATTTTTATATTTACATACACTCTATCCCTGATATTGAGCACTTTAACCCATAAATATAGCATACTTTAAAACTATATTTTTTATCATATATATATATATATATATATATATATATATATATAAAAATGTTTAATGGATATGATTCCCTATTACAGGTATTTTGTTACTTGTTTTATTCCATCTTATTATTGATGTTTTTTTTTATCACAACATTCAATGGTTGGCTTCAAAATCGTAATGTATTGTAATTGATAGACTTAAAAAATCATTGGGTTTGATTTATTGTAAAACAGCATTACAAATGTTACTAGTTTTACTCCATCTTATTATTGTTGCTTTTTATCAGTTAATGATTGGCTTTACTATAGAAATGTGTTGCAAATTATTAAGAAATACACCAGGTACAATTTATTATAGAACAGCATTACAATTTTTTGTATTACTACTTTGTTGCTATATTATAATTGTTGCTTTATATCATCATACTTTGGAGGGATAGACTCTTTTACTAGTAAGATTGAATATAATTATTTTTCAGTTGAGCAGTCACATTAGTTTATCTTTCATGGTTGTTGCATTAACCACTTCATAAAAAAACCTTTCATTGATTAAATTAGGCACATATATCATTATTTTACCAATGCTTCTTCCCCATTTTGTTAATTCCTGTTTCATCACAGTGGTCACAGGAATCCAAAGGCATATTGAGATAGTGAAAGATGACTTCCAAAAGCTAAACAAAGTATTTAGAGACAGGAAAATGTTGTTAGAAGCAACAGTGGTTTGGTACTACAAAATGATGTTAAGGATACCATGGATGAACATGAGAGCCATGTGGAATTTTTTCAGGAAATTTTGAATGAAAGGAACACTTTAAGAGAGAGTTGAATTTTTTTCTGGGTTTATAAAGATTAAAGAGGGCTTGGAGAATTTGTCACTCCCATTTCATATCGAAGGCAAGAGAGGCAACTAGTGGGAACTAGGAGAGATGGTTGGGAGTAAACAATGCTTAGAGCTATAAAGAATAGCAAGTTGTGGTGAACGATGTTTGCCTATGTCTGATAGGGATGCAGCACACAAGAAGAAGTTGTCTTTTTAAAATGTTTTAAAGTATGTTTTCATCTCGTCCTTTTTGTTTTTAATTTTTAGATAATGCATATTCATTATTATTTGTATGTTAGTAGCAGTTTTTTTCTCTATCCATTTGATGATCAAAAGTAAGAGATAAAATGCATAAGAAATTGTCATCAAATTTATTGCTTTTGAGTAGTACTTATTTTCATCTTAAATTGCTTTTTATCACAGTTTTGCTCCTGCTATCAATTTGTCAATGAGTAGAAAGTACAAATCTTCATTGAAGGAAAAGCTCACTGTAAGATTTGAACTTGGTCCTTTTTGGTTCCAGGGGACATGGTTGAATGCTTCAGTACCTTTGACAAAGCTGAAAGAACTCAACAGAGTTACTGAAGGACAAATCAAACCTATAAACCTTTGGGGGGGGGGGCTAATCTCCAACAAACATATTGGGAAGTGTTAACTAAACAGTAGTTATAGAAAATTCCATGCATATCTGTTCACCCATTCTTTTCCATTTAGGTGGGGCATGTCATCTCTCAGGAATAGCGTTTGGTAGAAACAATTGGAATGGGTCAGCAAAATCAACCAAAAGTTCAGGATTCCATATTGAAACAACCTGGAATTGAATTATTTATGTTTGTTTTGTTGTTGTTATCATAATTGTGTCCTACCTTGTCCATCAGGTGCTTGTAGATCCAGGTAATCATCAGGAATTTTGAACTGAACTCTTTTATTTAATCTATGCAGGTAGATTGTTGTTGGTCTGCTGATCCTCTCTCAGGTTATCTCATCTAGTTATCATTTACTACTAATCAGTTATTTTTTTTTTTTTCTTTTAAGCTTATCACCCCAAGCAAGGCTGGAAGCCACTAGCACGCAATGGGGTTACAGAAGGTTTGGAGGAAGAGCAGATAGGAGTGGTAAAGGAGAGGATGTGGAGAAAGATAGTGGATCGATCAAGGCAAGGGGGTTACAGAAGATTTGGAGCGAGAGCAGATAGGAATGAAAGGTGAAAGGATGTAGAGAAGGGAAGTGGATACATCAAGGCAACTGGAGATGTCGATTGATGTTACACTTAAATAGTTGGAAATTGTATTTTTCAGGGAAACAGGAATAAGGAAGGGAGTTCCACAGGCGAGATGTGTGAGACATGAAGTGCTTGCTACATTTCCTCTTGAATTAAACAAGGTATCCATAGACAAGGACAGCAAAACTTGTATACTCTACCCCAGTAAATTAATTAAAAGGTTCAGTTCAAAATTCCCTAAAAGTTACTTGGATTGGTAAGAACCTGATGAAGGCCAGAGGGAATGAAGAAATGTTGTGATAACAACAACAAAGATAAAGAAAATGGTCTGCATGTAAATAATATAAATAAGGATAACTCCTCATCTCTGAAATTCAGATAGAAATTACCCAACCAAGAAGCAAGCAACCCAAGACAAGACCAATAGGACAAATGATACAGCAAAAGATATCACTCACTTCTTTAACATTTCTTGGCATTCTTGTCTTTTATTTCCTGTCTTGTGCTGTCTACTCCCTGCTGTAGATTGACAGCCTGAGTAAAAGTTATGATAAAAAGCATCTATAGTTTAAGATAAAAGTACATAGTAGTCAAAATTAATAATAGTAATAATAATGGTTAAGAATGCACCATTTCAAAAAGTAAAGTAAAATATCTTGAGGTGCAAAATTGAATTAAGGCAATAAAAAAGGACATAATTATAAGGGACAAAAAGAGAAAACAGCTACAGTAGTTGGCAATATTAAATTAGGAGCAAGAAGAGGAAAATATAGAGAAAAACAAAAATCATATAGGATGAGCTAACTGGTTATTACACATCACTCAGCAGAACTAAACCAAGGAAAATAATTTTTTTTTTTTATAAAAGGAAAACATAAGAAAATACATATGTATCAATAGAGCAGATTGATTTTTTTCATTTTTATTTTTAAGAAAATGAATGTTGCACTCAGTGTGAAAGCTGAGATTTAATGTGATAAGTACTGACACCAAAAATTAGATTGATGTATTTTACCAATTTCTGAGCATTTAATTTTTAAAATCACATGAAAAAAATGTACAGAAATAGCAAATTTCTGCAGGTTTTTACATACAAACTGACTTTTACTATTACAAGAATAAATCCAAATAAAATTGATACATTAAATGGAAGATATATTCAAACTAGAATTCTAATTATGAATCACCCACAAGCAAAATATGCAATTTTTTACTGTATTCAGTAAGTGAAAACTGCAAAAATTGCAAAAGATTAAAAAAGGCTAATAAAACCAGCAACAACTAAAATTGATGGCACATGTAAATCCAAGAGAAAATAATTGTATAATCAGGATGTTGACATTCCACACTGTCAAATAAAAGGTTAGGTAGGAAACTAATACTGGAAAGAGCAATAACAGCTAGTGAACTTGAGAAACATATTTTCATGAAAGATTATTGTAAGAGAAAGATTTTATAAATTTCAACAAAAATGAATGACAAATGTTTCTTTGTAGGAAAATGGCTAATATTGCCATTAATGACTTATGTGTATTTTGCTAAATTCATGCATTTTCCAAAAACTGAGAAACTCTGTCCTGTGTTTGATAGTATATATGACTATCCCCCACAAAACCCAGCAGAATACATAAAGAAAATATTATTTGATGGTACATCAAATTGTAAGGCCTCAACTTATGTTGACTAGTCATTAGAAATATTTGAATATTAAACTGGATATTAAAATAATTCTGTTACCATTAAGAAGATTGTTGTTTTGTCTTTCTTATAAATCTACACACTATAAATACACTTTTACTAATTTTTGTTTATTTTTTCTTCCAGAAAGATATGCCCCTGAATATTGCCCTTCAGTCTCATCACGAAGTACTGATTCCCAAGACTCTGACATGAAACACATTCAACAATCATATGGTTACCCCAGTGACGAGTCAAGGTCAAGCCAGAAATCCAACCGATATGACAGGGGCAGCTTCACTCCGCCACCCCCAAGGTCCACTCACCACATTTCAAAACCATAAATCGGTATTATTGACACAAGCAACAACACACAACACATAAATGCACATGTTTCTAAAGTCCACAGGTGTATGTATTGTAATACGAATATTTTATTTTCCTACAGAGAGATATATTCTGGTCCAAATGTTAGGTTCTCGAGAATGTAATATGAAAAACTGACAGTAGAGACAACCTTACCATAAACTGTAAGTTTACCGAAATGGCATCATCTCCCACCTTGCAATCCTCAGTTTCTGCATAAACACATACGTCCACCATAGTTAAAATGGCATCTCACCTCAACACGAAGCCTTCAGAATGTATATCTGAACTTAGAAATGATTTGAAGACATGTGAATGGTGTAAACTTCATATAAATTGGTCCCCTGATGAGGTTGTCAATGAATTTATCATAGTTTGAATATGAGCTATAAAAGAAGCAGGTTATCAATTGGGTACAAGCCTTTGCTTGTAACAGACAGTTACCAGCAAGCTTATGCTAGTTAAAAAAACAACTTGAAAATGATTTAAAAAATGACTTCTGTTTCTGGATATTGAGTTCTGAATGAAATTACATGTCAGCTAAAGGCAGTATAAATTTGATGAACTGAAAAAAAAACAGTTTACATTCAGGATTAGGTGTTTACACCAAAATGATGTTCCTGAACAACTAAAGTAAATGTGCACTGTAAACTAAGTTAACATTTTAGTAAAATCTTGAATAACACATTTGGTGATCTTAAATTTTAATGTGAAAAAAAACACAGCATTGATGCTATTAAGAACTTCTGGTCTCAACAAAAAATTCAGGAAGCAGAAGCTTGTACATATATTAACTAAAAATGATTTCTAACATCAGCAAAATAACTTCAATCAAGATAATCACCCGATAAAGATTTTTAGAATACCATGGTTAAACTCCATTGCAGTAACATATAAAGAATGCTGTTCAGACAATTTTTGGCACACTGTACATCATTTCTTTGCTGTCATTTGTAAAAACTGTAGCAGGTTCTAGACAAGCCTTTACCGCTACAATCAAATCAGCCATGTGGATAGTTTACTGGTTCAGTTCTAAACTGAACTTCCAGATCATTTTTTCAGAGCATTCTTACCATTTTACAATGGTTCCAGATCATTTTACCCAGACTCCAAATCATGTATTATGGTTGCAAAACCTTTTCCTCATTTTAACCTGGTTCCCAGCTATTTTCTTCATTTTACTTTGGTTTCAGACCATTTTATCATTTTAGTCTGTTTCCTGACCAATTTACCTTGTTTCTAGTGCATTTTCTCATTTTTCCATGATTCCAAACTATTTTATATATTCACAAAGAGTTGAGGTGATAGCTGATTATGTATAAAGTATAAAAGAACCCCCCCAAAAAAATGAAACAAAATCGGTTTTGTTTTGCCTAAGATTAAAAGGGGATCTATAACCATGGAATTTTAATCCTCATCATGCAGATAAAGGTATAAATGGGCAAATAAATTTCCAGTAAATTTTATTTGACTATTATAAATCAAGATCAAATGGAAAACTAAAATTTATATATATTTAAGGAAATGTCTCTAGATGTCCAAATTACATATTCTCTGCATTTATTTTGATAATGATAAATTTTGAAAGACAAACTACTTTGTCTACAAGGTATATTTGAGCTAAGCCTGCCTCATTGCTTTCTTGAATAAACACAACTTTGAGTTGATGGCATGGAAATGCTTACTTACCTTAATATGAATTAAATCACAAAAATTAAACTAATCCTAAAAAAGATGACAAAATTAATTTCAAGTTTAAAAGGATCACAAAATAAATTTCAGATTAGCAGAAAATGGCTTCTAGACCTGAATGTTAAATTCTCAACCAATATGATAAAATTTAAAGTTGACACAAAAATATTTTATATACAAAATACAACTGGAATTATATTCTGCCCATATGTATTGCAGATGTAGCCATTGTATAAAATGTACATAGACATTGAAATGGCTTCTAAGTTAAGCATTTAGTCCTCTTCAAAAATATCTCTATTTAGAATCGAACTGATAGTAATTACTGTGTAAATACAATTATAAGCTGGAAATTGTCTTCAACTCTTGACAGCTTCATGCCAGAAAAAACAACGTAAGAAAAAATTCTTTACAAACCACAAAAGCAAATCATGACTTCTTTTCATCCTAAATAAGTCATTGGTGAACTTGCATTTGAAGTAGAAAACTGTGCTATTTCAAAAATGGCTTCTCAACCCCAACTGTACAGACAAAGCTAAAGAAAATGCTTCCTCAGCTTAATGAATATTTCAAGATAATGCCACTGATACTGTCCTCAATGTAAAGTTTTCAAAATTTATATCTCTCCGTAGAATTGATGTCACTGTATAAATTTAGATCTTTTGATGAACTTAGGATGAACTATGATGAAGCCGTGTATCAATTTGTGATAGGCTTCTATCTACAGAAGTCTTTAACATGTTTATGCTGGTAAAAGTTAATAAAAGGCCTTTACATCAGTTTTGAAATTGTGGCTTTGGATATTGAATTCTTAATAAACTTATGCACAGTATTAAGCAGTATTAATTTGATAAATAAGTGAAAACATCTTAAACCTTCCAGTTGAAGAATATGTGCACCTAAAGGATTTGTACTAAAATAGTATATGATGAAATCCCCAATCAGCTACTGGTGATTGGTGATAGTAAATCTTAATGCAGAGAAGCTGCTGAGCAAAATCTATTAAGTTTTAAGAACTTTTGACCTTGGTAACCAGTTCTGAAACACTGCATATCTTTATGAAAGAAGAAAAAAAGATGATGTAATCTATATAATGGAAAATTAATTGATAATTCCTCCAGACAATCAAGTGCAAAATACAAGTTACCTTCAGATTTTTCTGCTAAAAAAAAGCACCAAATCAAAGGGACAGGTTAATTAGAATTAAATCAAGAATGGTGGATCAATGCCTTAATTCAATTGTTTGATGATGACATTGGTAAAACAAAATTTCAGAACTACTAATCAAGCTACTAAAATGGAAATGAAGGTGTATGAAATGGTGTACAGCTATGGGGAGTCGCCCTGATTGTGTCTACTGAGGAATGGGGGTCTAATATTGAATGATCTGTAACACTACTTCACTGATGATCCCCTGTTTATAAAATATCACTGATGATGCCCCTCCCACCAGTGCAATGGAAAGTGTATTTTGTGAACCAGT
Source organism: Acanthosepion esculentum (assembly GCA_964036315.1). Taxonomy (NCBI): domain Eukaryota; kingdom Metazoa; phylum Mollusca; class Cephalopoda; order Sepiida; family Sepiidae; genus Acanthosepion; species Acanthosepion esculentum. The sequence goes on from OZ038479.1 coordinate 92,181,306, forward strand.
GAAGTCACAGCTGGAAATAGTTTCTAACACTTAGAGAACAATTTCAACCAAAAAGCATCAGTATTATCAAAGTCCTGGGTGATTACTTGATAAAGATCTGGACCAGAAGTAAAATTGTTTCATTTAAAATACTGTTACTGAATCTTGTATCAACTCCTTGTGATATTTTAAAACAGATGACAGCCACTGCAATAAATCAGAAAAATGTGCAGAAGAATTGTAGTCAGAATGGTAATGCATAAGCAATTCATTTCAAATAAACCATTTTCTGTTTTGCTAAATACATACATTATGGGAGAATATGATGTATTGAATGTTGAGTAATTGAGTACTGCCATATTCTCAACATTTTGGCCGGTGTATGCTTCGGCCTTCTTCAGGTGATATACATTGGAATTTCGAACTGAACCCCAAGTACACATGGCGTAGTGGATAAAAGAATTAGTTAAAGTGATCCAGTGACTTGACCCTAAGATTTGTGAGTTCAGTACCTGGCCACAGACGAGGTGAACAAAAAAACTTGGAGAGTTGAGTTACTCAAGGGAAATAACTGAAACTGATATATCCAAGTATGGTATGTGGATCTAGAACAATGTACTCCAGTGGTCAAAGTAAATGCTTTGGTTCAAACTTCCTATGTATGTTAACAAGAAGGCTGGAGCGTACAACAGCCAAAATGTTGAGAATATGACAATAAAGATGAGGACAACAGTCCAAACAATGTAAATAGTGTAAAGTATATTACTTTATTCTGAGAGTGTCCTTTTAGAGAATGAAATGCATTACATGGAATTTTTTTTCATTCAATTACTCATACATACAGTAGTATAAATATACACAGAGATAAGTATGTTGTATATTATTACAGATCTGTCACCAGATTTTAAAAAGTAAAACAAAATAAAAACAGATAATGCATTGGATGTGTTGGCACTGATGTAGACTGCTGCTTCTGCTTTGGAATTTTGACAGATTTGGGCACCCCCCACCCGACATTGATAACTTCATGAGGTCCTGCTACCATTTTTATTTTTCTTAAAATTGTCAAATTATTTTATTTATTTTTGCAGCACTCATCTTGTATTATAGACCTCACATATTAAACCAAAGATATATCAGTATGCATAACATTTTAGTGTGTGCTTCACATTAGATTAATAATTTAATGAGCTTGTTTAGCTTAGCATTATTATTAATTATTAAGTTCCTTTCTTGTTGGGTGGTCCAAAATTGACCTTGTGCCAAATTAAACTAGGCTTTGTAAATACTGATAAAGCATTATTTATATGTAATAGTCATTTTTTATTTTTTATTTTGCCTCCATTTTGGAAAGTATTTTATTTAAACTTATAACAGCATTTTCTACATATGAAATAGTTTTAAAAAAATACAGACAAATTTTAGTATGAATAACATAAAATAACCAAGATTGATTAATGTCTTGTTCATGGAAAAATATATTTTTCTATTCATGAACAGAGAGAATTTTTCTGATATATTATAAAATATAAAATAAGATAGTCTGCAGAGTAAATGGCAATTGTATTTTGTTTTTAATTTCTTCTTCATTCACAAACACTATTTTGTGTTCTTTTTGCAATTTCTGTCTCCCGTGAATAACTAAATATTATTAACGTGATCAAAAGTTTTGATAAAGTCAGAGCAGAAGAAGAAACAAAGAAAAGAAAAAAAAATTAGTTTCATTTTAATATAATACACAAAATATCAATACATGGAAGGAGAATGGTTGGTAATTAAAGCTTCCCAGAGTGTGTGGGCATCTTGTATATATATATATATATATATATATATATATATATATATATATATATATACATATATATATGCCGGTAAATATAAAAATAAATAAACATGCTGTTTAATAATTATACTATTTTATACTAAAAGTATATAATTTTTTCCACTAAAAATAATATTTAAGTAATAAAAATCTGTCCCGTTTCTTTACACACACACACACACGTGTGTGTGTGTGTGTGTATATATATAATATATATATATATATATATATATATATATATATTGTGTATATTTCGGCAGCAATTTTTCATTAATGCATGTTTCATTAGATAATATAGACAAGTTTTGTCTGTTTATTTTAAGTAAGTTACTTTCATATTGTCTGATAAGCTTAATCACATTATCGTTAAAAGACGAAAGGAAAACACCATATTGATATATGTTTAAATCCAATCTAAACTTTCGGCTTTCATAAGCCATTATCAAAGATGACAATTTTAATAAATCAAACAACATATATACAAAACCACAATAATGGTCCGCCCTTGCTGTTTGAATAAGCTCAAAGCAACGACAAACTCTTATTTACAAGCCAAGGAAGCAAAAATCGCGTCGTAGCTCATGACGTCACACATGACCACGCGAGAGTGAAAACGAGAAGTATTAAGTATGGGAAGCCAATGGTATAAACCAATGGCTTCTGCTATAGATTATAGGCATTTAAAAATGTTTGTGGAGATTTCATAGTTTATTTTGTTCAGGTTAGGTTTCAACTGTTTTATGTATATAGCTTCAAGGATTTTTAATTTTTGTTTATTATTTTCATGTTTAAGTATAATTGTGTTGTCAACAAGGATTTTCCGGAATTGAGTACGCGGGCAAGCATGTTGTTTTAAATGTCTAAAAATGTTAGAGTTATCAGTTAAATGTAGAGTTAAGCGTCTTGAAAGCGAGTTTGTTGTGTGGCCAACATCAATATTATTTAATCTATTGGAGTTTTTAGCTTCCTTGGCTTGTAAATAAGAGTTTGTCGTTACTTTGAGCTTATTCAAACAGCAAGGGCGGACCATTATTGTGGTTTTGTATATATGTTGTTTGATTTATTAAAATTGTCGTCTTTGATAATGGCTTATGTAAGCCGAAAGCTTAGATTGGATTCAAACATGTGTCAATATGGTGTTTTCCTTTCGTCTTTCAATGATAATGTGATTAAGCTTATCAGACAATACAAAAGGAACTTACTTAAAATAAATAGACAAAACTTGTCTATATTATTTAATGAAACATGCATTAATATATATATATAGAGAGAGAGGAAAGAGTTCTCAGTATTGGAGGCATAGTGTTTGTTAGATAGAAAAAATGTTAACAGTCTATTTCACATCTTAAACAATCATCAATCACCATAGAGTGTTGATTTTTTATTCCAACTGTTAGTCTATAAGTTTTTTTAATACTATTCACCCACTACAAGGGCCACTAACAGTAGAGAGTTGCAGAGCAAGAATGTTGTAAAGGAGAGGGAAGGAGAACGTGCACATTATGAGGACCTATAGGATAGATATTGGTTGACCCTGGACTTGAAGAGACCAAAATTGTAATTGTTAGGGAAGCATTCTCTTAGGAGTCTATTCCACAAAGCAACATTTCTGGGGAAGAAGCAGTCTGAATTGAACATACTCCTTATCAAAGGAAATGGATATCTATTTATTTATCTATCTATCTATCATCTATCTACCTATCCTATTTCAGTCTGGTCATATCTATCTATCTATCTATCTATCTATCTATATATATATATATATATTTGTGTATTTAGGCAGCGATCCTTCTTTCAAGCACATTTCATTAAAAACAACTGACAAGGTGCTTTTATTTAGTTTTTATATAATTTCTCATGCGATCTAATAAAGTTTTTCTTTTCAGATGATAAATTATATAAAAACTGTCCGAATGTTCTTTTTATCCGAGCACTTTCGGCTATACATTTAGCCATTTTCAAGGATTATATTTAAACTGTTAGAATTAGAAATAGTTTGCTATATGTATGTTTTATAAAATGATTCATTTTTTTTTTGTTTCAAAACACAGTCAAGATATTATGTCCATGTTCAAAGTTAATATTATTAAGTGTTGGTTTGTTTGTTTTTATTAGAAAGCGCTCGGATAAAAAGAACATTCGGACAGTTTTTATATAATTTATCATCTGAAAAGAAAAACTTTATTAAATCGCACAAGAAATTATATAAAAAACTAAATAAAAGCACCTTGTCAGTCATTTTTAATGAAATGTGCATATATATACATATATATATATATATATATATATATATATATATATATATATATATATATATATATATATATATATATATATATATAAATATTCTCAGATGGAGTATATCTGTAGAAGAGACAAAATGAATGAAAAGACAAGAGGAAAACTACACAAAAAAAATTTCTTTTTCAAGTATACTAAATGATGTAATCTAAGGTCTAAATGCCTAGACATTTCAGTTAACTTGTTGAATATTTATGAGTGTCTTTAAATTTAAAAATTTCCTTTTGAAGATGCTATATAATGTAAGCTAGGTTGTAACACCTAAACCTTTAATTTAACCTGATGAATATCTATGAATTTTCTTTAATTTAAAAATTTTGAGTAACTGTCAAAAATATACTTATTGTAAAATAAAATCATCACATTTGTCTTGATAAAGTCCATCAGATGTTGAAGCACGTCAGCTAAAAAACTAAGTATAGTTTTCCTTGTTTTTTCATTCATATATATATAACTGAATGCGAGAGCCATAATATTTTTTTAATATCAACCCAAAATAAAAATAATTACAACACTTGAAAATTGCTTCATTATGAAACTCTGAATTGTGCATTTAATGTAAGATATTATCTATATTTCTTATATATAATTATTTTAAATGGGTACATGTCTTTTAATAGATGTTCCTTTTTATTAATTGGGGAAATTAATGTTGACTGGCCAAGATTATCAAAAGTCTTATTGAAAAAATAATAATATTAACTGTAGATTTCACTGTTTAAAGAAAAAAATTAATGTCTACTCAAAACCCACTAGTGTATGCACTAGAATAATGTTTATGGTAAAAGAAATAATTTTGGAATAAAGATTATAACTGCTTAAATTACTGTGTATATATGTGCATGTGTGAAAAAAAAGCCCTTCAAAAGGCATGTCTCCATCTTCCTCCTGCTATGGGTAAAATAGTAGGATAAAATGAGCTAAAAGTACATTTTCTATCTTAAGGCTTTAACATTATTCTAGAGAGGTTATATTCCATCACTGTAAAATATAAGGGAGACTGTTCAGAGATTTCTTGGTAAATTGTATATCATTTTTCTACTATCAGTTCTAAAACCTGGCTGGTTCTCGATGAGCCTTTATCACTATAATCAAATCAGATGTGGGAAGTTTAGTGGTTCAGTTGAAAAGTGAAATATTGGGTTCTTGTATGCAAGAATTGATTAGGTGGTTCATTTCATTCTATCTTACTTTATAACTATTTATATATTATATACACACACACACACACACACACACACACACAATATAATAATAATAATACCAAATCCGCTACTCAGAGTTTCATGCAATGCCAATCATCAGGTGTAACTAAGGAACCAAACTATCATTTAACTTACATAGTCCAGGGTTGGGAGATTATATATATATATTTATTTATTTTATTATGCACATACTTTAGAACATGTACATACCCACTTCAAAAATGTACATCTTGTTTCAATGTTAAAAAATTTAACGTTTCTTCAGGTGGGAATATTTATTGCTCTACTTTTGTATTGAGCCCTGTTTTAAATTAATGTTTTGAACGCTGAAATCTTATTCTTTGTTCTTTTGCATTTGGAGATAGATATATATATATATATATATATATAATATACACACACACACACACACATACATATCCATGATCCCATATGTATGTATACTAACAGCCATACCCTTATATATACATGTAAACACACAGACTTGTGTGTGTGTATATGTGTAATATATATATATATATATATGAATGATATAAAGTCAGAAGTGAAATAAATGCATCATAAGAGCAAACATTCAAATGACTAATATACATCATATTTATATCAGAGAGAAATAGATACAAGTGGGTGATAAAAATGTGAACTTTAAAAAAAAATAACCTTCTTGATCTAGAAAGAACTATTCAGCAACCCTTTATACACACACACACACACACACACACACACACACACACACACACACATATATATATATATATATATGCACATTTCATTAAAAATGACTGACAATGCAATCTAATAATGTTTTTGTTTTCGGATGATAAATTATATAAAAACTGTCCGAAAGTTCTTTTTATCCGAGCACTTTTGGCTATACATTTAGCCATTTTCTAGGATTATATTTTAACTGTTAAAATTAGAAATAGTTTGTTGGATGTATGTTTTATAAAATGTTTCATTTTTTTTGTTTCAAAACACGGTCAAGATATTATTCAAAGAAAATGAAACATTTTATAAAACATACATACAACAAACTATTTCTAATTTTAACAGTTAAAATATAATCCTTGAAAATGGCTAAATGTATAGCCGAAAGTGCTCGAATAAAAAGAACATTTGGACAATTTTTATATAAATTGTCATTCGAAAAGAAAAAAAATTATTAGATCACACGAGAAATTATACAAAAAACTAAATAAAAGCACCTTGTCAGTCGTTTTTAACAAAATCTGCATGAAAGAAGGATTGCTACCTAAATACACACACACACACACACACACACACACGAGAGAATGAGATATCTGAATATATAGGGTGATAGTGGGTGGGTAAAAAAAAAATAAGAACTCTGAAAAAGATTACATTGTGTGTGTGTGTGTGTGTATATATATATACACACTCTGAATTAAGAATAGATTTCATTTTGTTATTCTGTCAGTTTGTGTATCTTGTAATAGTAATCCCTCAAAAGAACAAACAATGAAAAAAAAAAAAAAACTGCTCTAACTTGCCAACTAGACAGAATGAAATTTCAAAATGGCTGACATGGGCCAACTGAAGTGAACCTGAAGAACACTTGTAAATGACAGCTATCACCAGATTTCTGCCCAGACATATTAACTTGTAATAAATCAAACTCATGCACCTTTGTTGCAATAAGTAACGATAGCTGACAGGAGGGTCAGGTTATCAGAGTGTTTTGGTTAGTTTGGACTAATTTAGACAAGAAGGGTCAGGTTATGATTTGCAAGTCTAACTGGAGACACATGTAGGAATGCCTTAAATAAGATCCAAATCTGTGTTATTTAGCAATTTATTCATTTTTTATTAAAAAAAATAAAAAATAACCACAACTACAAAAAGAACAATTGTTTTCCTTCAATTTTATCTATCATCCAGTTCATACTTGTCCCTGGTCATTTGAACAGAAATATAGGTTTACTCCTTGTTTCCAGTTTAGGATTTAGTTTCCATTTCCTTCAAAAGTCTACTTCAACTCTATATTTCTAATGTATCCACCTAAACTCAGTAATTTTATTTACTATTTATTTGTTTTTTCTTCCTCAATAAGAGTAGATAGGTTTACCTATCATCCAGTTCACACTCTCCTTAGTCTTCTGAACAGGTTTATTCCTTGTTTTCTGTTTAGGATTGTGTTTCTAGTTCATTTTATAGTATTTTCATTTACTCCAAGTAGCTCCTTGCATCTTAGTGGAATTATCACCTTGCTTGGAGTGAATTGATTAAAAATATAGTTAAAAAGTTGCTTATTGTTGCTTATCAATATTGATTGTTGTTGTTGGTGGTAGTGGTCTCAGACTATATTTTTTTACCTGGTTTCATAATCTTCACAGTATTTAAGTATTTTTATATAATCATTAAATTTAGGTCAAATTAATTTTCTTAAAACATGTTTTCAGTTAAAATAGTTGAGATATTTACAGTTAAAAATCGGTATCTGCTTTGCTATTCTGACTGTTCTGTTTTTGGTTGTTATATTCACAACATTTCAGAATTTGTTAACTTCAATTTGTTCTGGGGTCTCTTATACTTATTAACCTTCTTAGAATTTTAAACACAATCCTTTATTCAATTCACAGGGTTAGTTTGCTCTCATTCTGTTTTCTCTGGTCAAGGTCAGTTTCATATCAGTCAATATTCACCAGTCTTATTCACCATTATGGTGCTTGTCCATTTCTCCTTCTGAACCAGAGTACATGGTTTTTCAGCACTACCAGACCACCCAGGGATTGATCTCAAAACTACCATTGCTTTAATCCTGTAAGATATGTGTCTGTTGGACAATCTAGTTTTAACATGCATTGGACTAATGAAAGATGTTTTCCAAAAGCTAAGCAAAGTGCTGCAAAATGGAAAAAGTTTGTTAGAAACAAAGAAAAAACTGCTGGATTGCTATGTGATATCCATCCTCTTATACAGCAGTGAATACTGGATAATCTCCTCACAAATGAAGAGAAAACTGAAGGCAACAGAAATGTGGTTCTACAGAAGGATATTGAGAACTCTATGGATGTAAGCAACAAAGAAGTTGTAAAGAAAATAGCAATAAAAGGAACACTTATACTCAGGATCAGGAAAGGATAGCTGAAATTCCTCAGACAGATAAAAAGGGAGGAGGGCTTGGAAAACTTAACCCTTACAGAGCATATTGAGGGCAAGAGGGAAGACAGTGAGCCACCTACCTGATGAGCTTGTGGGAATGAATGGCAAAATGAGGGGCATAAGCCTTAGCAAAGTGAATAAAATTACTAAGGGCTACAAGGGATAAAAAATTTTGGAGAGCCATGATCAGCCATGTCCTGAAGGGTTATAACACAGAAGATGCTTTTAAAATCTGGAGTCTTAAATTGTAAGTCTGAAGTTAGGTGGTTGAATGTTTTTTGAGTGTCATTCTTTGCTTAATCATAAGCTTCCTGATGCTTCCTATCTTCTTCCTAGGTCTTCTGACAGAGTTGTTATTACCAATATTCACCACTGATTCTTTCACTTGTCTTATCTTCTCATGTTATTCTCAATCTATTTTGTCTGTCTGGGCTTGGTAAATAGCAATATAACATGATTTATATATAACAGATTGGTAAACCTATGATTTTTTTAAGGTACTATGGCTAAAATGTAAGTATAACGACCAAGATGTGCATTCTGGTCTGAATAGCAAAGCATATAATAATGATAATTCCTCACCTCAAATATTCCAACATAAATAATGAAAGGCCTGAGAGTACAAAAGCTAAAATGGTGTCAGTATAACAATCAAGATAAGCAAAATATATAATATTGATAAATGCTCATATTAAAAATTCTAATAAAAATAAATAGTTTGCTTCAGGGTATTTATCCATAATGGTAGTCTTTTTGAATGCTATATGAATTTCCCCACAATGTAAGAGAGTATACTGATGTTTGCCATTTCTATTTTTCTACTTCTGTTAAGAATCCCATTTCTTTTCTTTAACTCATCTTTATGACTCATACTATTTGATAAAGAGATATTCAGATTATGAGGCCATCTAAAAAGTGATCAGGAAGCTTTTGCTTCAAAATCAAAATTTATTGATTTGTCTCCCTTCTCTGTTGATCTTATTGTTTATGATATATATGGATGCGTGGTGGTGTAATGAATAGCAGCCCGGAACGAGAAACTGGTGAGCCAAGTTTCAATTCCAGCCCAGTCCGTTACATTAATTTAGGTTCAAATACCCTTAGGAAAGGTATGAATCCATCCTGTCTCCCTGCCAACTATGGATGAATAGTAGGGTAAACTGGGCCTGATAACCTTAGCTCTGAATTTATAAGCTAAGGAGGGTTGCATGAGCATGTTATGGCACAATGTGCATCCGTTCTCATTATTGAGTTCATCCTAAATGAGTTTTGCTGAAGTCGTTACCACTACAATCAAATTATATGTGTAGGTAGTCTGGCTGTTCTAACAACTGAGCTACTGGACCATTATATGCTGAAAAATGATGGAAGTTTCCTTTTATATATAGACAAACCACTCATCTATGGACCTCCCCATCATACAAACCTAAGATGCAACAGACAAAATCTGCAGGCAAAATCAAAATAAAAAATAGTTATGCAGGAAAAACTTATAAATTATCAGCAATGTATTTCAAAATTTGCAGGCTTAGCAGAACAAGTAATATCTCAGAATGACCACTTGGTGGTGGTGGCGGCGGCCTTTCAATTGTTAACAAAGATGGGCGTACAGTATATATAAGTGCAATACATTAACACATGCATGAGGAAGTTGCTGTGAGAAATCTATTATTTTTGTTATTTTGATGAATATATTAATTGTTCTGACCTCATCATAGTATTTACACACACACACATACATATATATATATATATATATATATATATATATATTTACATATATATGTGTGTGTGTGTGATAATTCTGTAGACCACCATGTGGAATATAGGGCCACCACAGCCTCACCACACAAGGTTTAACTGCTGTGGTTTCTGTAGCAAGAAGCTTTTTACAGATTGGAGTTTTTAGCCCTATGCCCAACTGGTTTTTAATTTAGAGTTGTTCTTCTCCTAGACTGGTTGCCAACAAAAGAGGGCAAAGTCTGCTCTGCTAGCTGGGGGAAGAATGATCCTGCCTTCTCTCCTATATGAATGTAGAATGTGGACCTTGTACTGCAGGCATATCCAAAAATTGGTAAGGTTCCACATGTCTGCTTTTCACTCTATACTTGGAATCATACTACTGGATCACAACACCAACCTTCAAAATTCTGATATCTGAATATTTAAAAGACAGCTTTTTAAAATGTGTATAAATTGTTTATAATACATTTAAAATCCTAAACATATGCAATTTTATGGTGCCATCAAGTTTTATGAAATCTTTCTACATATGGCAACACTTATACATGTATATTTAAATCTGAAATGTAATGGTACAAAAAATGCCAGCCTGTAACTTACAAAAGTCACTACTCAGTTATAATGCTTAACAAGACAAACTTATTAACCATTACCCCATGCCAAGATGCCTGGTTGGTATTTTACTAAGCATAGCTTAGTTTGTTACAAGGTCACAAGTATATCAGTATCTCGTAAGAATTGAACTCACTAATCAGTTTTAATGACCAATCAGACTAGCTCATTCACCATTACTTAGCACTGAGGCACCTAACTGCTGGTGTGGTTAACATGCTTTTCTTGCAGAATCTGACTATCAGATTGGGTTCAATCTCACTGGGTGCCCTACATTTGTGGGTTTATGCCAAAAACATAGTTAATATCAATGAACACATCTTGAAAACTGTGTTTATTATTGTCATCAATAAGTGCTTTTCCTCAGATTTGAGAGGCCTTCACAAGATTAGACTTAGCATTTTTTGATGAAATTAAATTTATTACAAGGACAGATAGAATGTGAAAATGATTGTCAAAGTTTAAAAGACCTGTACTTTATCCAAAAATTAAAATCCCAAAAAAGGAAAAATCTTTTTTTGCTTCTCTAGAAACTGAAATCCGTTTGTGCTGTGAATGTTCCAGAAATCTGCATGTGTTTTGAATATTTGACAAATCTTGTGTGAATATTAGATAATTCTATTAATATTCTAGAGATGCTCTAGAACTCGGATTTTCTTGTGAATATTCTAGAAATTTGCTGTGTTGCAAATAATTGAGAAATATTCTAGAAAGCTTCCTTGGTTGTGACTAGAAATCTCCTTCTGATGTGAATATTCTAGAAATCACCTCTGTTATGAATATTCTAGAAATCTTTTTGTGGATATTCTAAACATTTGTTAGTGTTGTAAGTGCTCTAGAAATCTTGTGTTGTGAATATTCTAGAAATCTGCTTGTTTTATGCATATTCTAGACTGGATTTGTACAACTCCTTCCTGTACAAAATATTTCCAAATCTTGTGAGAGCTTTCTTTTTCATTTCCTTTTATTTCAAATTTCTTGCAGATATTTTCTTTTTTGTCTGTCTTTTTTCTTGGTTTCTTTTGTCAAATTTGTAAGATTCTTTTATTTCATAATTTGCATATTTGAAGCAAAGAAGTCTATATACCTCAATTCTCTAATCTAAAACTGACATAATAAAAAAAATATTTAAAAAGAAGAGAGCAGAAACTTAAAGGAAACAGCAGTAAAAAATTAAATAAAAAAACAATTGTTTCATCAGATACTGCCAACATTTATTGAAAAATTTAAGCATAAATTTTGTTGAGGTAATATTGTTTGCCAATCCCAGAGAAAAGACAGAAACATCACTCCTAAAATTCTCTTTAAATTAAAGAACTATTTAAGAAAAAAACAAAACAAACTATAGGCTTATGCTTATTTCTGACATGATGACACATTTTGTTTACACCTGAAAATTATGGTAGTAAACAAAGAATCTGTTTTTAATGTATGTAAAAAAAAAAAAAAAAAAAAAAAAAAGCCAGAAATGTAATAAAATATATTTCTTTTAAATTTGTGTTTGATAATAAATTGACAGAGAAGTGATATAGAATTCAGGACAACAGTCATGTCTTGATAAGAATAACACCGTCAGTCAATATTTACTGAAATTTCTAAAAGCTATATTAAGTACATTTCTATGAATTACTACCATTGTCAAAGAGATCATTGAAATCCTGGATTGATCTCAGATAAAGATTTTTAATGTATGCCAATAAAGACAGAAAAAAGATGATAAATTATATTTGTGGATTAACAAAGAGTTAATTTTATTTTAACTGGTCCATCTATTTGTATGCAAGAGCTAGCATCAGTCTTCTCAAATTTTTCAAGTTACGTGTAAAAAGTATTGAAACCTACAGAATTTAGAGGTATCTGTCTAAATCAAAGCTAACAGATTATTACATAATCAAAAAAAAAAATTTTTTTAAAGTGAGAGAGAGAAAATACTATAGGGTTCTTTAATTAAGCACTGAAAATGAGTGGATCTGTCCTAAGTAAGTCAAATCTTTCCACTGCACTGGGTGAAATTAGATCTTTGGACCATGGATTATATTTGCTTATGTCTGAATGTTTGAGAAATCTCCTGTCACAAATATTCAAGAAATCACTTTAATGAAGTCATTTAATACATCATAACCTTTTCCTGACTCCCAATTCACAAACTTGAAATGCTTCTTTTTGCTTTTTTAATCCAGAAAACCACATTCAAATTCTCATGTACATTGTGCAAACACCTTGTAAAATCTTTTTTTTTTTTTATTATATTATACTTTGATCAAGAGTCCTTGTTGTTTAAGACAGCTCTCATATGTTTTAACTCTGATCCCATCCTCATAGTATCACACTATATTGGAGACACTATGACCCATTATAAGATGACTTAAAAGAGCAATACATTTTATACATGGCTTAAAAGAGTGATACACTTTTTATTAAGATGGTTTTAAAAAAAGTAATGTACACCTTGTTACGAAATGCTGCCAATAAACACTAAGAAGACATTCCAAATGCTTTTTGGACAACTTTTGGACATATATCAAATCAGTGGAATTCAGTTCAATGCAGTGCAGCTTTCCTTGCTCAAGAAGAAAACAATATAAAATTCTTTGTTTAACAGACAGAACTGAAATCTTCTTTATGTACAAATTATAGAACAAGTTGTACTGGATGTGTTGCTGAAAAAAATAACTTATATTGCAAGCATTGCTACAAACATTGTAATTTTTTTTTATTTGCAACCATTTTTTGCTTTTCACTACTGGGGAAAAAGTGACTCTTGCTTTTCATATGGATTGTACACCAGAAGGCTGCAGAATGGATCAGGCAAAACCGTATGGGAATTGAAACTGGATTATCTAAATAAAAAAACAAAAAAAACAAACAATGACTCTTTCCAAAATTTGCCGACAGCCGAAAAAATATATTTTTGACAAGGTTTTTCTTCTCCATATTCCATTCTTCTGGTAAAAATTCAACATGGACCTACTTACATGACCAAAGCAAAGATCATCACCAGTTGTCACAGGTAGGTGAATATTAGATTTAATTCCTCTACTTGACATTATATAATATGAGATTTAGTCATAAGTAATTTCCATTTTTGTTTATCATCTTTATTCTTAAAAAATAAAGTACAATTTTATTCGATTCAACATTTGCAATGACTTGATACCACTTATAAGGAAGCTCTTCAATACCTTTTGTATAAAATTTCTCAAGTTTCAACATGAAAGATTTTCAATGAACTGTTGAATCTGGTTTTCATTAAAGAAAGTTTTCCCCATCCAATCATTATGCATTGATCAAAAAAGATTATAATCAGTAAGGGCAAAGTCAGGTGAATATAGTATATGTTAGAGAACAGACCAATCAAGTTACAAAGTTTTGTTATGTATCACTCTTGCTGTATATGGCATTGTGTTGTTATGGAGGAGAAAAACACATTTCCTATTGATGAATGCTGGGTGCTTTTAAACAAAACTTTTACGGACATGTTGCACCTGCTAGATGTATAAATGTGCATACTTTGATGATCCCTCTACACAGATAGCATTTATCTTCCATGGCTTTGGGGTTGATTGTTAAGATTTATACTTCTCAGTCAACTGCCTTTTACATTGAATATTGACACATGTAAACCCATTTTTCAACACCTGTTTTCTTTTTTTTTTTTAAGCTTATCACCCCAAGCAAGGCTGGAAGACACTAGCACGAAAGGGGTTACAGAAGGTTTGGAGGAAGAGCAGATAGGAGTGGTAAAGGAGAGGATGTGGAGAAAGATAGTGGATTGATCAAGACAAGGGGGTTACAGAAGATTTGGAGCGAGAACCGATAGGAATGAAAGGTGAAAGGATGTGGAGAAGGGAAGTGGATAGATCAAGGCAACTGGAGATGTCGATTGACGTTACACTTAAATAGTTGGAGATTGTATTTGTCAGGGAAACAGGAATAAGGAAGGGAGTTCCACAGGCGAAATGTGCGAGACATGAAGCTATTGGAGTAGAAGAGACGTCTACATCTAACAGTTTCAATGGTGAAGGGGTGGGAACGGGATGCCAGCCTCGTAGGACGTTTAAATTCATGAGGCCTAGGGACAAGCGAAAGCAGCTCCTCGGAGCAATTACCGTGAAAGTATTTGTAAAAAAGACAGAGTGAGGCAACGTGGCGTCTGTGAGAGAGCGACTGCAGATGAGATGACAGATCAGGGCCAATTACATTGCATATCCGTCTCTGGATCTTATCAAGAACCCTGAGGCAAACAGCAGGGGCTCCAGACCATATATGGCAGCAATACTCCATGCAAGGGCGAATGGTCGATTTATAGATTTGGAGGATCGATTCCGGGGAGAAAAATGTTATGATATATTTAATAAATTAGTTATTTCTCTGTTGTGAATGGAAAATTTTAGCATCCTTAACTGACCTGCTTTTTCTTTTCGTTAAGAGGGTGTGAAACCCAAACCTAGCTTGCTGACTTTCCCTCTTTTTTGTAAATATTAACAGATGCTTTACCCTTTCTACTAGTGACTTTACAGCTTAATCATTTATTATGCATATGCTGCAAAATCTAAGGGATGTTAGTCTACTCCAAATTTATTCTTAAATACCATGTATGATTAGTGGTTAGGATGATATATTCATCATTACAATTGTCTTCCAAAAATGGATGCTTATGACATAACCTAATAAATGCTCATTTACCCTTTGAACCCTGACTGCCCCCCCACCCCTGATGAGTACAGATCTCTCATTCTGGACTCCTGTTGTCCATAACTCTGACCATTATACCATCCACCCAAATATTCACACAGCAGCTGGTATACTAGCTTCTCGGGTTCAAAGGTTAAGTTGTCTTTTCTCTTGAGCATATCACATACACATTCATATCATTTAACTTTGCTGAATGTTTTTGGGGTTTTATGATTTTCTTTACTGAAAAATAATCTCTCTGTACATAAAAAGGTGATTTTGTCTCCTAAAGTTCACCCAACACAAGACTTGAGTCTCTCAATGTAGAGATCTCCTGCTAAAATGGTTATAATGAATGAGGTGTGCCATATTAATGAAAGAGAAACTGGTAGGAAGTGATGATTGAGGAAAAGGAGGATAGATAATTATTAATCCATGATTTGATGATGCTAAGATTGTACTTGTAGAGTAGTACGGTTGACGTATTATATGGAGGGATGTTCTTTGACATGTCATCAATACCCCCCACTGACAGTATTGGACTAATCCATCCATGTGTGAGGCTCTAGCAGCGGGTAAATGATGCCAATATAAGCCAGCTACTACAAAGCAGTAGAAAGGCAGCTCTTGACTGTTGAACACTTTACACTCGTCACATCTTACTGTACACAGAAGTAACCATACAGGAGTCATTTCCATAAAATAGCAGTTCTTTGGGAAAAAGCTGAGTGGAACTTTCTCTTTTGGAATATAAAAGAAATGAAGGATTCAACTTTACTCCACTTTGAAACTACTTCACTATCTTTCCCAAGAAATCATGGCAATTCACAAAAAAGGAATGGAGAGGGTAATATTTGCCCATGTCTTGAAGGGACAGAGCATACAAATATCTGCCTTATCTTTGGGGGGGTTTTTTTATTACTCATTACAAGGCCCACTCAAGATATAGAGTTACTGAGTGAGATTGTGGTTAGGAAAAGAGGACTTAAGAAATGTGTATTATGAGGATGTTTAGGACAGTCATCAGTTGACCCTGAACAAAGTGACCAGGATTATATCTGTTAGGGAAGCATCTTCTCAGGAGTTTATTCCACAAAACAGGAATTCTGAAGAAGAAGCTGTCAGTGAAATTTGCATATTATAAAAGAAACATGTTGGCACTGAGGATGGTTTGAACATGGCAGGTTCGAGCTGTGAAGCTGGTGAAACGAAACAATGTAACACATCAGAACATCAGGCGTCTTGCCCTCTTAAGGGCAAGTGTCAGCATGAATGCGTAGTTTACAAAGTAGAAGTATACAGAAATAAACCTAGCATTAGTTGTGAAATCAAAAAAAGTTTATATTGTTTCTACTCAAGAACCTTTTTAAAAAGATATTATAATCATGTAAGCAGTTTCAAACACAAAAGTTATAGACATAGTACCAGCCCATCTAACCACATGTGGAAAATTAAAAAAGAAGGAATCGACCTGATTTTAAAATGGGAGATAATAAAGAAATGTTATAGATATAAAGCCAGCAATAGGTTTTGCCTACTATGCAAGGAGGAAAAACTAGCCTTAGCTACTTTTAATAACCATGATATGTTACTTAACCAAAGATCAGAACACCTTAACAGGTGTAAACATAAGAAAGCATGGTTATTGGAATAAAAGAATAGTAATAATTTTAATTTTTTTTTTAATATTGTATGTTTTATGCTAATTTTAGTTTATAGTGTTTGTTTTTACCAATAAATATGTTACTTTGTCCTATCTTCTTCAGCTAGTTTGCCCTGAAGATCTGTTTGGTAAAACCTTGGTAGGTAGTTTCTGGCTCTCTAGGATTTTTTATACTCTACTTAGTGTATTGAGCACTTGATGTCTTTTCTTATTTTACTTGATTGGGTCTTTTTCTTGCGGTGTTAAGCGATTTTTCATTTTTTTTTTTTTTTGACCAACTCAGATGTTTTTAGTCTTTTCTTTTTTTTTTTTTTTTTTAAATTTTTTTCCCCAGATACCAGTTTGTTTAAATATATTTTTATTTGCAAATTGTACTATCTGGGTTTTTTTACCAGTAAAGTATAGGTATTCAAATAAACATAATATATATATTAGAGTTACCACCCAAGGCTATAGGACCAAGTCTGCACTGCTATTTTAGCCATAGCTGGTGAGAGAAGAGATGGATTCATACCTTTCCCAAGGGTATTAGTGAATGTAATGAATGTGACTAGAATTAAAACTCGGTCTCCAATTCCTCAATCTGAGCTGTTAACCATTACTCCACCATGCCTCTAAACTTTGAATTCAAATCAGATCGCAATATCCTAAAAAGTGTAAATTCTCATTGAAACTTCTATAGAATTAACACACAATATATAATTGTATGTTTAGCTAATATTAAAGATTTCCCTTTAAATTTATGATTTTGCTTCTTCCCATTATGTAACGCTTAAAAAAATCTAGAATTTAATAATTGTAAATGAATGTTTTTTCGAATGCTCACTTAAATTTTATCTTCAGTTGTCTCTGCTCACTCTGATAACTTCTCTATATAGAATTTATATTATAATCATTTGCAAATGTTAATTATCACTTAGCTTAATTATCATTAAAATATCTTCATTGTTATACCACTATGGCTGTTGGCAGAGAGTGCAGACAGGTCAATGATTCATCCTTGCTTATTGATAGAGTTTATGAGATAGTTATTTGCAAATAGTTATCACTTAGCTTAATTATTGTTATTAATTATTTTTATTAAAGTAATTATTTTTATTAGATGTATGTGTAGTATAATGGTTATTAACATGGAAACAGGAATTGGTGAGCTGAGTTCAAATTCTGGCGTAGCTGTCTGTCGCATTCATTTTCACACAAATAACTTTAAGAAAGTCATGAATCCATCTTTTCACCCACCAGCTATGGATTTAAATAGCAGAGTAAACTGATCACTCTAGTCTTGTTTGGAAACTAATCTAAGAAAAGGAAAACTTTAAATTCCAAAATATGGAAAAGTAAATGGGAAATGACTCCATTATCTTTCACAAAGATGCATAGCAATACACTGCAGAGTCATGATTGCATATGTCCTGATGGGACATGGCATTTTAAAAAAAGAATATCATTAGTATATCACAGTAGCTGAAGAATGGAGAAGGTTTAAGAGAAATGGCTATGTAATTAGTTGTTAATAGATTAGGAATTATCTTCCTTGAACAGGCATTTTTTTTTAGTTTATACCTAGTTATAATAATAATAATAGCTGGCCACTTGCATTCGAGGATACTCGTCTACTAGGGCAGCTAGCCAATTCCTATTGCAGACTCTCACTCAGGCACATTTGTGTCTGTTCAACACCCACAAAGCCAACCTGTCGTTTGTACTGCAACTATGCTGATCATACCTTAGTTACAGTTTCTGGGAGAGAGTGTGTTATCTAGAATGATCTGAACAACACTAGCACACTCAAACCTTTGGTCACAATGACTTGTGACTTTGTGCTAGCACAGCTACCGACAGCCCCAAGTGTTCCATTTACCCATTTTCACGCACAAGGCTTGGGTCAACTCTTGGTATGGTTTTCAGGCACTTTTCACTCCAGACTGATAACATCAGGAAGTCTCTTTCCTGACAAATCGACTATGGTGAGATTCGAGCCCAGGTCTCATGTTCAGAAAGTTGTTTGATATTAAATAACCCAATAAGGTTTAATATGTTAAATTAACCAACTTAATCGAACTTAACCCTACATTAGTCACCTTGAATTTCCAAAAATGGGTATCTACCTCCCATGACAATTGAGCTGCAACTGTGCCACATTTGTGCTACACACCCTCACTGTGTCAGGACAGTAGTGGGAGGGTGCAAATGAAACAAGTTACCCACTAGGAATTACAAATATTTTTAAAATTTGGGCTTAACAAAACACACTGACTAACACAGAGTTAATGACAAATTCTACAGAGAGTGCTGGTCAAATTGGATTGAAAATTGCCTTACTGTCCAAGTTTGAGAATTTTAACAGTATTGCACTAGTAAAAAATGAATGATGAAGTACTATTTTTACTATATTATAGTAGCAGATGTATAGACACGCAAACAAACTGAAATCAGATAAGTATGATGTAGATTATTATAATTAATGACTTGTAAAAGTAATAGCAGTGAAATAAATCATTTTCTAATGCTGCTTTTTTTTCTGTTTAATAATTTTGATTAAATTCATGATTTGCTGGTGGAATACAAAGGCGAACCAAAAACACCCATTTTGTTTTTCAGAAATAAGAAATTAAAATTCATTTCGGATAATCAGATTACTTAATATATGTAAATTATGCAAGAAATTTATGAGCACAGATAAATTTATTTCCTATACATGATAAATTTATTTATCCATGAAAAATTTATTATTCAACTCCCAGACAAATCAAATTTAAAATTCAAACAGTAAAGGAAAAAAACAATATATATGCAAAAGTGAAATGAAACCTATTTTTGGTAGAAATTTTCTCTTGAAGAAAACATTGTCATAGTGCACTAAAATCTAAGATATACGTATAAACATAGATATATGAGAATCTATGAGAAAATATTTTATGACTTTAAATAACCTACAAAGGGTTGATAAGCCGTAGAAAATGAATTAATCAGTCTATCATATCCTCTAGGTTGACCTAAGCCTAAGTGAGTGAAATTATATATATTTTTAAAAAATTGTTTTTAAGCATTTCACCCCAAGCAAAGCAGGAGTGCCACTAGCATGCAAGGGGTTACAGAGAGTGGGAGCAAGAGTAAAGAGGCATGAAAGAGGAAAGGATGAAGAGAAAGACAGGGAATTAGATCAAGGCATCTGAAGGTGTCGATTGACATTGCATTTGAATAATTGAAGTTTATAACTATCAGGGAAGAAAGTAAGAGGAAGGGAGTTCCACAGAAAGTAAATGCAAGACATGAAGCTATTTGACTAGAAGAGATGGCTACATTTAACAGTGAAAGGGTGGGACTGAGATGCCAACCTAGTAACACGCTTAAATTCATGCAGTTGGGAACCAGTGAAAGTAGCTTGTTGGCACAGTTACTGTGAAAGTATTTGTAGAAAAGACAGAGGGAAGCAATGGCACATCTGTGAGAAAGTGACTGCAGACAAGATGCCAGATCAAGACCAATCACATTGCATATCTATCTCTGGATTTTGTCGAGGACCTTGAGATGAACAGAAACATAGATATATGATAATCACTCAATAAATCTGTAACTTGACACATGGACAAGTGGTTAGAACATTGGTTTTCCAGCTATGAGACTGGAAGGTGACTTCTTAATGTTAATGGCCTGAGGAGGTGATCCCAGAGTGCAGCACCACTGGAAAGTGCTTGAAAACTATACTGCAGGTTGAGCCTTATGGCCACATCACAGTGAAATCCTGGTTCCCATACTGTCACTGAAGTTAAGCAACACTGAGTCTGATCAGTACCTAGATGGGTGACTTCTTGGGAATACCAGGTGCTGTAAGCTTAAATGGATAATGGCTTAGAATTGTGAATCGGAGAGCTAAGTTCCAATTTCCTTCATTATATTAGGTTGGTGCAAAAATAATGTTGTTTTCTCACAAGAAGTTGAACGTCAAAAAACAACATTATTTTTGCACCAACCTAATATTAACTTACATGCAAATACCCTTGAAAAAGATATGAATCCATCTCTTCTTCCTACAGCTATGTGTTAATATTCTAGAAATCACCTTCTGTTATGAATATTCTAGAAATCACCTTCTGTTACGAATATTTCAAGAAATCACCTTCTGTTATAAATATTTCAAGAAATCACCTTCTGTTATGAATATTTCAAGAAATCACCTTCTGTTATGAATATTTCAAGAAATCACCTTCTGTTATGAATATTTCAAGAAATCACCTTCTGTTATGAATATTCTAGAAATCTCTTCTTGTGAATATTTTAAACATTTGTTAGTGTTGTAAGTGCTCTAGAAAACTTGTGTTGTGAATATTCTAGAAATCTGCTTATTTTATGCATATTCTAGACTGGATTTGTACAACTCCTTCCTGTACAAAATATTTCCAAATCTTGTGAGATCTTTCTTTTTCATTTCCTTTTCTTTCAAATTTTCAAATTTCTTGCAGATATTTTCTTTTTTGTCTGTCTTTTGGTTTCTTGGTTTCTTTTAAAAAATTTGTAAGACTTTGTTTTATTTGATAATTTACATAGTTGAAGCAAAGAAGTCTATATACGCCAATTCTTTAATCTAAAACTGACATAAAAAAATATTTAAAAAGAAGAGTTTAGAAACTTGAAAGAAACAGCAGTAAAAGACAAAAATTATAAAAACCATTTGTTTCATGATACTGCCAACATTTATTGAAAAATTTAAGCATAAATTTTGTTGAGGTAATATTGTTTGCCAATCTCGGAGAAAAGACAGAAAACATCACTCCTTAAATTCCCTAATCTAAAAGTATTCTATGACTTTAAATAACCGCCAAGGGGTTGATAAACCGTAGAAAATGAATCAATCTATCATATACTAGGTTGACCTAAACTTAAGTGAGTGAAATTAGGTAGAGGGAATTCTTCACCAATGGTTGTGCTAGCAGGAAGTTGCAAGTCATTGTGACTGAGGTTTTGAGTGTTCTGGCCTTTTACTAACTGTTGATCATGTGACAACAGGGATTGGCTCACCACCCTAGCAGACAGGTATACTTGGATACAGACAGACAGTCATTATATTTAAGCTGGTCTTTGATCTGCAATTTTCCATGTATAATATTCAATATGTGTTTTTAATATTGCACATTGAATTAAATACTTGGACAACGAAGGTGATTGTTGAAAAACAAATATTTTTTTCTATAAAATAATTTTTTCATCATTAAGCTGTGGAATTATTAATGTTTTCTTTTATGTGCTGTGCCCTTTCAGGACATGGGTGATCATGGATCTCCACACCTTGTTCTTTGTAGTGCTAAGCAATGTTTGCCCCAGTGTTCCTTCCAGTTTTTGTCTGCTATCCAATTACACAAGATCATTAAGTAGGTTACTTAATGTTTCTCTCTGCACTTTTTGTTATACATTATGTCCTGAGAATATCAATTTCTCCACTCCCTCTTTCCTCATTGTAACTCAAAAATTTCAGCTGTCTACTTTTGTTTCTACTTTCCTTAAAATTTCCTCTTTGCTCACATGTTTCTTACATGATATTCTTGGGAACCTTCTGTAGAAACACATTTCTGTCACCTCAATCTTTCTCTTCATCTGTATAGAAATTTTTTTGCATTCACTACCATAGCAGTTCAGCATTCATTTCTTTGTTTCTAATGAAATTTCCTGTGTCTTAATACTTTGGTTAGCTTCTGAAAGATATCTTTTACTATGTGCTTTCAGATTTCTGTGATTTCAAATTTCCAAAGGTAAATCAATAAGAGGAACCTATGTATTTTTTTGCAAATTATCTAATATTTCCAGTGATTACTAGAATATTCATAACAGAAGGTGATTTCTAGAATATTAACACATAGCTGTGGGAAGAAGAGATGGATTCATACCTTTTATAGTTAAAAGGCAATAATTACTGAAGAATTATTTGTCCTTGTGAAGAGTGTGCAAAAGTTGCTAGCAAAAAAAAGCAGTGTTCAGCTCTGTATTCTATTCCTAGTTTTGAAAATAAATACTGCAAACTTTTGTGCACACCTGACAAGCACTGCACATTAATCACTAGTGGGCAAAAAAGGGATAAAGAGCAGATTATCATTCTGTCATTTTTAATTTGCAGATCAAAAATAAATAATTATTATGAATTGGCTCTTACTTTTTCACATTAGTTTCAGTTAATTAGAGAAAGAAGCAAGAATCATAAATAAAGAATATGTGTAAAGTGAACCAATGTCTACTATTTTTGACTAAAGTTTAATGTGCAATTATCTATTAATTCATTGTGAATTCATTTTCTATTGTCAGACTGATATTTGACATTAAATAACCCAACAAGGATTGATATGTTGTTAAATTAACAAACCTAATCTAATTTAATTAATGAGAACTTTTTCAGAAAATGTTGGCTTAGCTGGATTGGAAATTGCTTTGGTGTGTAAGTGAGAAAATTTGAACAGTATAATGCTAGCAAAAATTGCACTATGATGTACTGCTTTTGTTATACAGTAACAAATACACAAGCATAAAAATATTTATTTCAGAAAGCACAAGAATCATAATGAATATGTATAAAGTGGAACTCTGTTCACCATTTTTTACTCAAGTATATAGTGGATCTATGTCTACTGTTTTTGACACTAGTGTAAAGTGGACCAATCTATTAATGAATTCATTGTGATTTCTGTATTGTCAGAGTGATATTTGATATTAACCCAACAAGTATTTTATGTTGTTAAATTAACCAACCTGATTTCACTTAATGAGAATTTGTTCTGAAAGTAATGGCTCAAATGGATTAAAAATTACTTTATTGTACAAGTGAGGTAATTTTAACATTTTTGTGCTAGCATGTACTGTTTTTACTATATTATAGTAACAGATGCACAAACACTAAAATATACTGAAATTAAATCAATGCTGAATATGTGAGTATAAAGAAGTTTTAAGGAAAGTGGAAGAACAAAGTACACTTCTAGTTAGCATCAGAAAGAGATAGTTGAAATGCCTTGGCCACATAATGAGGAAAAGGATCTTGAGGAATTTGAGACTCAAAGGATATTGAAGGCAAGTGTGTTAGAGGAAAGCAGTAAATAACCTACCTAACTTATAAGCTTGTGTAAATAAAACAAGTACTGTCAAGGAAAAGAAGACAAGAATTGTTAATATAAAATTATTTGTATTGTGAATACATAGGATGTGAGTAGAATGTCTCTTTGTGGGCAAGGGAAGAGACTTAGAGGAAGGGTAGAATTGGTTGGATCTGGAGTTGAGACGTGTGTCGGGTTGGATGACCAAAGCCACTGGTGGTGACATTGAGAGCTTGCCAGTGACAGATTTGTTGAAGCTTGTCTATTCACCATGATTCTGTCTTAGTCATTATGAGAAGCATTTTTAAAAGCAAATCTGGTGGTTCATAAACTCACCATTTTTCTAATTTTTGTCTATGGCAGCAATTTTATTTTCTAGCAGTTTTTCTTTCTTCAATTTCTTTTCACTGGCTTAATTTCCCTGAACATTTTATGTATGCATATGCATGTATATATATATATATATATATATATATATATATATATATATATATATATATTGGATATGCAGGTTGTATAATGGATAATGGCTCAGAATGAAAAATCAGAGAGTCAAGCTCGAATTCCATTCAAGTTTCTTACATTTATTTATGCACCAAATGCCCTTAGGAAAGTTATGAATCCATCTCTTTATTCCTCCTAGTTTTGGGTTAAATAGGAGGGAAAATTTCACTCTTTAGCCTTGGTCGGCAACCAGTCTAGGAGAAGTATGACTCTGAATTCAAAACCTGGGAAGGGTTGGTTGGGGACTTTTTGGTACACTATGCACAATAATTCTCTGTATTCATTTATTCCAAAAAGTGTTGTTGGTACTGAGCAATCCTTCATCACTTTAACCAAATCATATGAGCAGGTTGTCTGGTTGATCAGTTCTAAGAACAGATCTGCTGAACCCTCATACACAAGATGACAGTAGAGAGCATTATATATATATATATATATATATATATATATATATATATATATATATATATATGTGTGTGTGTGTGTGGATAAGTAGTTAGAATAGTCACTTTCCAGCCATGAGATTAGAGTCTGACTCTCACCATGGTAAATATGACAAAGAGGTTATTCATGATGAAATCGTGCTGGGGAGGTGATCCCCCCTATTGCACATTTGGAAAATAACTGAAAACCAAACCACAGGTTGACCCAAGCCTTGTGAGTAAAATTGGGGAGATAAAATATCTGGAATCCATTGCTGTTTGTGCTAACACTAAGTCATGATTCATTGTGATGAGGAATTTGTGTATACCGGTCTTATTCAAACAGATAACCATGCCAGATTTTGCTCTTTTTCAGAAACTGTAACTTGGGTCTGTACAACATAATTGCAGTATAAATTACAGTAATGTTGAACAAACACAAATTTGCCTGAGTAGGCATCTACAACAGGGATTGGCTAGCTGCCCTAGCAAACAGTATGTTTGGAAAACCAGTATATACACTTCAAAAGTTTGTTGCAACCCATGGTAATTTTTTAAATTGGCCCAGAAAGTAGTTGTTTTGAACTTTAAATAAGAGAAAATTATTATTAATGGCTAAAAAAAAGTGAGACATGATTTTTTTTATTAGGGATTTTATTATGGAAAAAAGTAAAAAGCGTTTTATGATTAAATTTTGCTCTCGTCAAAATGTCCTTCTTTACTGCGGCACAAACTTTTGGCATGCGTTGCAAAAGTTTCTCAAAGAATAAGTCTGATAATTGATTATATTCTTTTTTCAATGACTCTAAGAGCTCTTTTTCATTTTTTTCACTCTTCTGTCAAGTCCGTCCCATGCTAATTCTGGGGGTGGCTTCATACTTTTGAACTGCAGTGTATATGAAGTCAATATATATGGACATATGAATCAACACTGTATACTGACTGTAATTTTTATGCCCCAGTGTGATTTTCAAACCATGACCATGTCTCACAATTCCCTTAGTGGTCTCTCTCTTATATATATATATATATATATATATATATATATATATATGAGAGAGACACCACTGGAGGATGAGAAAACAGATTCTACTCAGCTATTTTGTTTAGATCTAATTCTTTGACCTTCATAATCTTTAGATTGCTTATTTATTTAAAATCTGTGTTATTTATTTGTTCAGTTGTATGTGTGCGAGTGTGTCAGCTGCTTATTTCAATGTCAAGTAAGCAGTCTGAAGGGAGAGTAGAACCAAGATAAATGAAGTGATGATCCCTATTGAGTGGGGGTTATTGTTGATGCAGAAACTGGGGCTATTGGTGGTCAAGTAATGAGTTGGGCTATCACATGAGATTTTGAGTATTGATCTAAAGCATATATCTGAAAAATCTTTATATGTTTGCATGTGTGTGGTATTTCCACCCACTCTCTCTCTCTCATATATATATATATATATATATATATATATATATATATATATATATATATATATATATATATAATGTGTGTGTGTATTTAGGTTGAAAATTCTCATTTATTCTCATTTGATTGAATAAATTACAGACATTATATCTGCTAATTTTTAATAAAATCCATTCATACTCAAATAACCTTCTATCTATTGATGTTAAAGGAT
This sequence comes from Acanthosepion esculentum, assembly GCA_964036315.1. Lineage (NCBI taxonomy): Eukaryota > Metazoa > Mollusca > Cephalopoda > Sepiida > Sepiidae > Acanthosepion > Acanthosepion esculentum. The sequence continues at coordinate 92,208,064 of OZ038479.1, forward strand.
GAGAGAAATGTGCTATAGCTGTTTAAATTTCTTTTATTTTCATTTCCCAAGTATATATATATATATATATATATATATATATATATATATATATATATATATATGTGTGTGTGTGTGTTTGTGCTGAAAACTTGTCAGCCCACTCAAGAAGCCTTTCTCAAAAAATAAATGTTTGTTCATTTGAGAACCTTTTGTTTTTTGTTTCAACTTTTCAGGAACCTCTCATATGTTTCTGTGTATGTATATATCAAAGGTATATGCATATATATATAAATACATGTATCTTTATATAAATGCAAGATGATAGGACCTGATCTGGCATCTAGTTTACAATCGCTATCCCACAGACATGCCATGGTCTCACTCTCTCTCTTCTGCAAGTATTTTCACAGTAACTGTTCCAACAAGCTGCTTCCATTGGTACCCGAACTGCATGAATTTAAGTGAGCTACCAGGCTGGCATCTTGGTTCCACCCTTTGACTGTTAAAAAAAGCACCTTTATATATATATATATATATATATATATATATATATATATATATATCTGTGTATGTTAGAATGGAGTTTTATCAATCCAACAAATTTTTCTTATATTTGAGTTGATGCTCCATTTATTTATTAAGCAGTATATTTATTTATTTTCTTCTAACAGTCTGAATGTTCAAGAAATCCTCTTAATGAAAAGTTTAATAGGATTTCTCACACATTCAGGCTGGCAGACAAAAATAAATATACTGTTTAATAAATAAACTGAGTGTCTACTCAAATTCAAGTATACACTAAAAATAACATTTAAAGTAATTGTTGTGGATTCCGGGATGAAATCTGGTATCAAATAATAACAAACGCCAAGAATGAATATAGGAAATAAATGTATTAATGTAATAATACAAACTGGTAATACAGGTTAGTAGTTCCAGGAATGTGGGTTAGTAGGAAAATATATATATAGTCTTTGGTATCGACGTATCGCTGTATGACTTCTTACTGAGTCTAAGTGCTCATGACTGTGACTCTTGCCACTATGTTATTCTACCAACTGACTCTACATTCCACTACTACTGTTACTTGACTGCCTGACTTGACTTAACGTATTGCCGGGTATTCACTGGCAGTAGTATATGTATACCTTGGGTGAGTCCATTTGTGTAAAAAGGGGAGACCTCTCAACAGTAATAAAAATATATATATATCCATCTCTATCTCTCCCTATATATATAGGTCTCAGACAGGAATAGTTGTATTGGTTACAGAAGCAGGTGAACCAGAATTTGTTTACAACTGGACAATAAGAAGCTGAGGAGTTTCAAATGTGTTGGAGAACGTTCCACTATGAGAATAGTTGTATCTGACTGCTAGCATTCAAGTCAATATCTAATCAGGGTTACCATATAGCAGTGGTATGATATTGTAAGATCAGAAATCCCTAAGTGGTATGATGTTGTAGGACCCAAAACCCCTAATGATCCCTGACTAAAACATGACTGACGATGTGTACCAGAGTATCTGACAGATGTATTTCACAAAATATAACACGTTAACATTTTTCTTTACTTACAATTTCCAACCTTGTGATTTCTTGATAACGACTGAAAAGCCAAATAATCATTCATATTTTTTGTATATATATATATATATATATATATATATATATATATATATATATATATATATATATATATATATATATATATATGTGTGTGTGTATATGTAAACAGTTGTGCATCATTAGGAAAAGTAAATAAAATGTAAATAAAACTTATGTTAAAAATTAGCTTACATCTACTTAATAAAATTATCTATTTTAATATTTTATGTAAATTATTTAAATGATATTAATGACATCAGAAATTTATCAAGTGAAAATTATAACATTAAAAAACATTTAATTCATTTTAAATTATTAATTTAATGAATTTTTAAATTTTAAAACTAAGGTCAATATACACACACATATATATATATATATATATATATATATATATATATATATATATATATATATATATATATATACATGTGGGTGTGCATGTATGTATACATGTGTGTATATATGTATGTACCTGTATATATATGTATATGTGTGTGCATATATATACATATATACATGTGGATATATGTATATATATATGTTTATGTTCATTTGTGTGTACACACATATATATATATGTGTATGTGTGTGTGTATATATACATATATATATAATATATATATATGTATATAATAATATATGTATATAATAATATATAATAAAACATGACTGTATGGATATAGTACAAGTAGAGTATACTGAGTTACCTTCAATGTTTTTTAATTCTAAAAATTTCTGGTGGACAAGTTTATCGTCACTCCTGTTGGTTAAATGTCACTCAGTAAATCAAGAAAATCTCCAATTATAAGACATTGTGTACAAAAATGCTTTCAAAATTTTTATTCTATTTCCCTTTCACCTTAACAAATGGTGAGAACATTTTTAGGATAGTTGCATTTAATGTCAGAGGTCAGTTGAAATTGATAAAAAAAAAATTGCTCATAAATGATTAAAAGTCATCAGGAAATTAAATTAATCTTCACACTTTTTTCATGGTCATGTTGCAGATATTATGTTGACTAGAAATAAAATTTTATTTTCCAAAGGAGGATAAAAGATTTAAGATAAACGTAAGGAAGCTCTAATCCAGCTACATGTTAAATAACATGTTCAAATGCACAAAAGAAATAATAAATTCACTTATAGAATATTTCTCTAATAATAATAATAGCTCAAACTAAACTTACGTTGATTACATAAACAATACATTATCATGAGACTTAACTTGCCATTAAATCACATGTCACAAACTAATATAACATAAAAACAGTTCTCATCTAGTTAAAGGATAAGTAACATGTTCAAATACATAAAAGAAATAATAGTTAAAATTTTTGTTATATTTCTTTCTTTATGTAAATTTGGATGACATACAGAAAACCATTGATTATATATTAATATAATATATAATATAGTTATTTTAGTGGAGACCCATATTTGAGTAGATGCTGCTTATTCATTAACCAGTATATTTATTTATATTCATTGACCAGCTTGAATATTTGAGAAAGCTTATTAACAGAAAATAGGTGCTCTCTCACAGGATAAAAAACTGCATCCCCCTTTGCAGAAGAAACTGTTATTAGATCCAATGTGCTTTAGACCGACTCAGTCATAGAGTGTGTTGCCAATCAAGCAAGGCCAAATAGTTCCTTATAAATGCAGATGCTTTCCAGATTTTCCAAAGTCCATATCTGCTCGGTTTCATATCCAAATGTAAACAAAGCAATTTTGAAAGAACTAATTAAATTTTATTTATAAATCTAATAAATTTTGATATTTTAAAGAAATCTTATTAAAGAAAAATAGGCACTCTGTGAATATTTTTGAATATTCAAGTTGGCATATGAAATTAAATAAGTATACTGTTGAATAAATAAAGGGTATCAAATATCGGTATCCATTACTACTTTAAATATTAAACCATATATCACAAATGACAACATTAAGAACATTAGCGAAACTAAAAAGGAAGGATATAAGAAGTGAATGGAAGTGCGTATATGGAAATGTCCTCATTCAATCATATCGTGTGTGTAAAATCATATTGCAGATGTTGAGAGACTTACGTTGGTGAAAAATTTCTTGTTAATTTAGTAGTTAGCCAGCTCAGGTAATTTGTATACTCTGTCAAGGTTTTCTGGGGACTAAGAAGTCTTTGGAGGGAAAAACAAGGCATATCTTTTCCTGACAGAATTCTGAGTAGAGAGAGGGAGAGTGATAGTTTGGTCCATTTCCTTTCAGCTTGCTTTGTAGCAAAGCTTTTGAGTGTCCATTAGAAGTTCCTTAGCAGACAAGTGGGATAATCCTACATTTTTCTACATCATGTAGTAGTCTTCCCAAAAAGGGTCATTGCACACAGTATATTCTATTTAAATAACAAAGAAAATTAAAAAAAATTATTTTGGATTTATTTATGATACATAAAGCTGAATTTCAAAGCCAACATCTATATATCAAGATATATATATATGTATGTATGTATGTATGTATGTATGTGTATTTTAAGAGGAAAAGTATGACAATGTGGAAAAGTTCTTATGTGATGCATTTTGTCCATTAAAATTTTATCAGACTAATGGAGGAAAACGGGATGAAACATGTCACACAAAAACTTTTTCGACATTGTCATACTTCCTTCACTTAAAATTTTTCTTAATATATAAAAAATTATCTATTGTTATCACATATATATATATATGATGATGGACTCTCTTGTCAATTTGACATATGAGGATCCAATAACTTTTTTTCATTCTGTTTATATATTTGTGTTTTATGTGACACTTTAGTCCTTCTAGTGACCTACATACAAGTCCACATATTGTGCAACAGTGAGGATCTTGGGACATAGCCATAGAAATATTTGCTGATGCTTTTTGCTGTTGTCTTTCTAATCTTAGTCAATACAACTGATTTTGAAATTACTGATACCACCCTTGTACAAATATCTCCAGATATTTCTATCCAGGGTATCTTGCTCAAAGTTAGTGTAAGACACATTAACAGTAACTCTTTAGCTTGTCTTTATACCTGAGCCACAGCTGTCCAACTGTCCTTTGTCCACTGTGAAGCTGGCTATACATGAGGACCTTAGGTATTCTGTCATTACTCATCCTTGCTTCCTATCCCTGATATTTAGAACTTTTACCCATTAATATAGCATACTGTAAAACTATTTTTATCATATATATATATATATATATTGTGTCACAGTCTGTTATTTGAATGTGACAAAAATGCAATCTGTTATCTGAATCTCTTGGAACTAGATACCTTTGTAATTTAGATTTTTTCATATTTCAGAATAACAGTAAATGTACGATATATAGGTCTGTAATAAAGTCAATTGTCAAAGAGTAGCTATATCTGGATAATGCAGTTAAAGATGATGGAAAATGTAATGCAGAAATCTGAAGTTGCACAGAAAGAGGAAAAAGTTACCTTCAGGAAATTAATCAAAGTATTGAAAGATAGTAAATTTTTGTTAGAAACAAAGAAAAGTGTTGAACTGCTATGTAATATCCATCCTCCTACAAGGCAGTGAATGCTGGGCTATATCTTCACAGCTAAAGAAGATATTTGAAGCAATAGAGCTGTGGTTCTAATTATGGATATTGAAAATAATTTGAACTGAAGCTGAAGTTTTATGTAAAATAGTAACCAAAAGTGTACTTATACTCACTTAAATAGTGACTAAAAGTATACTTATTCTTACTTGGTACAATCAGAAAGAACCAGTTGGAATTTCTGGGATAAATAAAGTGTAATGCATGCCTAGAGAATTTAGCATTCACAGGACATAAAAAGTAAGAAAAGTGGGGGAGAAACAATGAGTAACCTACTTAATGAGTTTGTGTGAATGGATGGCAACAAGACAGGAAGTTGTGGAGAGCCATGATTGCCTGAATCTTGATGGTACGCATCACACTGAAAAAGAATAAGAGATACTTCTCTATCTTAACCTGGTATGTTTTTTCTAAATTGGCTGTCAGGAAATATTTGAGTAAAAATCAAAAATGCGCCATTTTCTTTAGTCTGGAGTAACTCCATTTTATCAAAAATTTTGAATATAGATTTATCACCTAAATTAAATTGAAATAGAAAAAGCCAACGTTTTCAATAATAGATCAACCAGGAAAAAAAAGTACAGGCTTTTCGATAATTCATTATATGAGATGCCATACCTGTCTTGTTTAATTTCCCTGCTGTGAAATATTTCTGCATAAATCAAAACTGCACTATTTTCTTAATTTTCATATTTGGAGAGCTCGAATTCATTTGCACTTGTGTGTGCATGTGTGTGAGTTTCAGTCAATTGAAAAGCAAATTTTATTAAAGAATAAAGAACAGAAATTGGAATGAATGATGGTTGACACTTTTTGCAGTCATATCAGACCTAAGCCATGTTTAAATTAGTCCAAAATAGGTTTTGTATAATTTGATGATTATCACTATCATCATCCTCATTAGCAATGTTATGTTTTAAAAGTGTAGTTTGCAAAGCTTGTAGATATTTACCCATGTCTCCATGCTATAAAATGTATTACTTTAATGCCTTCAATGCAAAATATTCCAGAAAATTGAAACTATGTAGAGAAGTCCCAAATTTTCATTTAAAAAATTTTAATCAACTTAAAATCTTTGAGGCACTTCTGGCACACATGTGAACATGTTTAAAAAGCTTTTGTTTATGCCACATTCTTTGAGAATGTAAGTCATCATGGTTCTCCGCATATTTGTTTTCTTTATTGTCTGTGTATTACCATAGCTTCCTGGATAAGATAGTGGATTGGCTTCTGTTGTTTTAAAATTCAGAGTAGACTGGATGCCATCCAAGAAAGGAGAGCCCAGTCTACTTTGTAATTTAATTCATATCTGGTGATGACAAGACAACAGATAAGACAAATGGTAGATAGACAGATAGATGAGAGATATTTTTATTTTCATGTTTTGTGACATTAGGGGACCATGGCTCTCCACAGATTCTATATTTTTATTTTCTTTGAGTTCCTATTCCTTCTTGGGAAAGATAGTAAAATGGCTTCTTGATGCCTTAGTCATTGATTTTTATTTCAGAATAGCCTTTCTCCTAGACTGATCACATCCCATGGTTAGAATTCCTAAACTACACTGAAATTTAGTCAATACACATTTGAGCTAGAGATGAGAGGAATGGTAGGCAGGTAGATATAAGAGAGAGAATTTTGGAAAATACTTTGTCCCATTAGGATGTCGGTAATCATGATGCTCTACAGATTTTGTTTCTTTATTACTGTGAATTGACATGACTTCTTAGGAATAATAGTGGAGTAGTTTCCTGGTGTCTTCTCCATGGCTTAGAATACAGATCTCACTTTGCTATTTAACCCAAATCTAGTGATTGGGAAAAAGGGATGGATTCATGTTTTTCCCAAGGGTATTTGTGCGAAAGTGAATGCAAGAGACTCAGCAGAAATTTGAACTCTGCTCACTGATTTCACTTTCTGCACTGATAATAGTAATACTTAACCTCCACATTTCATTTATTTTTTTGACTGTTTAAAGAGATATTCAGAACAATCAGTAATGTTAGTTTGTTCTGTTTAGCAGCATATCAACCCCTAATAGGTCATGTAATGCCAAAATTTAATTTTCTTGGGAGCTTTATAATTTTTTTTTTTTTTTTTTTTTTTACAAAAATGTATTGCTGGTAATTTTTTTCTTTTATGAAAATGTTTTACTGGTAATTTTTTGATTTTTTACAAAAATGTATTTCTGGTATTTTTACTTTTAAAAATGTATCTTACTTCCATAGTTTTGGCCCCAGTTTTGGGGATTCACTATTTGCCCATAGCTGAGATCCTAGCAGGTGCTACCATCCCAGGTCAGTGTGGACCTGGGAACAACAGCAATTAAGAGGTGGTTCCATGCACCTCAAAACCTCCTGATTAAAGGCCTTGTTGCCTGATGTAGTTTATTTCCATACTCAGGATGAAGTAATATTTGTCAAATATTTGACTTGAAGTCAGTTTTTAAAGCAAGGCAAAGTGTTCAGTTAAAAAAAACAAAGATGACCCCTCACTATATATCATAATTAGTAGCAATTTTGTGAAGAAGAGTTTCTTACTATTTTGTGCGGTCTTACATATATGTACTCAAACTGCAGAGCAGCGTTAGCAAAAGATGACTTGATTTCCCAGTTAGAGAGAAAAAACTGATCCTCTATTCTATGTTCTGTGTAATTAGTAATAATTAATAATGATTGAGAAGATATGAGGTTAATTACTTTGTACACTGACATCTTTATTAGTGTATTTCAATTAATTTCAATCATGTTTTACACATTGAAACAATAATACAAATTAACCGATTCAAGTTCAAACATTCAGTTCACAATTTTGCAAATGATTTTCTTTTAACTTATTTGGAGTTGAATTTATAAAGTTTTTTAGTAATACTGTCTGAACTGCTGTAAATATATTGTGAAACCCTCACCCAACCTTCTGCCAGTGAACCAGTGATTACCCCAAAAGCTGTGTCTCGATTCTCATTCACATCTGTATGCACCAAAAACTGGGAAAGATATGTTGCATGCTCACAAGTTAATGAAGTTAAAAACTTATATCAAGAAATGATAGCATGAACTCAGTTTCCAATATTATTTGAATAGGTGCTTTTAATTAGGTCTTTATTTCCTCAGAGTGGGCGATTAAGTAGGTGAAACCTGGGGACAACTTCTGTTATATCAGTCTAATAGCAACTTACCAACTCTCTGGCTATCTACACATCCTGACATGTGGCAGGCAATACAAGCAGTTGTTGTTGGGACTATTCAAAGAACAGTCTGTCTCTTGCCAAGGCCAGACCAGAACTAAGCATAATGGTTAATATAGACCAGCACTTTGATATGCTCCATGTCTGTTTTTGTTGTCACTTGGCCTAGATTGGGTTAGATAGCAGAGGAGACTTAGTTTTTTTTAGCTATGATTGGCAACCAGTCTAGGAGAATGAAAATGCAGCAAATGAAGTTCATAATTAACTATGGCACAGTGTTGTGGGTTCAGTGATCTTGACCGAAGTCAAAATAAAGAACCAAATGAATAAAATCTTAAGTAAGGTGATGTCTATAATAATAATAATAATAATAATATTTTTTCTTAGATTATTGATTACCCTGAATACATTTGGTATAAGTTCAACCATATTGTAAATAAAAAATTAAAAGCCCAAAGACTGTCTTGTTACACCCTGGAATCTCTGTGGACAACCCCATGAAACAGAAAAAAAAACATGGACAGAATAAGTGAGAAATAAGAATGTATTAAGGAGAGAAAAAAACTACACAGGAACTGCTACTAACAGCCAGAAAAGATATAGCTGCAATCTAAGGACATATGATAAACACACAAGACTTTGAGAATTTAATTATCAAAGTGAAAGCAAAAGAAGTAATGGCCCATAGCAAGAAACTTATTTAACAAGTTTGAATAAATAAATGGCAGAATAAGTAGTACACAGACAAAAAAGAGCAAAAATTACTTTCAGCAACAAAAGAGAGAAATGGATAAATACATGCAACACAATGAACATATTTAAGAAATATCATAACAGTGAGGAGCCCAGTAAAAAGAAAAAGAGAGAAAAAAAAGAAAAAGAAAGCAACAGAAAGAACGAAAAATTGTGGAAAATGCCATAACAGAGAATTGAAATGGTAGAAAAAATACTGTAGATTAAAATCATGAGCATGGCTGTGCCGAGGACACTTGAAGTGAAAAACAGGATCCCTCATCATTGCAGTCAAAAAACAAGAATATCATAACAAACTACTTCAAAGCAGATTTTCAGTATCCTCCCTGCAAAAAAACAAAAATAATGTTCCTCCTTTGCAGAAAAAGAAATGACACAATAAACTACATAATCAAGATGTGCTAAAAATTAAATAAATAAGACATGACAGTAGGAACAAACATACAGTGGGAACTGTGCAAATGATTTTGGTTTGATCATGTAGACAAATGGTATCAGCATAATTCCACGACTTTCCTGCAAAGCAAAACATCACAAAATGCTTGTCAGTCTGAGCTGAACCCTTTATTTAATCTAAAGGGGAGTAGAAGGCATTGGGGCTTAGGCCACATGAAATATACATATGTATATACAAGGTTGCATCAAAAGGTCTGTAATCTAATAGATAGTTATTAACTGAATTTTATTCTGAAATTTTCACTGTTTAGTATTCACTATATGAGTTGAGTATTGACCACTGAATCAAGTGCATTGATAAAAATGGAAACAAAGTTGAAATATAAATATTTATTGATTTACTTATACACACACAACACATATTTATACACACACACAACACATATTTATGAAATATACAATTCACACACAATGAGAAATACATTTTGTATAAGACAAACATACGCTTGTAAAAAAAATCATCTATGTTAATCCTTTTTGTGATTTTTTTTAAAGTTTTATTAAGAAACTGAGACTAAATTTTTGGCAGAGGACTCACTGCCACCTGTCAGATTTTAAAATGTGAAAATTTCATATGAAAGAATATGACAGGCTTCAAATAAAACTTTTGTTTTCCTTTCTTTTTTATTTAAAATATATCATTAAGCTTCATATATAATGTGCTGTGTGTATCCGCACACAGAGAATTATTTGTATGTATAACATATTGCAGTAGCACTAGAATTGTTTATTAAACATTATTATTAGTGAATTGGACTCTTTTGGTGACATAGAAGAAATGCCAGATGTTTATACAGGGAATATGTTCTTTTTAATTCTTGCCACAAGGGGCTACTTGGAATTAAATCCAATCCTAAACAGCAAACAAGGGATAAAACTCTAATTCTGTTCAAAAGACTCGAGAAGTGTGTGAACTGAATGATAAGCAAACCTATCAGCATCTATTAGGTCTTGTTCTTTGTTTTTTATATTGCTCAACTATTGCTAAGATCAACGTCAATGATGAAGACTTTAGTCCAACTGTCATTAATATAAACTGAAGAGAAAAAAAAAGAAAATTATTAAATAAAATTTCATCATTCAGCCAGAGACATTAGAAGTATAGAAGGAACCAAAAAATCCAATCCCAAACAGGAAACAAGGGATAAAACTTTACTCTTGTTCAAAAAACTGGCAGATGTATGAACCGGGAAGAACAGGTGAACCTATCTAGTCTTCATTATTTACATTATTTATATTTAGCATCATGTCATCATTTTTGTTGTTAATATTATATACAGTCTATAAATATGGGTTGTGTGTATGTCCCTTATTTTGGAAGGTGTGTATTCATGCATGTATCTTTATCATTATTTACTGTAATCCGGCAATAATGATATTTCCTGTATAATTCATCTTGAGTAAATTGAGAAACCTATGTAGGATGTTTCAGTTCTATTTCTGATTTCTCTCCACATATATATATATATATATATATATATATCAGAATAAATCCTAATGAGCCAGACAAACCTACCTAGGTTTCACCTAAACGGATCTTCAGGGTAAACTGGCTAAAGAAGGAAATGGCGGAACAGTATTTATTGATAAAGCCATTTACCGCCCTACTTAGCGTATTGAGCACTCTACGTTTTAGTCTTTATACTCACTTGGGTTGTTTTCTTTGGACTAAGGACTTAAGACACTTGACAATTTATTTCGCCTTGTTCAGATGTTTTTAGTTCTTTCTTTTTTGACTTCCACTTTTTTCCTTGTGTACCAATTTTCCCTCAGGTGTCTACAAGTTGAATCATCCTGTTTATATATATATATATATATATATATATATATATATATATATATATATATATATATATATGGGATACAACCTTTCTTTTAAACATGTTTTGTTAAATATGACAGACAAGGAAAATTTAAATTTTATAGTTTTTCCAGCATTCTTACATTTTACCATTTTGTAGGGGCCCAAAAATTGTCCATATAGTCCATTTTCAAGGGGAGTTGTTTTAAGTGTTGTCAATTTCTCTTCATGTTTTCACTGTTTAAGATGTATTTTATTTTTATGTTGTTTTGAATACTAGTAGGAGTGTTTATTTTGAGCATTGTGTGTTGATTGCGGCTGGAATTCAAGTAAGCATCTTCCTATTTTTTAAAAACTTTCAATACTCCATTCCCACTGTTAAGTAAGGTGAAGTTGACAGTGGGGGAGACATGTTTAATATATGTATATATATATATATATATATATATATATATATATATATATATATATATATTAAAGGAAATTAAACTGCAGTTGAAGCTTTCCAAAATATGCCAGGATGTAACTAACAAAATCTTATCAACCACACTGACAGCATTCAATTCTTGTTAATGAGTGAGATTATTGAAACTACTTGAACAAAAACAGAAAAATAAACATTCATTTTGGATAGCTTATCCACAATTTTGATTCCAATATATGTGAACTTATTTGAAACTTTGAAAATACAAAAAAGATTAAACAGACAGGCCTTGTTGAAGTTAATTCTTGCTAGCTTTATTTATACATTCATACATATATACACAGGGAGATTGAAAAGTAACTCCCTATTTTAAAATATTTATTATTTATTTCTTGACTATAATTTTTACAAGAAATGGGTATGAGAGGAAAGCATTTAGCATGAGGTTTTATTTAAAATTTGATATGGGCACAAGATTTTGCAACCAGCTTCTCAAGGCATCCAGGAATTGTGTCAACTAATTTCACCAGGAACCCTTGTGGTATGGAAGACATAACTTCTTGTATTCACCCTTCAAGTTCTTTCAAAGTTATATATATATGAACTGGAATCGAATCTGGATTAGATTCGATACCAACAACTCCTGCAATGGCAACTATAAATTTGATATACACACATAAATGCATAACTTTCACATTTCATCTCATCTACCATCTTCAGGAATTAAACAGATGGACACTACCAGACAGACACAAAAATGCCAACTAGGATTAATATGCATACAAACATGCACTAATGACATGAGACAAAAACATGTAACCAATGAAAAACAAATGCAGAATTCAAAGTGCCAGACTATTCTCTTTCATAACTTACTTACAAAAAGATTTCTGATAAAGTTTAAAGAAACATGTTAAATTTATAAACATTCTATATATATATATATATATATATATATATATATATATATATATATATATATATATATATATATACCTTTAGTCCCATAGACTCTACTGAGGTGTATGGGCTCAAAAAAATAAAGTTCCTAACTTTATGCCTAACTGGTTTTGTACCCAGTTTTCACTTCCAGTACTTAGTGTTCCCAAACAAGTCCCCCATCTAAATACTGACTATGCTCAACACTGCTTAACCCCTGTGATCAACTGAGAACTGGTGTTTCAGCATGATTTGACCAGACAGACAGACTGTTTTGCTGTATCACAGCTCATCAGTGTGGCTAGACGTCCAGTTGCCTCTGGCTAGAATCGAAAACCGGCTGAATTCGTGTCAGTCGGAAATTTTACCCTGAAGCCGTTGGCGCACAGCAGAGAAGAAGGTGAATTTAAGCGTATTTATTTTTAGATAAACGCACAGTGACTGAGAGAACTCGATTCGATTTACCGAAGAGTCTTGCATTATTAGCTGTAATAGTCACTGTTTACAAACCCACACATCCTCCCCAGAGAGCTCAACCGAAATATATATATATATATATATATATATATATATATATATATAGGCACATTTAAATCTAATAATTCTTTCCTAAGCATAACTTAGGTTTCACAGACGGCTTCTATTATGTAGCACCTTCAGAGGATCAAACGTATCCTCAGTAGCAATGATTTACAAAATCAACTTACTAAACATTACACCATAATGAGATGCCTTCTTTATATATAATGAATAATAATGATATATTCTCTCCCTTTGAAATATTACTATAATATATACATATGTCTGAGACAGTGTGGAGTTGATTATACATATTTATATTTGGAGTAAATAATCATTTATTATATATATATATATATATATATATATATATATATATATATATATATATATGCATGCATGTGTATGTAGGTAAACTCAGTGATCTAAATCAAAGGTTTAAAGAAGAAAAAGATGATAAAATAAAAATAAAGTATGAAATCTTGCCGGCAGAGAGGGGGAAAAGTCTCAGACACAGAGGAATGGAGGCGGTTCTGGGCTGGATGCTGCACTCCCACTACTTTCACCAAAGCCCAGTGGTGCTGAGTGAAGGGCGATTGATATTTTACTGTAAATGTTTTGCACGCAAAAGACTTCCTTTACTGTCTGTGTAGTGACATCACGAGTAGGCCATGGCTCACAATGAAAGAGTTTTCTTGGACACTTCCCAACTGCTTTTGCTTCCTTAAACATAAAAAAAAAAAAGAAAATGGCAAAAGATGTGTACACAGACTAATATGCCAGCATGTGTACTAAAAACACTCACGTGTCTTCAAACAGACTGTATCCACAGGTATATTTCTTCATGCACTGCCAGACTCTTCATCCAGTCACATAGATTGATGGATGTTGCACACATTTGCATATAAAAACAGAAAGAGTTGATGAAGCACAAGTGTACAGTATATGAGGGCTTGGTGGAAAGTTTTTGTTAAAACCCAGATATTCTAAAAAACTTGTGAAAAATTCTGTCTGAATTTTTAAAATGAGAAGTTCTCATTACTTACAGTCAGACTAATATCCTCATCTTTATTGTTACTACCACATTTCAGCTGTTGGGCTTACAGCCTTCTTCAGATGTTTGTTGATTCTGGTAACCTTTAGCTAATTTCAAAATGAGCACTATCTAATCTATGGTGCTAGATTGTTTTCATTCCACTGTCCATGTCTATTCTATGGATATCATTTTTTTTTTAATAATTTCATCCCATGCAAGGTGACAATGCCACTAAGATGCAAGGTGCTGCTGGGAGTGAAAGAGAATGAAAAAACTTTAGAAAAAATTGGAAACCCAATCCTAAACAGGAAACAAGGGATAAACCCCTTCTCCTGGACAAAAGACAGGGGAAGAGTGTGAACCCAATGATAGGCAAAACTATTAACTCCTATTATCTTCTTCTTTTTTTAAAAAATATTATTTAGGTATTACCAGTTTCCCCTGACTTTGTACTACCTAGTACAGGGATGGAACTCACAATTGCTACACTACCAAATTCAGATCAGTATCAATGATGGTGACATTAGTCTGACTGTTATTAATATAAATGAAAACATCTGATGTTTACTCATTTGTACAGATTTTTTTTGGGGGGAGGGGTGCAGGGCAGGACGGATGAGACCAAATATTTATCAACACATTTTAAGTGTTGTCAATTTCTTTTCATGTTTCTTTAAGATTTAGTTTTGTGCTGTTTGAATAGTAATAGAACCAAAAATCACGAAAAGAAATAAACAGCACTTAAAAAACACACCACCATGAAAATGGCTAAAGAAGAGCTTAGGACAATAAATAATATGAATAGTTTTTTCTCCCTTACTCACACCAAATGGAAAAATGTAAGAATATTAGAAAAACTCAATAAAAAGAATTAATCAAGTTTTCCTTGTCTATCATATTCAACAAAACGTGTTTGAAGGAAAGGTTGCTGCCCAGATATACATTATATATATATATATATATATATATATATATATATATATATATATATATGTCAAATTTACATAAAAGAGCATTTTTCCATGTGTACCTGTGAATGAATATATATATATATATATATATATTCATTCACATGTCAAATTTACATAAAAGAGCATTTTTCCATGTGTACCTGTGAATGAATATATATATATATATATATATATATATATAATGTCAAATTTACATAAAAGAGCATTTTTCCATGTGTACCTGTGAATGAATATATATATATATATATATATATATATATATGTCAAATTTACATAAAAGAGCATTTTTCCATGTGTACCTGTGAATGAATATATATATATATATATATATATATATATATATATATATGTCAAATTTACATAAAAGAGCATTTTTCCATGTGTACCTGTGAATGAATATATATATATATATATATATATATATATGTCAAATTTACATAAAAGAGCATTTTTCCATGTGTACCTGTGAATGAATATATATATATATATATATATATATATATATGTCAAATTTACATAAAAGAGCATTTTTCCATGTGTACCTGTGAATGAATATATATATATATAATATATATATATATATATATATGTCAAATTTACATAAAAGAGCATTTTTCCATGTGTACCTGTGAATGAATATATATATATATATATATATATATGTCAAATTTACATAAAAGAGCATTTTTCCATGTGTACCTGTGAATGAATATATATATATATATATATATATATATATATATATATTCATTCATTCACAGGTACACATGAAAAAATGCTCTTTTATGTAAAATTTATATATATATATATATATATATATATATTTTTGTCATCCACAGACAGACTGTTTCGCTGTTTCACAGCTCATCAGTGTGGCTAGACGTCCGGTTGCCTCTAGCTACGATCGAAACCCGACTGATTTTGCGTCAGTCGGAATCTCTACCCGTTAAGCCATCAGCGTACGGTACGGGATGGAGGTGAATTTTAGCGTGTTTATTTTTAGATTCGGATAAACACACAGTGACTGAGAGTGACTCAATATAAAATGCTCTTAATAAAAAAATCAAAATTATATATATATAATTTTTATTTTATTTATATACATATAAAATGCTCTTAATAAAATAATAAAAATTATATATATATATGTTTTATTATTTTATTAAGAGCATTTTATTTATATGCATATATATATATATATATATTATGCGAATCATTCATACGAAAAACAGATCATGAAGTTAATGATATGGCAAGAATCACTCTCACAAACAATTTTTAATAATAAAATACATTAACCTCGAATCCGTTAATGAATGGTATGATCCTTGTTTATAAATTCCGGTTTTATCAGGTCTTTTTTTTTACTACTAGCTTAGCTTTCAATCGTTTCATACGATCATCCTCAGGTAGGGAAATAGGTAAGTTTTTTACATCCAGGTAATAACAGGACATCGAAAGATGAAGTGTAATCTGAAAGAAGTGTTTTTTTAGAAATGTGATATTGTTAACTGTAAGAATACTTTTGGAGTGTGCAGTCACGACGCTAAGGTTGAATTTTTTTAAATTTTAAAATTGTGCGTTCTTGTACTAATATAGTAATATGAGAATTCTTTTGTAGAAGTAGGCTTTTTTAGTAAAGGTGGCATGAACTAAATTGTTCAATAAATAGAGTAATGTCACAGTTATTATCAGGAATTCGCACGCCGGATCAGTTATTTTAATATCAATTATGTGGTGCGGGTTCCACACCACATAATTGATATATATATATATATATATATATATATATATATATATGCAATGGTACAGAAGCGTATCAAGGCATAAAAAACAAATTTGTTATTAAAGGCCATGATAGATTTAAAATAAAAACACCAGTTAACTGGTTTCGTCCCCTCTCATCAGAACTGTTAACAGGGAATAGAAATTATGAAGAAAATATCTGTTATGGATGACATGAATGAATGGGCAGGGAAGAAAGAGATAAATAAAAAAAAAGAAAAAAGTGTATATAATCAAAGTAATACCACAAAAGATGCTAGAGACCCAGCACAGCAAGCCCAAGCAAACAGTCCCTTTGTTTGCAAAGAGACGGTCGCCTGGACCTGATGTACAAAGTCTCCAACACCCTGAGATGGAATACTGAATGTGCCCTGGCCAAAATGGAAACCCAGGTCACACTGAAATCCAACGCACAAGTAGGATTATTTATTAAATGATCCGCAATCGACGACCCACGTATTTCAAATGGAATCGCCCAACGAAAAATTTTTATTTAATATTTTCGCAGGTACGTGTTGTTTAATTCTAGTGTCCAAACGCTGTGTCGTTCTACCTATGTAGTCGCATCCACAACTACATTTGAAATAATAAATAACAGAATTAATATATATATATATATATATATTCATTCATTCACATGAAAAAATACTGTTTTATTTAAATTTTTTATCAGCAACCAGTGGTTGCAATTTAATAGATATAGGCATTTGAATGTGGAATAGTTGTTGGTGCTAGATGGCTGAAGCTGAATATTTTAAAAAACCAATGATCTACTAGGATTTTCATAGACAGCCATTTCCACGCGCTTCCAAAGAATAGTTAGAAAAAGACAAAAAAAATCCAGTGAGCAGAAGTTCTGTGAGGATAAATACATTGTTGATGAAAGTGGTTGGAGGTGAATGACTGGAATGGTTCAAAGCTGATAGAAATACAACAGTAGCTAATTTAACCACTATTCACAGTTAGCTCTACTTTATAATGAATGTATAGAGAAGAATCTCTCTTAAAGCACGGCATGTGGCACCTTGAAGGAGATGAGCTACAGCAATAAAATATCACGTTGTATGTCACTCCTTACAGATAAGAACATGAAACGGAGGCTACAATTCATTAAGGCTCACAAAATATTTAAGAAGAGATGACTGGAAAATGTTTCCTGGGCTGATGCATCTCAATTTCTACTGTGACATTTGGATGGCAGGGCCAGAATTTATCATAAACTTATTAAGAATCCAGCCTCCATATGGTATGGGGAAACATTTTCTTAGCATATATTTGGAACCTTGCTACCAATAACATCTTGTCTAAATTCTGCAGCCTACCCAGGTATTGTGGTTGACCATGTGCCTCTATTTATGCGTACAGTACACCTATCCTTTGGTGGTCACTTCCAGTAGGACCATACCTTGTGTCACAAATCAAAAATAACTGTAGATTGATTCATGGAACACAGCAATGAATTTTCTGTGTTAAAGTGACTTCCAGAGTTACCAGATATCAATTCAATAGAACACCTTCAGGATGCGGTAGAAAGGAAGATTTCAATCCAGCATGAGCAGCCAATAAATCTTGAAGAATTGTGGGATGAACCCAGATTTTCAAGAGTGATTCTAGAACATAGTTGAATCCATGCCAAACCAAACTGAGATTATTCTAAAGACAAAAGAAGGCCCATGGTTGATTGATTTGTTTTTCATGGGTTATCAACTGTTTTAAGGTTATTTAAAGTCAAAACATATTTTGGGATTGTAAAAATTTTTTTTTTTGAGACAATGATTTTCTAATACAAGTCTTACAATTTAACCTATGGCTAGGAGAAGAGGAAGTACATTCACATCTTTCCCAAGGGTATTTGCATCTATGTGAATATAATGAACCTGACTAGAATTTAAATTTGGCTCTCCAATTTATTATTCGAAACCTTAGTCCATTACACCACTTGCACATCCAAGGTTACAGCATCTGGTATTCCCAAACAGTCATCCATCTAGGCACTGATCAGATTGAACATTGCTTAACTTTGGTGATAAAAAGGTGGTCCAGTTTAGTACTAGAAAAAGTGACTAGTTGTTGAATAGGCACCAACTCAAACAGACTTGCTAGTAAAAAATGAGATGCAAACATACATTCAAATGCATGCATAAAATGATTCCTATGCAGGTATAATATTGTGTACTGGTTAACTATCTTTTCTTGTAAACCAATTTACCAACTTCCATTCTTACAAGAAAACAATGAGGCTAAGATTTTTTTTCTATAAATACCCACATTCAGAGCAATGCAGAGAAAAATCATAAGTAGATCATTGATCGTGTAGTGAGGTCAATCCTTACTTAAGGTGTCGTTATTGTAGCTTTGTGTTGGATGAAAAACTAAATCAGTGTCTGTGAACACTCCTCCATCATTCACAGATATGAACAGACCGAGACTGATGTGAATAGACTTAGAGAGAATGAAAGATTGAAGAAAAAGTTTGTAGCATCATCACTTGCCATAGAATTAAAAAAAACATATCTCTCAAGCTGAATCAGTTTTTTTTTTGTTTTTTTTGCACAGTTAGTCAAATATTGTCTGTCATTTACAAGTCTAAGGGAAAATTTGAAAAGCAAGGAATACAAGTTTCTTATAAATGATCATTGGTCAGCATTTCTCAACTTTTTCTCTTTGTTGTTAAAGGAAAAAATGTTGATTTTGGAGAAGGCAGGGACTGATGATGATAGTGGATTTATTTCAGGAATCTAAAAACCTAAATGAAATCTATTCATCAGAGCTTTTTTGACTTGAAGGTATAGAGCAAATTTGCATGATTTCTCATCTTCATTATGGCTGATTGTTTTTGTACATGCCTGTCTGCTCAGTCCTATTTTTATCTCTGAAACACTCCAAATATACTCAACAGTTTAAGCATATGACCTGCCAGAATCATATACGTATTTGAATTCAAATTTGTCCTTCTCCTATAACGGTTTCCAACCATGGCTTCAGGGATGGATTCATATCATTTCCAGTGATATTTGTGTGAAAGTGAATTCCTTCAGTGAGAGAATCACCAATCCTTTGGCTTGTGGCACCTGATAATATTTTGACTGCCTCGTCCACCCACTTTTTCTTATGCACTCTGGTCAAATTATAAGTGGTGATGGGGAGGGGTGAAAACTCTTTTTAACTTAGTTTTATTAGTGTGTTAATAAGAGTGTATATGCTAGAATGAGTGGGAGTATAAGATGAAGATGAATAAATAATAATTATAACAAATACGGAAACAACCAAGCAAAGGAGACTGTGACTATAGGACGATAAGAATGATGATGATGACGGTTCTTGTATGATCACCGAAGTTAAGCAATGTTGAATCTGGTCAGTGCCTAGATGGGTGACAATTGGGGAATACCAGATGCTGTAAACTTTGACATGCAGGTGGTGTAATAGACAAAAAAGAAAGAAAGTCAAAAAAACAGATCAATCAATATAAAAATAGTCATATGTTTAAAAGAAATATTCCATTATTTAAATATTCAATAATAAACCTCTATATGGGTGCATATAGATGGTCAGGAAATAATATGGAAAATAAACATGTCAAATTAGATGCATAGAGAAATAGGACATGTAAGCATGTATAAATACGCATGTCTTCAACATCTTAAACTTTAAAAAGAAAAAAGACTTGGCTGTTTCAGTTGTTATTTTTGTAAAAAGTATGGTTATTGAGAATTCATAGGTCTTTGTTTAATCTTAAATTGTGTGTATCAAGTTTGAGAATGTAATTGCTTTCAGCTTTTCTGTGGCTCTTTATATACACACACACACACACACACACACATATATATATATATAGGGTGTATCAAAAATACTTTTACAAACTTTACCATAATTTTAACCAGTTCTTTGATATAAAGGTCAAAGGTATTTAAGAACCTGTTCTGTGAACTTAAATTCCTTAAATCTCTCTCTCTCTCTCTCTCTCTCTCTCTCTCTCTCTCTCTATATATATATATATATATATATATATATATATATATATATACACACACACACACACAGACATACATATGATGGCTGTCTACTCAATTTCAAGTATAATTATTTCTTTATGTAAAATAAAGTATCTGTAATGTATACCCAGAGTTCACAATATGCTGATCCAGATCCGTCATACCATTTTCAGTTTCACTCTTGGCTTCCTAGTGATATACTTCCAAAGGAATCTCAGTTGTGTTCAGATTGGTTTGTGTAATAGAAAATGCTCAAAAGCTTTCTAGACCACTTTGGTTTAAATCATTGATTTATGATTGATTCAGTCATTGACAGAGGGAAGATCATCTTCATCTAAAAATTTGAAATTCTCATTTCAAACTTTGAATACTCTGCAGTCATACCCAGTCATGAGAAAAGCCTTGGGTGTAAACTATGAGGATCTAATCTGGAGCTGGATTCCCAAAGACATTCTACTGTTGCATTCAACCATATTGTAGCAATGGCTGTGATAATACCAGTGACATTTTCTCACAATAGATTCATTTGCAATGTGGTAAGATATAGTTAAATGTTCTAGACATATTTCATCACATCTGTACTTATAAATATACCAGACATCATCTACAAAAAGATTAAACAAGGTTTGAATGGTGTTGGTTTTTGTGTCCTTATCAGACATATATGATTTTCTTGATTGATTCAATTCCTCTGTGCAAACAAGGCAGTCAGTGCAGTCAGAGTTTGGAAAACAGTTTCTTATGTATGAGAAAAGTAAGTTACTATTGATGTGATCATATGACACTGAGAGATCAACCTTGCAGGTGTACAACTTTCTATTTGATATGTGCCTTTGAATTTCTATGTCAGTTTTTCTTTTAGGATATTTCCTAGATAGCTAAATTTCTGTATCTGTGTTTGAACTAAATTCTTTTTTACATGCTGAATTGTTTATGGCTCCCCCACAACTTCTTCATCTTTGTGTAGCTCTAAGCAATGTTTGTCTCCTTACTATCGCTCCCAATTCCTATTCTGTTAGCATTTACACAAGCTTGTTAGGTCATTAGTTTATACTTCTCTTGCCTTCACTATGTCATGTGAAATTATATCCGAATTAACTCAACTGATTCTTTCTAAATAGAGGTATACTTTTTGTTTACTTTTTTTTTTTTTTTCAAATTTACTCATTGCTCACATGCTTTTGCTCATGGTATTCTCAGCATCCTTCTGTAGAACCAAATCTATGTTACTTTAAGTTTTCTCTTCATCTATAAAGAAATTTTACTGCATTCACAGGTTTTTTTAAATTTTTTTTTTAAGCTTATCACCCCAAGCAAGGCTGGAAACCACTAGCACGCAAGGGGTTACAGAAGGTTTGGAGGAAGAGCAGATAGGAGTGGTAAAGGAGAGGATGTGGAGAAAGATAGTGGATCGATCAAGGCAAGGGGGTTACAGAAGATTTGGAGCGAGAGCAGATAGGGATGAAAGGTGAAAGGATGTGGAGAAGGGAAGTGGATAGATCAAGGCAACTGTATATAGGAGGATTGATATTACACTCTTTTCTTTATTTTGATCCTGATTTTCCTGCTGTTTAATATTTTCTTTAACTTTTCGAAGGTGTCTTTCACAATTTCAATGTAACTATGGATTCCTGGGTTACATTTTACATTTTGTTGTAACACTTGAGAGATAGTTTAATTCCTGTACATGCTTGATTCTGACATATCTTGTGTTTCTTAGGCACTCCCTTTTCATAACAACCAGATACACTTCTTTTACGTGTTATGTTCCTTCAGGACATGAGCAATCATCATTGTTCACAGCTTCATATCCGTTTTTTTAATCATTTCTTTCCGAGTAAGGCAATAAAGACACAAAGGGATACTGAGTGTGAAAGAATGTAAGTACAAGAAAAATATTATTAAGAATAGGAATTCAGGAAGGCAGTAGATAGTGATTGACATTGCATTTAAATTTTTAAAGAACTAAATTAGCTGGAAAGCAAGAAGAGAATTCCCCTAATGAGAAGTGTGAGAATAGAAACTATTAGCATAGAATTTAAATTACATCTAACCATTTCAACAAAAAAAAATGATGAGACCTTACTGCCAATCTAGTACTGCAATTAAATTCATAAAGTCTAGGTACCAAAGACGAATGTTCACCAGAACAATTACCATGAAAATATTTACAGAAAAGACATAGGGATGCTACATTATGGTAGTGAGAAAGTAAGTGAAACTGAGATGACAGGTCAGGGTCAATAATATTGCAGATTCTTCTTTGGATTTTATCAAGAGTATCTAAATATATAGCAAGAGCACCAGACCATATGTGGCAATAATATTCAAAGCATGGACAAATGGTAAACTTATAAATATGTATGATAAATTTTGGAGAGAAAAATTGTTTAGCACAACACAGTTGATCAACTTCACTAGCAGCAGACTTAGCAATTGATTCAATATTATCTTTCCATTTCATGTCAGCAGAAAAAGTTAGCCTGTGGAGGCACAATGAGTCACATTTGTGGAGGTTAGCAGTAGGCATTCTGATAGAAGGCAGAAAGGGATCTCTTAAGCGATTAATACAGACCTGTTTTGTTTTGGAGGCATTAAAATTAACAAGCCATTTATTTCTCCAGTTAACAGAAGATTGTAGGTCATTTTGAGATCAGTTGCCAATTTGACCATTTGGTTTCTTGATAATTCTCTTTTTCCTTTAATATATCCTGTGAAGTTCAAATTTTCTAAGCCCTCTTTCCTTATTATGTTTCCTGAAAATTTCAACTGTCTCTTTTCTATTCTATGTATAACTGTCTATTTTGTTCTCATATCCCTTAAAATTTCCATGTCGTTCACATGTTCCATTAATGATATTTTCAACATCCTTCTACAGAACTACACTGAGAATTACAATTCAGAACTCAACCTACATGGGTTAGTTTACTTTAAGATATTTGATATAAAACATTTCTTTTATTGATACAAAAGTTTTTGTTCCATTTTTGTACATGATAGGGTAATCTTAACCATGTCTTTAAAGATAATTAATTTCTTTATTGTTTTTGCAATCAGTCAAATCAACATTTACAATACTGAGAAAAAATTATGAATTTAGGAGAATGTTTTAATTTCTTAAATGAAGATATTAGTTTTT
>OZ038479.1:92237229-92249729 GCA_964036315.1 Acanthosepion esculentum
GTGTGCATGTATATATATATATGTGTGTGTGTGTGGGTGTGCATGTATATATATATATGTGTGTGTGTGGGTGTGCATGTATATATATATATATGTGTGTGTGGGTGTGCATGTATATATATATATATGTGTGTGTGTGTGTGTGTACGTACATTTTTTATGTTTATACGTTCTTTTTATAGATACAAATATTTAAGTAAATGCTCCGTTTATAATAAACAGTATTAACAGCATTTACCGGCCTGAATGTCCGAGAAATTGTCATAGAAAATATGCGTCCTCCGACAGGAATTGAACCTGTATCCTATACGGAACCGTCATATAGCCTGACATGCTTTTACTGATTGAGCCACAGAGGAGCATTTCAGTAAGCAAGGCCGATTTTACTGTTTTTAAACTAATAATAATAATAATAATTTTATACTAAGTAAGGCAATAAAGACTCTAAGACACAAGTGGTTACTGAGTGGGAACGAATATGAGCAAAAGAAAGACATTATTAAGGAGAGAGAACAATAAAAGAACAGGAATTAAAGAACAAAAGATAATTGGCATTGAATTTAAGCCAGAAGTGAATTTTATATATTTATAAATATGATGTATCACATATTGAGTGTTAATAACTGAGCTAAAATTCATACTAATAATAAATACACATTTTGTTACATAATATATATATATATATATATATATATATATATATATATATATATATATATATATATATATATATATATAATACTAGCTGATGTACCTGGCATTGCTTGGGTGTACATTGCTGTAGTTGTATAACCGCACCCTCTGTATACCCACAACCCCTGTCTAGAAATGCTTGACTGCATCCCTGCTTGCATGCATCATCTGTTGGTATACTAAACTACTCGCCGCCCATCTTTTTTATGGTATGTCTTTTGCAAGTGTTTGATTGTTCTTAATAAAGGAATTCCATTGATAAAACATTCTTGTGTGGTCATTGCTTGGTGTAAAATTGTTTCAGTGTTTTAGATATTCAGTAAATTTCCTATGGCCATAATAACTTTCGAATAGTATGGCATTGTTCACAAATCTAATAATCAAACAAAAACAGGGATGAATGCATAAAAAAAACTCTCATTCTTCACACATTTACTGTAAAGTTGGGGATAATAAGAGGTTTTCAGGAATTTTTCCCTTTTAACACTTCAATAATCCTTCTCAAACAATCTTTGTATGAAAGGTTGTTCAAATGCCTATTTAGGATGGAATCATATGAAGAAACTATTGGCTAAATGGCAAAAGCCGATTTTTCACTGATTTCCTCCACTTAACTGAAATAATCTAAACTAAACATTTGTGCAAGACAATTTGTGTGTCATGTGTAATTTACATGGCAAATTTGGAAAACATCAGATGAAAAACCGGGAAGCTATGGCCAAAAAATAGGCTTCTTGAACAGTTTTTTTTGTGTTTTTTTGTTATATGTGTGGAAGTGAGCAGGACTAAAACCGCATTGTGTTATTTCTAGAATGATGGAAAATTTTTTGCACCATGTCTGAAGAAAATTGGGTAAAAAAATAAGGAAGTTATTCACATTTTTATTTTAAGTTTAGGAAAAACCAGATTTTTTTCCCCAGCTTTTTGCATTTTTTTGTATGAAGTCAATGTCACAAGAGAACTATCAAGCACTCTACATAAACCTTGTAACATGAGCTATGTTTTGCATTATGTGCAAAGAACATCATTGGCTGATGTTCTTTGCACATAAAAATTTTGCAGGTAAAAATTTTGTTCACCTGTAACTTTGTGTTGGTTTTTGCAAAAAGTCGTACCCACCTTAAGTTTTATCAGTTTTTCTGCTAAAACCAAGGAGCATGGAGATTGTAAAGTTGGTCTTAATCTACATTAGTAAATTTGCAACCTCTGTGAAATCGGTTGAGAAATGTGTACATGCATAAATAGCATACACACGCACAAACACCTTCCGTGTTTTATATATATATATGTGTGTGTGTGTGTACATTATTTACACTATTCGGACTATTGTCCTCATCTTTGTTGTCATATTTATTACAATTTCGGCCGTTGTATGCTCCGGCCTTCTTCAGGTGGTTGGAATGTCGAACTGAACCATTAAATTAAATTAAATAGATTGAAAGATCAGAAGGTGATACACAAGATCCATCACCCACCAGTGAAAGAAGTAGTCAACATCAGCCAATAACAGCTGAGTGCCTCTAAGGAGTCAGTATTAAATAAGGGTCTCAACTTCGCCACAACCATCAGGCGAGTGCCATACTTGGACATCCTTGCCAGAGTCAAGGAGGTGGCCTTGATCATCCCTCAGGCTCAGGCAGATGAACTGAGATGGAAGGTGAGACAGACCTTGGAGAAGCCCAAGTTGTCCAGGTCTAACATAACAAAACTGGAGAGGCTGGTGATCGGAACCCTACAGAGGAACGAAAACATCATCATACTACCGGCTGACAAAGGCATTGTGACTGTAGTGATGGACAAATCAGTTTATACAAGAAAGCTGGATGACCTCATTTGCAATGGTAGCTACAGCAAAGTAAAAAAGGTTCCTACAATGAAAACAGAATACAAACTATCACAGATACTAATCAAGAATAAAGGATCACTTCGCACCTAAGATGTATAGGCAGTTATTGCAGCGTTACACCAAGCTATCTCATATATACGGTCTCCCTAAGATTCACAAAGATGGTATTCTGTTCAGGCCGATTGTTAGTTGCAAAGGCCCTGTGTGCCACCCTCTGACTCACTTCCTTGTAGATATAATTGACCCATTGATCGGAAAGTCTCCTTCATATATCCGAAACTCTGCCCACTTCATGGAAATGATCAAAAATGCTCCCATCCTATCCAACCAGATGGTGAGCTTGGACGTAGTGAGTTTGTTCACCAAGGTACCCACGGAGGAGGCACTCTCAGTAGTCAGAGACAGATTGACCTCTGACTCATCCCTAGAAAAACGGATTAGTATTCCAATAGATAATCTGATGGAGATGTTGACTTTCTGTACACAAACAACACACTTCAGAATGGGATCACACATATATCGACAGGATGAGGGCTTAGCAATGGGCTCACCATTATCACCAGCAATGGAATACTTTGAGGAAATGGCATTAGAATCTATATCTCTAAAGCCAACTATATGGTTAAGGTACGTAGATGACGCCTTCATACTCTGGCCACACCAGGAATATGTTCAGGTTCTTTTGGACCATGTGAACTCAATAAGACCTTCGATACAGTTCACAATGGAGAAAGAGAGTAACAACACACTCCCATTCCTGGATGTTCTAATATCTCAAACAGAGCATGGGTTCAAGACATCTGTATACAGTAAACCAACATTCACCAAA
Source organism: Acanthosepion esculentum (assembly GCA_964036315.1). Lineage (NCBI taxonomy): Eukaryota > Metazoa > Mollusca > Cephalopoda > Sepiida > Sepiidae > Acanthosepion > Acanthosepion esculentum. The sequence continues at coordinate 92,240,598 of OZ038479.1, forward strand.
CAGTACCTCAATTTAAACTCCCACCATCCATGCAGCATAAATAAAGTCTGCTGCTTACAACACCAAGAAAAAGTCATAAGTGGTGACCCAGAGACATTAGATAAAGAATTGGTCAGTATAAGTAGTACCCTACAATGTAACAACTACCCTGGGTACATGGCAGCAGCCCCAAAAAACTGGGATAGGCAGGTACAAGAGGATGATAACAACACTCAGAAAACAGTTTGCCTGCCTTATGCGAAGGGGTTATCAGAGAAAATACAAAGGATCTGCGGTCCATATAACATCAGGACAACCTTCAAAAGCTTGACGACACTTTGCAGATATCTCTCCTGGGTAAGACCCCCCCATAGATGAGAACATGACTAAAGACTGTGTGTACGCTATCCCATGCAGCTGCAGAAAGAAATATAAATGGGAGACTGGCTGCCCCCTTAAGGTAAGGCTTCAAGAACACCATGAGGGGAAGTTGAAAAATCAGCTGTAGCTGACCACATATGGAGAGAGAAGGGAGATCACTGCCCTCTGTGGGATCAGGTTGAGATCATAGACAAGGAACACCATTGGAAAATTCGTAAACTTAAGGAATCAGGAATAGGCCACAAAAATCTCCTGAGCCGACCAAGCATAGAAATGAATACAGTATGGGAACCAGTAATAAGGAGTTCCAGAGAAAAGCGATAATAACAACAAAAGCTCTGGTAAAAACATATAATGATAACAGCAAAAATTGCAATATGAGCACTGGTAAAAAAGGTTACTGAAGACATTAGGTTTATAATACCCAGAAATTCATAGACAGATGTCCTCAAGGACACATGGAACAGTGGATAAAGGCGTTGGTTAGATCCAGAGACAGGACCCAAAGAGTGTGAGTTCAATACCCGGTTAAGGCAGTGCAGAACATTCAGAAGGAAATTAACAGGAAATAACTGGTAACTGACATCCATTAAACATGGCACGTGGAACTAGAACAGTCTACTCCAGTGAGCGAAATAAAGGGTTCAGTTCAACATTCCAACCACCTGAAGAAGGCCGGAGCATACAACGGCCGAAATGTTGTAATAAATATGGCAACAAAGATGAGTCTGAATAATGTAAATAATACCTCATCTCAGAAATATAGACAGATATATATGTGTGTGTTTGTGTGTACATATGTAGGTTTGTGATTAAATAAGTAGGAAACTGTTCATATCAGCATGTTTCATTGTTTATTTAGCTTTATCAAAAATTTTAGAACTCATTGTGCAGATGACATGCATATTAGTGTTTGTGTTTATGTATATATCACTTTTTAAATTCTATGTTTAGTTTCCATTGGTTGTGTGAACATCATGTGTATATCGCATTATGTCTGTGTGTATCTTTGATTGTTGAAATGTTAACATAATTTGAGCATGTCTTAAAAATTGGGTCTCTTAGTGTATTTTAATTGTATGATAAATATGACAAGTGTTGGATGTGCATGTGTAATAAAAAGAAAAATATTTCTGATGAATAAACAGTGAAATTTTAAATTTATAAATCTTTTCCTACTTCTTTCTTATTTAATTATTCTGTCCAATTTAATCTTTATTTTCAACTCATTTCTTTGTTTGTGTGTATGTGTGTGTATTAATATATGTGTATCTGTTGATATATGCGTGTCCGTTCTTTTGTGCTTTCTGAGTGAAATGTCAGGATTGCCAATCACAATGCTTTTCAGTCAGTTGCTTTTTATAGAAACTCGTGAACACATAATATCCCTTTGCAGCACACACTGTACTTATCCACCATCTCCTCTCAAAGAAGGAACACTACAAATGATAATCCACCATTTTGTATTTCACTTGATCTTCCTCTTCTTTCACATCTTTGTTTTCTACTTTTTCAAATCTCCCTAAAAAAGACAACAAAAAAAAAAAGAAAGAAATGTATGGGAAAACCCAAAACAAAAATTTTTTTTTTCTCCTTTGAGATGAGATGAGATGCTGGTGTTCTGCTTCTTCTTCTCTCTCAAATTTTGGCATTTTCATGATTTAGCCCACCCACTGTCATGTTTTATTTTATGCTTCCTTTAATTATTGTTATTTTTAAAAACTTTATCACGCCTTAACCAGAGGCTTCACATATCCATCGCCACAATAAAATACTGATAGATCCCCATGCCAATATGTTTTTGAAAACCTTATAAATTAACCATAAATAACCTCTGTGTGCTAAAATTAAGAAACATGCCATAGGCACCCCAGGGGAAAGTGAAAAGACAGTATCCGAATCAAATTTATTTTTAAACCAAACAGCACATCCAGATTCCAAAGAAGTCTTTTGGAAAAACGCCTTACTCTAGAACTCCAGAAGATTTTAAGAAAACACCATAGCAATTTTTTTCTTTTTCTTATTTTTTGGTTTTTACATAAGTTATAATTTTTTTCGTTTTTTTTTTTATTTGTGACAATTTTTTCTTGTTTATGTTTCAGTTTCTTCTTTTTTTCTTTTTTTTTACATAAGTTTCAATTTTTTTACTTGGTTTTTGTTTCAATTTTTCTTCTTTTTTACACAAGTTTCAATTTTTTTTCTTGATTTTTTTTTTTTTTTTACATCCAATTTGTAATAATTTTAAGGATGGTTTTTCTATTTTTTCAATTGGCTCATAGGGAAGTATTATTTAAAAGGCTGTTAATGCTTAAAAAATGAAAATGAAATAAAAAAACTTCCTCTATTTCTTATTTATTTCTCATATTTCATTAGTGTTCTTTGAGTTTGCTTTAAATTGATACCTCCTTTTCAAATAAAATGTAGGATGCTATATAGGATTTTATTAACAATTATGTTATATCTATCTTGTCATCTGGGAAAGTGATCAGATTAAAAAGAATACAACTTATTTTCCATATAATAAAAACTGATACAACAAAAATATATTTCTGTAAAATACTAATACTAAAATATAACAACAATTAACAAAAAAACAGCTGAACTGGTTTATCAGTCCTCTCTCATCAGAGAAAAAGTTGCAGACAAAAAAATGTGCACAGTGACTAAAAAATATAACATTCAAGACAAATGTTATAAGCAAGAAAGTAATTACCTTCAATCCCACCAACCACTCCAGAGAGATGGCTGGTAGGACTTAATGTAAAAAGATTGCAACACCTTGCACAGCACTGTTATATGACCGGGTACACTGATGGATTTTAACCAAACATTCAGCTGTTATATTTACACACCTATGTAAATTTTCTAGATTTCCCTTGTGAATATTGGCTGGTATATGTTTGTTGATTTGTACTTCCAACTTTTGACCAATTCTACCTACATAATCAGCATCGCACTGATATCTAAATCAGTAAATTAGCAAATTGGATATGCTTCCGGATTATTCTCAACATAGGTTGGGCACCAAAAGCAGTAGGTGGCTTAGCAGAGAAATAATAGTTTCTTACAAATTTGCCTTGCAAATCTTGAACTCACCTTACCAATCCATGGTATATGCAAATAAATATGACATTTGTGGGGCTCCAGCCTGCCCAGGCTCATGAAATTGTCATATTTCTTCCCAAATGTCAAACTCCACAATGCCCAAAGGTTAATCCAGTCTTGCTCAGAACTTTACTAAGAAAATAAATTAGTCATAGAACACATTACCAAAGCCCAATGAATCAAGGTTTTAATCAAAATTACTTCTTTTCCTGCTGATGATAATGTATTGTAATCAGCAAGAGAGATACCGAAAGCTATGAACTGAAGATATCATAATTGAGCAGTCATAGAAATTTAACTTTCTGATTAGTGTGGTAAAAGACGATGAAAAAATGTAATGTAACAAAGAAATCTGAAATGAATAGCAAAAGATATCTTTCAGAAACTAAGCAAAGTATTATGATAAAAATTTCATTAGAAACAAAGGAAAGTGTTTCTGTCTAAATTTCTGGGATGAGAAGTTATCATTATTTACACTATTTATATTTGGGCTGTTGTTCTCATCCTTCTTGTTATCATAACATTTTGGTCATTGTGCCCTCCAGCCTTCCTCAGGTGTATATTGATCTACGTAACCTACAGTGAATTTTGAACTGAACGCTTTATTTGATCTACATAGGTAGGTTGTTCTTGTTCTGCTGCCCATGTCTAGGGATATTGCTTAGTTCATCATGCACAGTGGAACAAGAACACTATACTCCCATATTAAATAAAGAGTTCAGTTCAGAATTTCCTGTAGGTTACCCAGATTGTTATGCACCTGAGGAATCATGGAGGGCACAGCAGCTGAAATGTTTTGATAACAACAACAAAGATGAGGACAATAGTTTGAATATAAATAGTGTAAATCAAAGAAAGTGTGCTGAACTTCTATGTAATATCGATTCTCTTACATGGTAATCAATGCTGGACAATCCTGGTGAAACACTTCAAAGAAAGTAGGAGAAAATGTATCACACACACACACACATATATATATATATACTTGTTGGGCACCTCGTGGTGGTGTAATAGCTAGCAAGCTTGTCTTGCAAGAAAAATTACAACTGAGTAGTGAGTTAAATCCTCACTGGGTGCCCCATAATTTGGGCCTTGTGCCGCATCTAAGCTATGCTTGGAAAATAACTATATATATATATATATATATATATATACTTGTTGGGCACCTCGTGGTGGTGTAATAGCTAGCAAGCTTGTCTTGCAAGAAAAATTACAACTGAGTAGTGAGTTCAATCCTCACTGGGTGCCCCATAATTTGGGCCTGGTGTATCTAAGCTATGCTTGGAAAATAACTATGTATGTATGTATGTATGTATGTATGTATATATATATATGTATATATATATGTATGTGTATATATATATATATATATATATATATATATATATATAATATTTGTTCAAGAGGCAAGCAGGAAGAGAGGGACATAGAAAACAAAAAAGAGAGTGCAATACAGAGAGGGATTAAAGGTTGTAGTGAGGAGTTAAATCAGGTTTCATGACCTAATGATCTGTTGAACACATTTTAGTTGTTTTCAAGAGAGACCATGTCACTTTCCTGATAACTATCTTGAAAGTACAGGGTGCAGCAGTAAAAAAAATTCTTAACTAAATCCTGTGAAATTTAGATGGGTCCTGCTAGTTGCTATATTAAGATAATATTTTTCTTTTAGTTGTCCTCCAGAAATATCATTTTCGCAACATCTTTGATTATAAATCATCTTCATTGCTAGTTAAAAAAAACAAAGAAAAGTAGTGCAGTTCTAATTCTCTGTGATTATTATGAATGTTCATTAAAATGATTATTTTTATTTCCTTAACAAATTTCTCTTGTTCTCTTTCCTTACAGATTATACACTGATTTATGATAGATAGGATGTTCCCAAAATATGCCAGGTTTTGAAAAGCATGTATGTGTAAATCAAATGTCATACAAACTTTTGCCATGATCCTCACTGCGATTGGTGTAGAGACATGCCAGTTGAGACTGCTCGAAAGAAGACAACGGAAACTGGCCATCAGGGTAAATCAATTTTTTCAAATTCACTAATGGTTTGCATCATACATATCCTCTGTGTGTGTGTGTGTGTGTGTATATATAATATACACACACACATATATTTTTATATATAAAAAAAAATCTCTTGATATGTGGACATGAACCACGAAACTGCAGAGTTGGGAGGATATTAATAATTCAAATACGGATATATTAATTTATAGTATGTAAATTTTACAATTTTAAAAAATATTACACACACACACACACATATACATACATATATATATATATATATATATATATATATATATGTTTGTTTGTGTGTGTGTGTGCATATATATATATGCATCCTCCGACAGGATTTGAACATGCATCCCCTATGTTGAACCATCATTCAAATCTGACATGCCTAACCTCTCGGCAATGTAGGACTTACAGGCGTTTTTTGACTGTGTATTTTTCTGACAAGATTTCTTGAATGTTCAGACTGTTAGATGTCATTAGATAGAAAATACTGTTTAAAAAACATAGCTTTGACTGAAATATGAGTATCCATCAAAAATAACATTTAGACAAAATTATACATATATATATGTGCACACACACACACACACACACACACATATTGGTAGATGTAGTTGGATAAAAAATAGTGTTTAATTAAATAATAATATTTAATTAAAAAAGAAGGCTTGTTTTTAATTAAATATTATTATTTAATTAAACACTATTTTTTATATATATATATATATAAAAGGAAAACTTATCTTAGCCAATAGATTTCATTTTGTAACAAGTATTTATATAGAAGAGCAAAAATATTATTGGTCTGTAAAAATTTTTAAATTTAAGAATATTCATAAATATTAATTAGGTTACCTGAAAAGTCAGGCAAGTTATGGAGGATGCTGGGTGACACAAGTCAATGTCTGATAAACAAAAATGAGCAAATGATGATATTGATATTTTATTTTTTATTATTTTTTTAGTGTAGATAAGTATTTAAATTGTTTTAGTTTGGTATTAATTTATGTATTATATATTTTAAATAACATGAGATTATAAATTTAACCATTTGCTTTTAATTTTTTAATCTTTTTATAGTCATGTATGTTAGCTTGGGAAAGTAATAATTTTTTCAGAAATGGAGATATGATAAAAAATCCAGTCCACAGATTTATATCTTGATAAAATTGGATAACATCTCTTTGGAGAATTTTCCTTCTAAGTTACTTTCTCTTTTAAGAAGTGTGGCATTCTTTAGATCAAAATTGTGGTTGAATTTATTTCTATGTATGATTAAAGCATTTGATAAATTGTTGTGTGTAAGAACACTTTTGTGTTAATTTATACATTCTTTTAAAATTTCTTCAAGTTTTCCCAATGTATTATGAAGAGCAGTACTGGCTTTTAATTTTATATATAACTGTTTCAGAATTATTATTGTCATGGGCATTTTGGTTTCTGATCATATCCATAATAGTTTTGGATGTGGTAGTAATTATTTTGATCAAGTTTAAATTGAATAAATTCTTTTGGCTAGTGGATGTTATGGAGTTAATAGGTAGTATTATGTGTCTGGTTTTATCTTGTTTATTGTTGTTAATGATGTTATCTTTTTTGCAGTTGTATATTTTGTATGAATTTCTCTTAGAATTGTGGATGATGAAATAATAAGGATATTGTAAAGGTTTTTGGAAGTGTTCTATGTATATTTATACTTTGGGTAAATATTGGGGGCAGCAGATTTTTTAGTGACTTTAAATAGAATCCTATAATTATTCCAGATTTGATCTTGTTACAGCGGTGGGAATAAAAATTGACCAGGTCATTCTTGTTGGTAACTTTTCTGTAAACCTGAAACTGAAGTTTATTATTATTTCTGTGCCGCATGATGTCAAGGAATGGTTTTGTGTTGTTCGACTCCGATTCAAAAGTAAAGTCTATCATGGGTTCAATGTTATTAAGTTTGTTGACAAGATTGGGTAAAATTAGGTTTTGTGTATTTATTAATAGAGAATAACCTATGTGTCTGAAATAAGAATTTTGTGGTAAAATATTTTTGAAAGGACCACTTTCCAGAAATTACAAAAATTGACAAGCCAAAATGCCGCTATGAGGAGACACCATCACTAAACCAAATTTTTGTCTATATAAATTGTTATTGAAAATTAAAAATTGATTGGTGATTAAATAGAAGATTTTTATGATTTTATGTGTAGGAATAGGTAAATTTATTTTTGTTTTAGGTAAGTGTGTTTTTAGTAAATTTAGACAATTCTTCAAAGGAACATTTGTAAAGATTTTATATCTGAACTAACTCATATATTTGTTTTTGATGTCTATGATTTTTAATTAAAAAATCACTAGAGTTTTTTTATATGCAAGAGCTAATTATACCAAGAAGTTGCATTAAAATTTTGATTAGTGTGCTTAGTAAGTTTGTTATTAATTCACTCCATTCATGTTTATTTACTGAGGCATATATCGATATTGATATATCATGTGTGTGTCTATATGGAAAAAGAGAATACATGTTCAGTTCATCTTCGGAGGCACATTTTTCTTCAAGTGGACTTCTTGATCTCAGCCCAGTTGGCATTAATTTTACTGTTTCAGAAAATAAAAAAAAAACAATGGTATCAACTGAAATATATATACAGTGAGCTCCCGCCTATTTGCATTTCAGCATTCGTGCTTCACGCATTTGTAGATTTTTCTTTAGAACATATGTATTTGTTATTTGCAGAAACCCTGAATATTCACGTGTTTTTCTGAAGAACCTATGTACAAGTTATTTGTTGAGATCTCCCTCGATTCGTATGTTTTTTCGATAGAACATATTTAAAATACTCTTGTATTAATTTAAGTGACTTAAAACATATAACAGTCCTTTTTTTATGGTAAAAATTGGCAGAATTGTTAATCTTCATTGTAAAAAAACAAATGCAAAAACATGTGTAGTGCTTGTTCTTTTGTTAGGGGCTGCAGCTGGGGGTCTTAAAAGTGGATTATGCTAAGTCTGGGGGCATCATCATTAGTTCTGATTTTAGAAAATGTTTTAAACTTTATATTTTATGCCTTGTTACACATATTTTATATAGTATTTTCAATGGTTGTATCGGTCTATGCGTAATTAAAAACAGTTATTGTATGTATGAAAGAAAATTTGTATGGTAACCAACACTATTTTTCAAAAATATTTTAAAAAGGGTGTGAAATATTTCTAAAGTACTTAGGATGAAAGTTTAAGGCATATGTGGTTTTAATAATCAAAATAGGTATTTATAAGCACTTTTAGGAGAGTTACAGGTATTTGCAGATTCTTAGTGTTCATGGCCGGTTCTGGTCCCTAACCCCCACAAATACACTGTGCTCAATAAAAATAACATTTATAGTAAAAATAAAGTTCATGAATTCCCCCCCCCCCCCCAAAATAATAATAAGGTAGTAGTGTTGAAGTTGGACAGCAATAATAAAAGTTTAAATCTTGCCTATAGTTTCAAATGCATAGTCAACACTGGAAAGAAAATTTAACATTTTTGTATTTTTGTGGTTAACACAACATCCCAGTTGTCCATTCTTTAGCCTTCATCAGGTATTAGGTTGGTGCAAAAATAATGTCGTTTTTTGACGTTCAACTTCATGTGAGAAAACGACATTATT
>OZ038479.1:92260614-92333114 GCA_964036315.1 Acanthosepion esculentum
AATATTAATTAAATTAATGAAGAGATAAATAAAGGAGCATTTTTAAGTAACTAAAAAACCTAAAATATATGAAGATATATATATACTCACATCCATACATATACATACACGCACACACACATATATACATATATATATATGTTGATAATAATAATAATAATAATAATAACATAGATAAAGAAAATAAAATTAATTGCTCATTATATCTGTAAGTTGAGCTCTCTTAGGAATATTCCTTTAGGATTACCTTACTAATCTATGTTTTTACCACAGAATGGAATAATTTACTCCAGACTATTCCCTTAAAAACATTCCCTACCCCTCGTTACATGCTTTCCCTCTATAACTCATTTATAAAATAATTGACCTTATAAAAAGATTATGATGGAAAACTTATTTTTACTCAAACCCCCAAGATACATTAAATTTCAAAAAAGGAAAAATATAATCTAAAATCTCAAATTACTCTACCTAATGATAAACTTGTAGATCCCGTCAAAGCCATCTAACCAATTCCAATGTAAAATAAAAAAAAGATATCAAAAACATCAAAAATTCTAAGATGTGGATTAAAGCTGATAAATCTAAAAATATTTACAAAATTAAGCCCTTGGACTATCACAAACTCCTCCTCAAAGTCACTTCTACTTATAAAAAAAGACAACAACAATAGTACTATTTTTTCAATTAACAAAACTGCTGCTAAATTTGCTAATAAATTTGATATTGCAGACAGAATAGGGAAAACTCATATAAAAAAATGCATACTTACTGTTTAAAGACCACAAACCTAATTTCGACAATACCCTACAATCACAATTAATCAATACTTCCAAACAGAATTAGGCTTAATTTCATAAATTATACTTAAAAAATAATACTGTACAAGAAACCTATTATAATAATCTTTGGAAATATTCTTCAGATACTATAAAATGGTTCCAGTGTATTAAAAATTAAAATAAGGCTACTTTTATCCAATTTGACATTATTGATTTCTACCCCTCCATTTCAAAAGACCTTTTATTAAAAAGCTTAAATTTTGCTAAAAACTATATTGACATTACTGATGATGAACTTGAAGTTATCTTAGTGTCTAGACAATCTTTACTAATATATAGCAATTCCATTCCAGTTAAAAGTCTTAATGATAACTTAGATGTTCCTGTGGGTACATATGACTCTGCTCAAATTGCCAATTTAGTAGGTATATATATATATATATATATATATATATATATATATATATTAGTCACCCTCAGTAGAATTACTGATCCTAATCAAGTAGGTCGTTACAGAGATGATGGACTTATTTTTATCCCAAATAGTAATGGTCCTCTATCTTCTAGAATACTAAAAAAGAGCTTTCCAATTTCTGGGTTTTAAAATCGAAATCTCATCTAACCTTAAAATAGTTTCTTAGATATCACTTTCAATGTCTCTAACAACACATTCAAACCATTTCATTAAGAAAATCAAACTCCCATTTATATTAATGTCAACTCAAGTCACCCTAAGTCAATAATTAGTCAAATTCCTAACACTGTAAACACTAGAATTAATAGATTATCATCTTACAGAAAAAATCTTCAATGAGAATAAAATAACTTATAATGAAGCCCTCAGAAAAGTAATTTCAAACAAGAATTAACTTATCAGGAAACGTAAAACAATTCAACTAATAAAACCAAAAACAGAAAAAGAAAGACAATATAGTTTAACCCATCTTTCTGTAAATTATCTAATATTAATATTGGCAGATATTTTTTAAATTTAATAGACAAACATTTCACCATCCAGGGTATGATGATAAACTACATCCATGTCATGGGTAAGATGATAAACTACGTCTGGCAGCAAGGCCTCTGATCAGGAGGTTTTGAGGTGTGTGGAATCACCTCTTAATTACTGGTGTTCCCAGGTCCACCCTGACCCGGGGTGGTTACACCTGTTAGGGTCCCAACTATGGGCAAATAGTTGACCTCCCAAACTGGGGTCAAAACACTATGAAAATGTAAAAATAGGTTTTAATACCAGAAATACTTTGTAAAAATTATTACCAGCAATACATTTTTAAAAAAAAAAGAAAATATTACCAGCTATACATTTTTGAAAAAAAAAAACAATTACCAGCTATACATTTCTGAAAAAAAAACTATTACCAGCTATAAATTTAAAAAAAAAATATTACCAGCGATATATTTTGAAGAAAAATATTAACAGAAATGGATTTTTTGAAAGAAGAAATATTACCAGAAATAGATTTTTGAAGGAAAAAATATTAAAAGCAATACATTTTTGAAAAGAAAAATATTACCAGCAATAAAAATTTTGTCAGCATTAAATAACCCATTGAGGTTGATATGCCATAAAACAAACCAAACCAAACATTTCAATCATAACAACCCTTCAAAACAAATTTTTAATAGAAAAACTCTAAAAATCAATTATTCCTGCACTCGTAAGATACACAATATCATTAACACACACAATAACTTTTTATTAAAAAAATTTTATGACAGTGAAACACAGGAAAATAAACCTCCTTGTACTTGTAAAACCAGAACTAACTGCCCAGCTGGAGGTATTTGTACTTCTGAAAATGTAGTATATGAAGCTACTATTTTTCTGAAGGAAAATATGCCTCCACGTTTTTTTTTTATATATGATCATTTATGTGGTTTTCTTGCCTACATCAGTTTAATCTTAAATTATGAATTAATTTTCTTTTCTTTATCTATTTTATTATTAATATTATTATCGACATATATATTTTTGTGTGCATGCATATGTATTTATGTATGTATGTATGTGTATATATATATATATATATATACATATTTTAGGTGTTTTAATTACTTAAAATGGTCCTTTATTTATCACTTAATTAATTTAATTAATATTTTTGATGTGTATTTTTATAAATTTTTTTTTTTTAAATTCTTTGTTATTTAAATTACATTAATTTTTTTTACTTTGTTATTTCATTATATCGATGTCAAATATTAATATTATTGATATTAGCAATTTGTAAATGTGACAGTTATAATGCGATGATGATGGTTTTACTGCTTAAAATTACTAGACAATTTCAATGTATCTATTTTGAATATGATCACTCACTTCCCCCACCCTGTTTTTTAACTTGTCAAGTCCCAGAAGAAAAGGTCTTTTCTGGTTCACCCTGTCAACTATGCTCAATTCTCTCTTTCCTTTCTTTCCCTCTCTCACCTTGTTTTCCCTCTCCCCTCCCCACGTCTATCTCTCTTTCTCCCCCCCCCAAAATAACTTGTATTGAAATTTTTGTTTTTCTTTCACTTTCTCTTTCTCCCTTTTAATAATAAAACGTTTTCTATTTTATACACACACACACACACACACACACACATATATATATATATATATATATATGTTTATTAGCATGCAACAAAGGTTCATACATAATGTTAAAGTATTATTTAGTACTTATTGTAAACATGGACTTGAAATATTTAAAGCATTCCTGATACAAAAAGAAAACCCATATTATACTTTTGGGCTTAGGAAAAAAATACTTGTATTGCTGAGACCAGCAAAAACGGGAAATTATGGAGAGCCATGATTGCCTATGATCTGACAGGACATGGCTCATGAGAGAGAGAAAATTACATTTTAAAATTTAATCTATCTTCTTTTTATTTTATTTTATTCTTAACTAAACGGATCTGTCATCTTTTGGCGTGTCAGATAAAGAAACAAATCGCAGCATGTGTCTATCATCACTTCCCAGTTTATGTTGTTTCAATCAGATTGTACCACCTGCCCTTTATTATTTGTTGGTGTTATTTTTATTCTCAAAATTCTATCTTCTTTTTTTTTACCCTCTTGTATAAATTAGGTTTGTACTCGGTGCAAATTTCTTCTTGTTCAGCATCTCAAAATAGTGCTTGATTCTTTTTACAAAGATCCTCCTATGCAGAAATGTTCTGAGTGAAATGCAATCTAGAATTTTCCAGTTTAGTTTGCATAGTAATTTTTTATACAATGATGTCATTTGTACGTATTGATACCTTAAAAAAGTGGCATCTATATATGTGTCTTTGTATGTGTGTATGTTTTTCTGTATCTTTGTTTTTATACATATTTCTGCAGATCAATAGATATATATTTATCTTGACTTGTTACTGCCAGTTTTATAGGTACAGGAATATATGGATTGCTGCTGATAAAGTTTGTTAAGTATTAGTATGTTGTATGTTCACCTGGTAAAACCTTTTTTGGTGTATGGGACCACAGCCTAATCTTGCTCAGTGTTACTGCTGCAAATTCCATAATAAGTTGGTTTTTACAGGGTGGAGTTGCTAGCCACACAATCAACAGCTTCTGAATTGAGAGTTGTCCTACTCCTAGACTGCTCGCCAATCAAATATAGACGGCCCACCCTCCCCTGCTATTAACCCCTACTGTTACAAGCTATGTTGTTTCTGGATTCTAGTGGTTTATCAGCTATTCCACAGCAGAGACCCCAACAGTGTATCAACAGAATCAGTCAATGGTAGTCAGTTGTCTTAAGTTTTGGGGGTTTTTTTTCCATTTATTTTATCTGTGGACACAAAAGGCATTGTTTCTTTTAGGAAATAAGAGAGGAGGGAGATGTAACGTTTCTTAACAGGTCAGCTAGCTATCTTCTCTATATGTGCAGCTTGTCTCCTTGCTGAAACAATGGGCCTGCAAAGAAATCTAGAAAAGAAAGTCTTGTACAAGCACTCAGGCTCTTAACTTCTCTACTGTCACAACCATACTGCAAGTTTTTGCTATGTTTTCGGTTTTAAATTAAACCTTAAACAATGACAATCTATCACTATCAGAATTCAACATTTATGATGATGAACTCCACACTACTCAGTTACTATTCATCGTACTTCTGACCAGTATGGTAGGGGGTCTGTAATTATATTCAGCACAATTATCATTTTCCATTTTTGGGAGAAGAGATAGAATCATAACATTTTATTGGTATTTGTATAAAAGTGAATAGTGTTGATTGTAATTTGAATTCAATGCACCAATTTAATTTTCTGTGATGGTAACCACTGTGTTACACATACATCTAACTAGCTTCCAAAATCCAGATTTTTACTTGAGCTTGAATACCAGCTAACAGCACCAAAGTGGTGTCTTTGCATGGGGTAATGAAGCTAATCATGTTGACTATTATTACTGAATAATTAATCTGACCCTCACTAGGTTGCTCATATTTCTGTCTTTGTGCTAAAGTAGGGTTAGTAAACTGGAAAGAAAAATACTACTATCTTGACCACTGAGTAGTTAATTAGAAAGTAAACAGAGAGAAAGAAAGTTACTGTGGTTCATGTTTTAAAAAATATGTTATCAGCTTCATTGCTAGATTTAGCAAATAGCTGTTGTGTAGGCATAATTTAAATGCATACGTCATAATTTATTTACCTACAACAAGCAGATATCAGTTACGTTGGAAAACGTACACACATACACATAAATGAGAAAAGGATAGAAATCAGAGTTTAGAAAACCTCAGAGAAATGTATGTCTGGTTAGGTCTGCATTTTAGGAACGTTTTTCTTCAATTATCTTCTGCTTTATTCATTATGTCTATAGCTGTGAGTGCGTTTACAGAGTCGAGATGGAGTTGCACCTTTTGCCCTGTACCAAAATTACCCATAATGCACCAACGCAGGATGATCTGTATTTATACTCTTAAGACATTGTTGTGATTAGTGTTGCTTCATTTTTTTTTTTTTTTTAAAGTGAACTGTGGGTTGGGGCTTTGTTCCGTTCAGTTCTGTTTTGCTACACTTTTATCTTGATTTTATTTTATTTTTATATTTTTTCCCCTATTTTGGCAAAGGGTGCTTCGTTGGCCTTTCTTCATAATTAACTACATTTTTCTTGTGTTTTTTTTATATTTTTACATGAGAGTTTCTATTTGTGTGTATATATATATATTTGTTGGAAAAGGAAACTTTGTTCTTGTTTATTGCTTCTTTTTTTTTTTTTGTTCATTTCTCTTTTTCTGTTTTTTATCACTTCTCCCAGAAGGATTTTGAAAAGGAGAAGAAAACATAACTAAAATGAGAGTGAAAATGATAGAGAATGGATAGAAATATTGTATGATTGAATAAAAACAAGAGCAAATTGCTTAGTTTTATAGAATCGATAGAAACAAAGGGCAGGCAACTCTTATTCATGCCCATTTTATATTTCTTACTTTTTTTATTGTCTTATTCCGTTGATTTTCGATGAATAAATCAGACATTTTTCTTTTTTTTCTTTTTTTTTTTTACAAGTGAGATTTGTTGAATTTTTAGAAATAACAGATTCATTGCCTTTGATTTCCTTCAAGTTTAACCTTTTGAGTTTCTGACTGAATATTTTCAAGACTTAGCTAAACTGGGTGGGGAGATTAGCTTAAGCTAATCTTCTAAGCGAGAAAGGCCTAAAAAAATCAGCATTCAAGATCTTGGGTTTACCTGGACTTGAACACTGACCTCTGGTATTATTTTTTTTTTTTTTTTTTTTAAGCTTTTCACCCCAAGCAAGGCTGAAAGCCACTAGCATGCAAGGGGTTACAGAAGATTTGGAGTGAGAGCAGATAGGAATGAAAGGGGAAAGGATGTGGAGAAGGGAAGTGGATAGATCAAGGCAACTGGAGATGTCAATTGACATTACACTTAAATAGCTGGAGATTATATTTGTCAGGGAAACAGGAATAAGGGAGTTCCACAGGCAAGAGGTGCGAGACATGAAGCTATTGGAGTAGAAGAAACGTCTACATCTAACAGTTTCAACAGTGAAGGGGTAGGAATGGGATGACAGCCTTGTAGGACGTTTAAATTCATGAGGCCTGGGAACCAGTGAAAGCAGCTTATCGGAGCAATTACCGTGAAAGTATTTGTAAAAAAGACAGAGTGAGGCAACGGCAGTTAGTGGGAAATACAAAAATCAGTCAAAAAGTAGTGTCTGTCCTTATTTAATTTTAAAAGTCTAAGTCAGAATTCCATTCTTTTATCCTTATGTATTAAAGCATCTAGAAGCTCAAGAGTAAACTTAGAGAGTTACTTTGTATTTTCCTACCCATAATCCTGTTTTTATATGGCTTCCCCACTGGACACCTGTAGAAAACAAAAAAGTGTTATAGAATTTGTGTTTTCAGAGGAGAAAATACTACAACTATTGACTGGATAGCTGCCCAAGAGCCACTGTATCATTGAAAAGGAATTAAACTATGATTAGGACTAGATTTGGAATCCGGAAATTAAGTTTTCATTTTTATGTGTACAATGTGCTTCCAGTCTTAAATCTCTTGTAATCAAAGAATAAAAGGCATTACTTGTTGAGTTACTTTCTTTAGAATAGTTGAGTAGGAAGGAGACAATGTTGATGACAAGATTTGGAATTCAGAGACCTTCTGTGTTTATTTTCATATAGTCTGTGTACTTCTACCCATTAAATCTGTTGTACTTAAAGATGCTTTACTTGTTGACTGACTGTTTATCACATTTGAGAAAGGGGATGTTAACTAAATTCAAAATCTTGAAACTTTTGTGTTTCATCTAAGTATGTCTGTAGACTTCTATTATGAAATCTGTTGTAATTTAAGAAGAACAGAATTACTTTTTCAGCGATCCTAATATGTAATAATCTCAGAAGTTGAGATTTTTAGTTTTTTTCTTAAAGTTTTACTGAGATATTTTTATTTTACTTTTTCAAAGTAGGTGTTATCATTCTAAATTTTTTGCCACAATGACTTTGTTTCGTCCTGGCTTGGCTTTGCAAACCAAGATTTGGGATGGTTTTCCACATTTTTTGTAGGCTCATAGTTAGCTTTAAAGGTCTTCATGCGGTGGTTATGTTTTCTGCATTGACTGGAGGAAAGGGTTTGACAATTGCTGTTGCCTATGCACTTGTAGAAATACACCTTCTGCACTTTTCCTGAAGTGTACTTTGGCAACAGTAGTTGCCTGATAGATCTTGTTCCTACCTGTTGTTCAGTCAGCATCATCTGTTTCTGACTGAGAGTTTTTAAATCTAAAGTAAATGTCAATTACTCTGTGAATTACCTCAGTGGGCCCCTACTTTTCTCTTATCCAAATACTTGTTTTGTAAACTAAGAGACACTTTGGTAAAAAAGATAATTCTCCATTTTCACTATGTTGCCTGAATGCACCCACCAGATTCACACAGTACTGATGTAGGAACTTTCTGAAGCTGAGGGACTTGGCTTGCTGGATGAAAGTTGCCTGGAACAATACATATCCATTGTAGATTGCCCACATGACAAACTTGATGAAGAGACGTCTTGGAAGGTGATGATGACGGCACGTCTTGTACAGACGTGTCATCTGATCATTTTTGTCAGTCCCCACCATGCTCATTCTGCATGCTCAGATCCATTTTCACTATCTGCAGCAAAATCATCTGATTCATATTCCACTTCACTATCAGAGTAATCATTTTCATAATGTAGTTTTAATAAATCATCAAGCATATCAATTACTTGTTACTTTGTGTAGAGTTCTTTTCTTGCATGTTTTGTCCCTGATTGCTTCCCTGACAGTCCAGTTTGAGACTTGGCACACTTCATGGTAAAAACAATCTTTTTTATCCAAAACACATACACAAAGCACAATGAAAAGGTGCAGACATGTTGGTATAATGTTCAATAACATCAGAATATTATGGCTTCTCTGATTGGCTCTTCAAAATAAGACAATCAATAGCAAAACATGACGTAAGTGTTTACCCACCGTTCAACCGGTGGTTGGGCATTAAGTCATTTTTCTCCACCACTGTTCAACTGGTGGCTGGGCATTGTAATTTTTCTCTGTCACTAGTAAAGCAGTCGTCAGGGTTCAAACAGTTAAGTAGGTATGTGTAGTACATAACCCAAGATTTGCCACTATATAAGAGTGTAGACAGAATGATTGCTTTGTAAACACTGGTTGTTTATGTCTTCTGTGAGGTTTTTGTTACACCAAACATACTTGTATGGCCTACCAACAACTTCACCATGGCTATTCCATTCTTTATTTCTTTATACAGTCTAGTGTCAAAAGATATGATGCTGCCTAGGTAGGAGAAATCCCAAAATACTTTCATCTTTGTTAAGCTATTGAAGATAGGTGATAATTTTGATTCAGTACCTTGGAGTTTTAAGTTCAGTCACTGGGTTAGGTAGTTAAATCCATATACTACGGTTACAGAAAAGAATGTGAAGTGTCATCATGAGGACAAATTAACTCAGAAGAGTTAACATAAATATCTCCAATGCTGGATAGTAGTATTTAAATAATTTGCTTGAATTATCGCATTCAGTCAGTTATGTGCCGTGCGTGATATATGCTTAGGCGATCATATATCTTTTGATACATGACTGA
This sequence comes from Acanthosepion esculentum, assembly GCA_964036315.1. Lineage (NCBI taxonomy): Eukaryota > Metazoa > Mollusca > Cephalopoda > Sepiida > Sepiidae > Acanthosepion > Acanthosepion esculentum. The sequence goes on from OZ038479.1 coordinate 92,270,010, forward strand.
TGAGGCAGATTTTTTCCTGTGGTTGACCAGTTGACATCCAGTGCTATAGAACCCAGTCTGTCCTGCTATTTACCAATAGCTGGTGAGGGGGAGAAGAAGAGGATTTATACCTTTACCTTTACCAAGGGTATTACCATGTAAGTGAATATAATGGATTCAACTGGAAATCAAACTCAACTTTCAAATTTCTTAATCCGAGCTGCTATCCATTTCTCCAACATGCCGTGTCCTCCTTGTGGCATTATAAAACTTAATTATCAACCTTTGACTCAGTTATATTTTATGTACATGTCAAAAGATAAGAAATGCATCAGTGACAGTCAGGCTAAAGGCTTTAAAATTAAGTCACCTTACTAATTGTTGCCAGTTCATAAAAATGACTGCACATCTACCTCAGACCTGAATTTTCTGTAATTGGATATGGCCAAGTCAAATATCAAGTAAGACCTTAATCCACTTCCATTTTCCATATCTGCTAATGTGTATCAGCTTCACTGCCTGAACAAACTATTGTTGCATGTTGTGCAAATATGTAGATAAAATATTTCTCTCAAACATATATTCATGTCCTTTTCTGTTGTCATCCATGAACAGTCACAGGGATGGCAATACTTATGTTGGGATAGTAAAGAGAATTTATTTCTACCAGTTAGTGTAGTTTTAAAGTTCCTTTTTTGTAGTTGTTTAAGATGTAAACAAATGTGATTTCTTCCTGTTTATGTGTGAAAAAGAGAGCTAAGAGAGAAAGTGAGGAGGAAAATGTAAATGTCACATAGTGTGGAAGATGGTAAATGTCACATAGTGTGGAAGATGGTAAATGTCACATAGCCTGGTGAGGAAGATGGATGAATAAGTGAAGGAATCTCTTTGAAGCCACCATTAACTGATGTCACATACATCCTTCTCTATCCGCTTTGTATGTCTAGAGACTTTACTTAAATACCCTTCAAAGAGATCATGAAGTCATTTTTTTATTGTGAATGGGAACGTGACCCATTGATTGCAAAATGTAAAATATTTATTTTCAAATGGATTCATTTATTAATTGGAAGGATGCCTGGATCCTCCAACTCAGAAACCATTTTTTTGTCATTTGATGATTTACTGTTTTGGCTGTTTATTTCCATCTTTGCTCCACAATTACAACACAAATTCAAACCCTTCTATTTTCAACAAATGGGTTGGTTTTCCAAGAAAGCAACATAAAGATTTGACAATTTAATTCCTTGAATGACCGCAGTATATTTGTGTCTATAGGTAAGCATCATTTGCTTTTAAATTTGAGTGGGAAAGTAAAAATTGGTAGTGTTTTGACTTGAATCTCTAGGTAAGCATTGGTCAGCTTTATACTTTTCTCAAAAGATAGACATTAGTAATACTTGAGTCTGAAGATAGATATGGGTCAGATTTAAACTTGTGTCAGCAAGCATTCACCAAGAAGGTGGCATCTTTCTGCAAGAGATATAGTTGTTTTTTTTTTCTAGGCACTGTTCACTGGTCCCTTGGAAAAAATTACTCATATGACAATCATCTATTACTTAGGACATATATGGAGTCAAGTGTGTAGCGAATGATTTTCATTTAAGCCTGAAGTGACGGTTGCATTACGACAGCCAACAGTAAAATCTAGATTTGAGAGTTTCACCCACAGTACACAAAGTTGGAAAAAGGAAATAAGTAAATAAAAACTTTTGGGATCAAAATTCAAATTGTTATTTCCAACCCCCAACCCCCCGTTTGACGATGTGCCTCAGTTGCACCCAATTGTTGTTGCTAATATTGATTTTCAGGTGGGCTGACTTTAAACTTAAACTGCCCCAAGGGAATGGCAAAAATTCCCAGTAATGAAACACCTGGTCAAAGATGGGTTATACTGCTAGTATATATATATATATATATATATATATATATATATATATATATATATATAGGAGGCCAGTGAAAGAAATTAAGACAAAACTATAATAAAAATAATAATATTGATAATAAAACTAATAATACTTATTGTATATTAGTAGGCCTTTTGACCAAATAGAAACATGATGAGAAAAGATGTTAACTGAATCTGAATTTTTGCACTTTTCAATATCTTTGCCATCATGCTTCTATTTGGTCTAAAGGCCTACTAATGTACAATAAATATTATTAGTTAATATTATTTTTCTTTCTTTCATTGGCCTACTATACTATAAAAAGCATACATGGACAATATTTCTTTACTATATATATATATATATATATACTAGCCGAGGCACCCAGTGTTGCAATTTTATACCCACACCATCCTGTCGAGAAATGACTGTTTGCGTCTCTGCTCATCTTTTTTATGGTATGTCCTTTCCAAGTGTTTAATTTTTTCTTAATAAAGGAATCTCATTGATAAAAATCTTCTTGTGTGGTCATTGTTCAGGTTAAATTGTTTCAGTGTTTTAGATATTCAGTAGATTTCCTATGGCCGTTATAAATTTTAAATAGTATGGCATTGTTCACAAACCTAATAATCAAACAAAAACAGAGTGTCAAAGAAGTGTCAGAGCTTGATTCAACTGCATGTGCAAATACATGAACACCACCTCCTCCTTCTTCACATGTTTACTGTAAAGCTGGGGTTAATAAGAAATTTCCCCCATAAGAGCTTCAATAATCTTTCTCAAATAATCTTTGCATTAAAGGTTGTTTGAACGGCAATTTAGGATGGAATCATATGAAAAACTACTAGCTGAAAGGCAAAAGCCAATTTTGGACCTAGTTTGTCACAGATTTCATCCACTTAACTGAAATAATCTAACCCAGACATTTATGCAAGACAATTCGTGTGTCATATGTAATTTACATGGCAAATTTGGAAAGTATCAGATGAAAGACCAAGGAGTTATGGCTGAAAAACGGGCTTTTTGAACAGTTTTTCATGATTTTTCGTTACACACAGGGAAGTGAGCAGGACTAAAACCACACTATTTTATTGCTTGCATGATGGCAAATATTTTGCAAAATGTTTGAAGAAAATCATAAAAAATGAGGATGTTATTCAAGTTTTTATTTTATTTAAGTGGTATAAAAGATCCAATTTTTTCCCATTTTTTTCCACTTTTTTGTATGAATCCAATATGACAGGAAAACTATCAAGCACTTTACATAAACCTCGAAACCTCAGCTATGTTTTGCATTAAGTGAAGAGAACATCGGATCATCCAGTAAAAATTTTGTTTGCATGTAACTTTGCCTTGGTTTTTTAAAAAAGTTGTACCCACCTTCAGTTTTAATGATTTTTCTGCCAAACCTAGAGGTTGGGGCCTGGAGATTGAAAAGTTGGTCTTGACCTATCTTGGTAAATTTGCAACGTGAGTGTACAATTTCATCAAGAAATGTGGACGTGTTTAAATAGCAGATGCACACAGACACACAGACAGACTCATACAGACATCTTCTGTTTTATAGATATAGATGACAAAATTTTCACTATTGCAGTTTCACCACATTAAGTGTCTTCAGACATTAAGCTAAAATTCCTCTCTGAGTCAGAAGAAAGGTGTGAAAGTGGAAAGGCAGAGGCTAAGTATTGAAGCTAGAGAAAAATTAAAAGAAAATCAAGTAAAGAAAAGGGATATGATGGAGACAAAAGAAAAAATAATGTTAAGCTTGCTGTCATGACTGCTTTACCCATTTGATCTTGGAAAATGGGTGAATCAAAATTTGATTACATTTTATTTTGGGGCAGAAGTTACACCTTAGGTACATACATACATACATACATACATAGATACATACATACATATATATATATATATATATATAGAATATATTTTCTGTTTATACATTATTTTATAGATACAATTCATTTATTTTTAATTAAACAGTATTAATTACTGAATTATTGTGATTAATACTGTTTAATTAAAAAGAGAGCATTTACTTAAGTAAATTGAATCTATAAAAATAATGTTTAAACAGAAAATATATTAAATAATTTTCAGACTTAATCATTTCATTTTATATATGTATATATATATATATATATATATATATATATATATATACACTATGGATTGTAAAAAGTCTCCTAAGTGTGTTGTTACATATTGTTTTGACCAGTTCCTTTTCTTCTAGTGGTATTTTGTTCAGTGTAAAGTTGGAGGTCCTTAGCTGCATTGCATTTTGATAGACTGTATACAAAACAATTCACTGAAAAGTCATATAAATGTGTCAGATTAACATTAAAGATAACGATTGTCCAAAATATCTATTGCATTCCCTGAAATGTCATCCAAAAGTTTTCGATAGAATTTTCTTTTCAAAACAATAGAGAAGCGTTATCATATAAGATACAGCTTATACACATAAGATTAACATGATACATTTTATAACTTGAATGACAAAACCATAACTTCTTTTGCATGCTCAATATACAAGACAGTTGCTACTCGGCTGCAGATGTTAGCATCTCTGAAATCAATCATAGGCTGTACGAAATCTTTCTTAGAATATATCCAGAATATCACTCTTATCAGGCTAACAATAGTTTTTTTATGCCTTCAGGTTGTAGGCCGTCATGGGTCTCCACATGTTTCGTTTTCTGTATTATCTGTGATTTGCCGTGACTTGTTGGATAATATAGTCAAGTGGTTTCCTGTTGCCTTCTTGATGGTTTTAAATTCAAAGTTGTCCTTCCTCCAGACTTGCTGTATCCACAGTTAGATGCTCAGTTTACAATACTGTTTAACACTTAGTTGGCAGAATAGAGACAATAGACGAAGATACGAGAGACAATAAAAAGACAGATATAAGAGGGAAGATAGAAGTTTTAAAAATACCTTCACGATGTAGGTAATCACAGCTATTCATAGATTTCTTCTCCTTATTATCTATGAATTCTTATGACTTCTTAGAAAAGGTAATGGAATGGTTTCCTGATGTCTTCTTCTCCTAGACAGGCTGACACCCAAGGCTAGAGAGCCTAATCTACACTGCTATTTAAACCATAGCTAAGTGGAGGAAGTAGAAATGATTTGAAACCATTTCCTTTTATATAATTGTTTATACAAATTATATTATAATGTATATGTATTCATTTTCTGTTTATATAATTGCTAGAAGTTATAGGATATCAAAGATGAAATATATATATATATGAAGTTGAAAGTGAGACCTCAGAACAAGCTATAACTCTGAAGCCATCCAGCAAAATGTCGATATGTACACAATATATGTTAGCTGATGAAATTGTCTAAAGAAAAGATGCCAAATAGCATCAAGAGATTCTTGATGCAGTCTGACATTCCTACCGATTCTTAGGAAGGGCTGGCAGACAGACGAAGAGACTGAATGATGCTCAGAAGTTCAGTCCAGAGCAGCAGCATTAGAGAGAAAGATAAAAGGATGAGATTTTAAAAGAAAAGTCAATGGCCGAAAGGGAGAAGTCAGAAAAGAAACTAGCAAGAAGTGCAGTTCAGTTGTCCTTTTTGTTTGAAAATGTCTTTTCAATGTTTTGGATTGAGAAGTCATGAGAAGCTTAAACTTGAGCAGATATTATTCTTGGGTTTAAGAAAATCAAATAAAGGAAGGAAGAAATGAAAGACATGAACCGATGAATAAATGAATGAAGGAAGGAACGGAAGGAGAGAGGGAAGATCAGATAAAACATCTGAATCTTTAAAACATCAAATTCAGGAAGCATCTCTATTCCCAGGTTAATTTTGTAACAAAAGCAAAACAAGTAGATTATACTGATACTAGAAGAGTACCTATAAAAAATCACTGGATTATTTATTTATGAATTCACATTTTAGCTTTGGAGCAGAATATCTGCTTGCTTTGTTGAGGATCAAAGTCTCACTCCTAACTGTCTACCTAGTGTTAGTGTAGTATCTGTGCATTACACACATCATATTTATATATATATATATATATATATATATATTGATATGACGAGAACAGTTTTATGAAATCTATGACAAAGTGTAAAAGGTTTTCCTGTGACACTTTTTGTCCTTTAGGACTACTTCAAACTAAAGTGATGTTAACAGTGATGCAACTTTAGTCTAATGAAGTCCTAAAGGTCGAAACTTTTCATACAAAGACTTTTCCACAGATATTCATTATATATATATATATATATATATATATATATATATATATATATATATATATATAGTATCAGATATTAAGTGCTGATACTAAAGAAAGAGCTAAAATTTTTTATTAATAATAAATATACATTTTTTTCCTCACTGATAGCTCAACTCTAACTTTCATGCATTAAAATTAAATTACAAGGATTTTCAAACCTATCAGGTTAACAAGAAAATTCAAAATAAATAATTTTTTTTTTATTTTTCTTGTTAACCTGATGGATTTGTAGAATCATTGTAATTTCATTTTAATTTACAAGGTGAAATGATGATCATCAATATTATGGAGTAATCCTAATTCCTATTGTTTATTATATATATATATAAATATAGGTGATATAAACCTTCGAATTCTTGATTTAACAATAGCCAAATCAATCTCGAAGGGAAAAAAGGTTTTAGAAAAGAAAGAGCCAGGAACATGAAAGTCTGTAAAAAATAATCGCACAGATACATGTTCAAGGCCCAAACAAAAAAACCCGATAGGTTTGACTATATATATATATATATATATATATATATATATATATATATATATATATGTGTGTGTGTGTGTGTTTGTGCATGTGTAGGTGGTGTAATGAATAGGAGTTAGGAATGAGAAATTGTAGAGCCAAGTTCAAATTCCAGTTGAGTTTGTTTTATTCAGTTACATGCAAATACCATTGGGAAATGTATAAGCCCATGTCTTCCCCACCTGCAAGCTATCAGTTAACTAGTAGGGTAGACTAGGCTCTTTAGCCTTGGTTGGCAACCAGTGTATGAGAAGGACAACCCTGAAATCAAAACCTGAGAAAGGTTATTTGGAGACTTTGTGGCACACTATGCACACCAGTTGTCTGTGTAAAGCCTTCCGTACTATAATCAAATCATGCATAAATGTTGTCCAGGATTTCAGCGAGTTGCTGGACCCTTACACATTGAAGTAAATAAGAGTATTCCTCATATCATATATATAAATACATATATACATATATGTGTGTGTGTGTGTGTGTGTGTGTGAACGAGTGGTTAGAACATTCACTATTATTCACTATATTTGAATATTAGATCCAGGTTCAATTCTAACCATAGTTGATTAATCAGGAAAGTGTTAATATTATCAGTCCGAGGAGACAATCCCAGCATGTGGCAACTTTGGAAAGTGCTTGAAAACCAAACCATTGGTTAGTCCAAGTCTTGTGAAAGAAATTTGGTTGACAGAAATATTGCAAAGCTGTTGATGGTTGTGCTAGCACAAGTTCACAAATCATTGTGACCGAGGGTTTGAATGTACTGATGTTGTTCAGACTTCTGTTTGTGACAGATTATATCTGCTCCTCAGTATAGTTTCAGCATAAATCACAACCAGTCTCTGTGGGTGTTGAAGAATGCCATATGTACCTGAGCAGGTGTCTGCCTTAGGGATCGGCTGACTGCCTGAGCAGATTGGTATGCTTGTAAAACACAAGTAGCTGGTTATTTTATATATATATATATATATATATATATATATATATATATATAGGGAAGAGGTTATAGTAGTTCCAATGAAAGAAAACATATTATGCTTTATATTCCATAAATAAAGCATATTTTTTTTTTAAAATCCACATTACAACCAAAAACGTTTGTGGTTTCTTTCTTCTTTTTAATATATATATATATTTGTTTTGTTGAGAATCAAATGTTTCATCTTCAAAACATTGTCAAGACTTCTGGTTGTGTTGTCTCTTTGCATGTTTTATTCAGAAACTATTATTTCAAACATTCATGTAAATTTACAAAAGTTTTTTTGCTCTTAATTATTTGATGGCTCAGCTGGTGTTTAAAAAATAACTTCCTTATGCAACATTTGTAATGTGATACAACCTAATAAGCAATACATCAACTTCCTTGAAGGATTTAATTCTAATAACACCATTTGGAATTTGAACAAATATTTTCTCATATTACAAGAGAATGTACCAGCAACTAGTGGAACATCATTATATGGGGAAAGCAATATTTCCTATTGAAGCAATGTTCAGTTCAAAACTAATTTTTGTTAATCTGTAACTGTTTTTAAGAGGTACAGATTGTCTTACAGCTACTGGCTTAGAAAGTTGAATCAGCATATCAAGTTGAAATTCTGGCCTAGTCTCTTGCATTTACTTTAGCACTATTGCTCTTGGGAAAGGCATGAATCCAGTTCTTCTATCAAACATTTTTGGAATGCTATGATGACCTACCACCCATCTGTGAGTTAAATAGCAGGGAAGACTCAACTCTAAAGCCTGGGTTGGAAACCTCTCTAAGAGAAGGAAATCGCTGAAATTTCAAACCCTGAAGAAGGTAATGGAAAAACTACTCCAATTTCCCAAGAATCTTTGCAATTCAAAGATAATAAAGAAAAGGAACCTGTGGAGAGTCATGATTGCCTCCATCCCTAATGGATATAATATTTAAAAGAAATCTCTCTCCTATCTTATATCTGTCTTTATATTGTCACTCCTATTTTTATCTATTGTTTGTACTTTCCCAGCTAGGAGTGAGCTAGCAGGATAAACTTCACTCTTTAGCCTTGGTTGAAAACCAGTCTAAGAGAAGGAAAACTGAAGTTCAACCATCTTTTCTAATAAATAAATACCAATTCACAGATAATAAAGAAAAAGGAAACTGTGGCGAGTCATGATTTCATCTATACTGCAGGGACACAACATTTAAAAAAAATTTATCTTATATCTGCCTTTTAGTGCCTCTCCTACTTTTGTCTATACCCCCTTACTATGGGTTAAATAGAAGAGACTGGCTTTGGTTGAAAAGCAGTCTGAGAGAAGGAAAATGCTGAAATTTCAAATCTTGAAGAAGGCAACAAAAAACTACTGCACTTTCCCCATGAAGTTTTGGCAATTCACAGATTATACAGGTAATGAATGTATGGCAAGTCATGATCACATACGTTAATAGAACATTGCATTTTTGAGAATTCTCTTTCCTATCTGTCTTTTTTTTGTCTCTTCTCTCTTTGTCTATTATCTACACTCTCCCAGCTATAAAATAAATAGCAGGATAATTATGACTCTCTAACTTTGGATGTAAACCAGACTAAGAGAAGGAAAACTGAATTCCAAACTATAAAGAAGAGAATGGAAAAACGCTCCACTATTTTTCTGAAAAAATATATGCCAGTTCGCAGATAATGAAGAAAAGAAATCTGTGGAGAGCCATGATCACTTACATCCTGAAGGTATATGACCTTTAAACATTTTAACTCTTATTTAATTTATTGGTCCTGATTTGACAGCTCGGCTCAAGTCATTTACCCACTGCCATAAGGTTGCCTTCCCACGCCTTTTTTATAAATATTTTCATGGTAATTGTTTGGATGAGCTCTTTGCTATGGTATCAAGAATTTAAGCACAATTAAGATCTCATCAATTCACAGCTGAGCTGGCTAGATGTAGCCATAGGTTTTATGCTAACAATTTCTTTACTTGCACTCGTCACTTGTGGAACTCCCTTCCAGTTCCATGCTTTCCAACGAACTTTAATCTGTAAAGATTTAAATGCACTGTCAATTGCGATCTACATTTCTCCTGATTACTCTTTTCTCTATCTGCTCATTATTATTGTTTCTGTTCCTAATTCTTTCACACCCTGTAACCCCTTGAATTTTAGTGTCTTTACTGTCTTGCCTGATTAAAAAAACAAAAAACAAATGTCTGTTTATTGTCTCTCCTCTCTTTGTCTCTACTCCCCCAGCTATGAGTTAAATGGCAAAGTAAACCAGGCTGTCTCACCTTGGGTAAAATCCAGTCTAAAAGAAGGAAAACTCTGAATTCCAAACTATGAAGAAAACAATAGAAAACATTTTGACTGTCTTTCCCAAGAAGTAATGCCAATAATCCATCCAATATATGTGCCACATGTGATACATGTTTAAGTGATCATGTATCTTTCGATACATGACTGACAACGCAGATATTTTCCTTGCAGTAGGTTGCCATTTCTTTCTGTGGTAGACCAGTTGCCATGCAAGGCTATAGAACCCAGTCTGTCCTGCTATTTACCCATAGCTGGGGGTAGACGAAGAGGATTCATACCTTTCCCATGGGTATTAGCATGTAAGTGAATATAATGGATTCAGCTGGAATTTGAACTCCTCTCTCCAGTTCCTCAATCTGCGCCGTTATCCATTACTTCACCATGCCTCCTCTATAATCCATGCATATCCTAAATAAGAAAGAGGTGATATTGAATGTGATATAAAAGTTTTTTCCTTTTCATGAAAATGTAACAGAATATGGAGGTCAATAAAGCAAAATTATTCATACCATTTTCAAGACATGACAACGGCTTACAAAAGGAAAAGCTAAGTCCCTACTGACAATTAATTTACAAAAATACTCCTTATTGAATGCTCTTGAAATGTGGCTTTGTGCCTAACTGAGCAACTCCAACAAAGTTTCTCAGTAAAAATTGAAATCCTGTGATGAGCATTTTTGTCATGTAACAAGTATTTATTTATGTCTTCATTCTGATAGTTTTTAATAAGTAGAGTTTGGCCAGTGTGTTCTTCAGCTCACCTCAGAAATATATCATTTTTTTGAGTTTTTAAGTATTCAACTTTGGTAATTGAACCATTTATAGCAATATATATCTGGTTACCCATTTTCAGAATTGTTAAAAAAAAATTAATTTTTTCACAAACTTTATATAACCTGACTGAGGTTAAATCTAAAATATGTTATAATAAAATAAATGTATCAATAAATACATTAATAATAAATGTATTAATAAACAATAAAAAAATTAATTAGTTTCACAAACTTTATATGACGTGGCTGAGGTTAAATTTAAAGAATGTCATAATAAAATCATTTTTTGTCTTTGTAAAACAGTTCTATTTTGGTAATCAAACAATTTACAGGAATATATATCAGGTGAGTCAGTTTCAGAATTAGTAAAAAAAACATTAATTTGTGTCACAAACTTTATATAAGCTAGCAGAGGTTAAAGGCAGCTCTGCTCTCTTGACAACTCTGATCTGTATCTGTGGTAGTGTCTGTAAACATCTCTATCTGTCCCTTACCAGCCAAGAATCTCCTACCAACAGAATATCTTCTATCAGCATGTGAATTGTGACTTATTCTGTGACTTTCTTTGTGATGTCCCTTGGAATGCAGTTTTTAATCATCCTGTTCATAAATGCACATCCGAGGGCTCCTCTTGGGTGAAAGCTTGATGCTTTCATTTCAGCTAGGAAATACCAAGTTAAACCGCATTCATATCCCTGGATCTCACGTGCATTCACAGTCACTATAGCCTACAGGAATCACTTCTTCCAGCTGCACCAGAGTGACACATCTGATTGCAACAGACACCTCTTTGTCTACTGATTGTAATGAGTTTAAGCATGTCCTCAAAGAAGCAAGGTTACTGTTTAATGATAAAAGGAAGCATTGTATAGCTCCTTGAAAGTTTGATACTAAATATTATTGGTGGCTCTTGTGTGCTAAACAACAGTAAATCCTCCATCCCTCCTCTGTTCAGTTTGAAGTCCTGACATCTACAGCAGATAAGGTTGAATGCTTTGCTCAGAAATTCCCTTCCAACTCAACACTCGACTCGTGGACTACCCACATCTCCTAAAACAAAGGCTATACTGAGTGATATGTGCATAATATGGGTCAAATGGTGCATTGTGAATAATCAGGTAAATGCCAACATCTGGTTCCAAGAACATCCAACATAATTATGGACATGGAGAAGCCCAGAAGGAGAAACTAAAAACCAAATTGACTACATAACTATCAACAAGAGCTTCTGGAATGCAGTTGTTCACTGAAAAACCTATCCAATATAAGGTATATGGATGACACAGTGCTGATAGCAGATATGGAAAGGAAACTATAAAATCTCCTACAGAAAGTAGTGAAGGAGAGCAAGAAGAAGGGACAAAACATAAACTACAAGAAGACAGAATACTTGGTCATCAGCGAAAAAGATGAGCCCAAAATGCAAATTACAGGTATGGGACACTAAAATCAAGCATATACAGAAATTTAAATATCTGGGAAGTGTGATGCTGAGATGTGAAGACATATTGAGATAGCCAAAGATGCTTCCCAAAAGCTTAGCAGAGTATTAAGAGATAGAAAATATTTTGTTAGAACAAAGAAAAGAGTACTGAACTGTTATGTGATATCTGTCTTCTTGTATGGCAGCAAATGCTGCACAATCTCCTAAAAGATGAAGAAGAGACTCAAAGTAACAGAAATGTGATCCTACAGAAGGATGCTGAGCATACCATGGGCTGAACATGTGAGCAATGACAAGGTTTTAGTCAGAATGGAAACAGAAAGGAAATTTATACTTAACATCAGGAAGAGGCAGTTGAAATTTTTGGGACATGTAACGATGAAGGAGGGCTTGGAAAATCTGATACACACAATATGTATAGAGGGAAAGAGAGACAGGAGGAAGTAATGCATGACATAATGGATTTGAGCAAATGGATGGCAGGATAGGGTTTGAGAGAAATAACAAAATGACAAAACTTATTCAGAGCTACAAATGACAAGGGATATGGAGGGCTATGATCACTTACATCCTGAAAAGACACAGCATATAAAAGGAGATAGCAATATATATCTGGTGAGGAAGATTACAATATATATCTGGTTACCCATTTTCAGAATTGGTAAAAAAAAAATGAATTTGTTCCACAAACTTTATATAACCGTGCTGAGGTTAAATCTAAAAAATGTCATAATAAAATTATTTTTTTTATCGTCTTAAAATATTTCAACTTGGGTAATTAAACAATTTATAGCAATATATATCAGTTACACAAATTTTATATAACCAAGCAGAGGTTAAATCTGAGGAATGTCATAATAAAATTATTTTTTTTTATCGTCTTAAAATATTTCAACTTGGGTAATTAAACAATTTATAGCAATATATATCAGTTACACAAATTTTATATAACCAAGCAGAGGTTAAATCTGAGGAATGTCATAATAAAATTATTTTTTTTTATCGTCTTAAAATATTTGAACTTGGGTAATTAAACAATTTATAGCAATATATATCAGTTACACAAATTTTATATAACCAAGCAGAGGTTAAATCTGAGGAATGTCATAATAAAATTATTTTTTTTATCGTCTTAAAATATTTCAACTTGGGTAATTAAACAATTTATAGCAATATATATCAGTTACACAAATTTTATATAACCAAGCAGAGGTTAAATCTGAGGAATGTCATAATAAAATTATTTTTGTTTATCGTCTTAAAATATTTTAACTTGGGTAATTAAACAATTTATAGCAATATATATCAGTTACACAAATTTTATATAACCAAGCAGAGGTTAAATCTGAGGAATGTCATAATAAAATTATTTTTTTTATCGTCTTAAAATATTTTAACTTGGGTAATTAAACAATTTATAGCAATATATATCAGTTACACAAATTTTATATAACCAAGCAGAGGTTAAATCTGAGGAATGTCATAATAAAATTATTTTTTTTTATCGTCTTAAAATATTTGAACTTGGGTAATTAAACAATTTATAGCAATATATATCAGTTACACAAATTTTATATAACCAAGCAGAGGTTAAATCTGAGGAATGTCAAAATAAAATCAACTTTCTTTTGTGGTTATTTTTATTTTGTTTACATTGCAAGCAACAAAAGATTAATGTACACTGCATTTTTTACTCATTGGAAACCTTCATGAAATCATTTGGAATTAGAGAAATGTGAATATAGATTGAGAGAAAACACTATTTATAAATCAAGAAACAGCTGTTGGCTAATCAGGGTCAGAAAATATAATGCAGCTTTCTTTGCACTCAAGAATGGTAGAGAAACTTTTTTCTTAGCTTTTGTTTCAAAGTCTGATTCTGGCACGAGAATGTAAATGGAGTAATTTTAAAAAGAGGCTGTTGGCTCCCAAAATTTGATTCCTAGTGGAATTTATATTCTGTTGAGAGAGTAGCAAAGTTAAGGGAGGGAGAACTAAGAATTACATCTGCATTTGAATAAGAGAAAAAAAAACCCCAAAAAACGAAGCAAAAGCAACAACAAAAGATAAATGTATACAATATGAAGGCATCGATCAAATGTAGAAATCCTTCAAATCCAGAATTAAACACATACACATAATACAGGCATGTATCAACGCACACCTATAAATATATTACCAATGTTGGAATATATAAATGAGCACACACACACACACACAAACACACGCACATATATTTATTTCACAAAAAACTTTTTCCTCTTTGTCCTACATCTTTCCTCCAAAACTGTTCTTGATATATAAAAATTTATATATCATTATATATATTAAGAAATATTTTAAGAAAAATTTGCACTTTCTGACAGGATCTGAACTTGTGTCGTTCAGGGCTGAGTGAGCTACCATTAAGTGCAAATTTTTCTTTAATAAGATGTGTCGAACATTCAAGCCGGTAGATGAAAATAAATAAATATACTTTTTAATAAATAAGTAAATGGAGTGCCTACTCAAATATGAGTGTCCACTAGAAAGAATATTTAAAGTGATAAAATCTGTTGGATGAATAAAAAATCCATTCTAATATATATATATATATATATATATATATATATATTTCAACTGGAATTTATAAACAGGGATCATAAAATTCATTTACAGGTTTGGGGTTAATGTCTCTTAGTAAATTGTTTGCGAAGATGTATTCTCGCCATTTTATCATTAACTTCTATATCTGTTTTTTGTATGAATGATTCATTGTAATGTAAATTGAACTGCACCACATACTTGATATTGAAAATAACTGATCCGACATGCATTTTCGGATAATAACTGTGACATTCCTGTATATATTGAACAGCTAACTTCATGCCATATAAACTGAAAAACCTACCAGTACAAAAGAATTCTCCATTGCCATATAAGTACAAAACGCACAATTTTAAAATTTAAAATAATTCGACCTCAGCGTTGAGGGCGCACGCTCAACGGAATCTCTTACCAGTAACAATATCACATTTCTAAGAACAAATTTCGGACTATAAACTACTCTTTCAATGT
Organism: Acanthosepion esculentum; assembly: GCA_964036315.1. NCBI lineage: Eukaryota > Metazoa > Mollusca > Cephalopoda > Sepiida > Sepiidae > Acanthosepion > Acanthosepion esculentum. Next base: position 92,285,198 of record OZ038479.1, read on the forward strand.
CCTGTTATTACCTGGAATTATAAAACAACAAATATTTTCTTACCTGATGATATCTGTAGGAACAGATGAAAGCTCGTAAATATATAAAAAAAGACCTTATTCAACTGAAATTTATAAACAGGGATCATAACATTCATTTACAGGTTCGGGGTTAATGTCTCTTAGTAAATTGTTTGCGAAGATGTATTCTCGCCATTTTATCATTAACTTCTATATCTGTTTTCTGTATGAATGATTCATTGTAATATATATATATATATATATATATATATATATATATATATATATATATAAATTGCCAAATATCAGCAGGCATGAACGTGTGTGCTGGTGTGCATATGCAGGCAAGCAAATAATCATCAAATTTATGCATAGTGTAAACGTAATAGTGCTCAATGTGGTTATACAGAGCAAAGATATGTATTAATTAGTACACATATGTGTACCTACATTTTGGCGTGCAACTATAGTTTTACTGGGTAGTGTTCCCAGCTCATCAGGCACAGGATCTATGTTGCCAGAAGTAAACAAATGGCTCATGGGACCTTGCTTGCTATGTAGTGTATAAAAAATAAAGTTGCACAGGTGTGTGCTAAATGCGATGCAAATTAAAATGTATCTCAATAAACTTCTGACAAAATTGATAATATTAATAATAATAGTGTATGTCAAAATAAACATAACACTACTAACTTATACTACTGTAACCAAATGCATAATAATTACAAACATGATGAAACAACACTCAAAAACATAATAGGTAGAAATGTTAAAGCCATTAATAATAATAAACAAGTTAAGCTCATCATATATTATAAGAAATTTAAAACAATTCACCTCATAGTCTCCCTAGAACCACACAACTAAATCCTCTACAAAAAAACAATGTAGTGCAACAGTTTACATACCTGTTCAGAGATTGTATCTCTGATACTAATAATATACCCACTACATATATTGGTTTTACTAAAATCACGCTCTCCCATAGACTTACCTGTCATCTTTCTGATCTTAGTTCTATTAAACAACATTTCTTAGATAAACATAGCCATGTACATAATATTATTAGGTTGGTGCAAAAATAATGTCGTTTTCTCACATATGTTACTTATGTAAATAACGACATTATTTTTGCACCAACCTAATAGATAGTTGATAACAAATAATACTCACACATACACACAGTAAAAAGAACCTTTAGATATTGGAGGCCATCTACATTAAAACAAAGCAACTCACACTCAACAAAATTACATTTCAAACTCGTCACCTTGCATCTAGACATATGTATCTGTTGTTAATATTTCAGTCTGTCACGTGGTACAAAGGTCATAGAACCGCACCATGAATTTATGACCGGCGCCTGCTATTCCAACGACGTTATTGTCGCGTAGCCGTCTTCTATGTCAACATAACAGAATATCATCTTTGATAGTGAATGCCTTTGTTATGTCTGCATAATCAATCTAAAGATGGTTCATGTGAACTGAAAGCTTAGATCAAGGAACAGCATAATAAAGAAATATCCAAATGTTGGACAGTTTTTGTCTGTATTTTCTCTTGAAACTAAAGCCATTATAAGCCATTGGAAAGGCTCATGATAAAACATAAGACATTCATTGTCTGTTATATTATATGTTTTAATATACACACACACACACATATATATATATATATATATATATATATATATATTTTTGTCATCCACAGACAGACTGTTTCGCTGTTTCACAGCTCATCAGTGTGGCTAGACATCCGGTTGCCTCTAGCTAGGATCGAAACCCGACTGAATTGGCGTCAGTCGGAACTTCTCCCACTAAGCCGTCGGCTCACGACAGGGATGAAGGTGAATTTTAGCGTGTTTATTTTTAGATTGAGATAAACACACAGTGACTGACAGTGACTCAATTCTGCCGAAGAGTCGTGCAATATTAGCTTAAATAGTCACTGTTTACAAACTCACACCTCAAACCAAAGAGCTCAACCGAAATTAATTTTTCAGGAGCCAATATTTTTGTCATCCACAGACAGACTGTTTCACACACACACACACACACACACACACACATATATATATATATATATATATATATATATATATATATGCAGGGGTTGGACAAAATAATTGGAACAGGTGCAAATTCCACTCCTATATTTCAAAGACCTATTATATTAAGAACTTTAACTAAAACTTTGTAATTGCAGGTTATATCTATTGTAAATACATTTATTTATCTAATTTACTGTCTTTGGCTTATTTAGTTTTAGAATTTAGTAAAATTTAAGCTAAATGCGTGACCTCTCTGAGTTCGAAAAAGGGCAAATTATTGGAGCTCACATAGCAGGAGCCTCAATCACTGAGGTTGCTGAACTGTTTGGTTTTTCAAGAGCTACCATATCAAGAACTATGACGCAATTCAAGAAACAGGGTAAAACCTCTAGCAAGCATAGCAATTCTGGCCGGACTTGCAAACTTACTGACAGGACGAAAAATCATCAGACTACTGCAGCCAAAGTGACTGTTGAGTTGAATAATCATCTGAATAGTCCAGTTTCTACTAAAACTGTTCATTGTGAGCTCCATAAGGCTGGATATCATGGAAGAGTTGCCGTAAGGAAACCTCTTCTCCACTCGCAACATTCAAAAGTGGTTGAAGTGGTGCAGACCAATGGAAGCAAGTCATATTCTCAGATGAGTCCAGTTTTTCTCTTTTCCCAACTTCAGGGCAAGTTTATGTGTGAGGCAGCCCAAACAAGCTTACAACCCTGATTGCCTTCTTCCAACAGTGAAGCATGGTGGTGGATCAGTGATAGTTTGGGTCGCTATATGATGGAAATGTCTCGGTCCAATAGTTGCACTGCGTGGCAGAATCAACAGCAAAGATTACCTGAACATTTTGGGTGATCATGTTCATCCAATGGCCCAGACTTTATCCCCTGATGGTGACTGCATCTTCCAAGATGATAATGCTCCACTACATACTGCTTGAATTGTTAAGAATTGGTATGAAGAGCATGAAAGTGAGCTAGAAGATATGGAGTGGCCTCCCCAATCTCCAGATATCAATATTATTAAACATTTGTGGTGCATTTTGCAGCAACTAGTTAGGAGCTGCTATCCTCCACCATCATGTCTTAAAGAGCTAGAACAGGTGTTAATGGAAGAATGTCTGAAAATTCACCTGGATAAAGTCAGGAAGCTGTATGATTCCATTCCTAGACGTATTAAAGCTGTATGTGATGCTAAAGGAGGACCAACACCATAGTAAATAAATTTTCTTTGAATTTAACAAGTGTTTCAATTATTTTATCCAACCACTGTGTGTGTGTGTATATATATATATATATATATACACACACACACACACACACACATACTATAATAATATTAACAATAATATCAAAATCTGCTACTTAGTTTCATGCTGCAACACAATCATCAGGTAGATAAAGTTTGAAAACACTAACTTTGGCATTGTGCCCTCAGTTTATTTTGTTTTAATGTTTGAGCTTATTTTATGTTTTAGCTCATTTTCTATTATTTGTGTGTGTGTGTGTATATATATATATATATATATATATATATATATATAAATGTTAGCTGTATCTCTGATATTGAGCGCTTTCCCATAAGTACCATGCATATAATATATAAATAATATGTATAATATATTGCACACACACACACACACACACATATATATATATATATAGTGGTGTAATGCATAACAATTTCTTTGTCCCCAGAAGAGTCTACAACATATAGATGGGCAAATTGCCTATCTGTGCATTGGACTCTTCTGATGATGCTGTAGAAACAGATTTTTTTCCCTTATTTGAAACTTTACAAATATAGCACCAGAATCTATTTATATCTTAAATTCTTTTCAGCTAACAAATAAATGGACAGACATTTTGTAATATGATGAACTTGAGTATTGCAGTTGTTTTGTATGTCACATTGCACCTGACACTTATTTATCTATCTTTCTGATATGATACATTATTTAAAAATTCAACTTTGATCTCTACCTTTGAATTTTGGTTGATTGTCTCATCTTGAATCTTGAATGTAGGTCATAATGTTCACATTTTCTCAGTTTATATTTTTCTAGGAGAGTTAACCTCCACCTTAAGTTTACCCACTCCTATAACAAATAATTCCATTATCCAACCTTCTTTTTGTTTTTTCTTTTCCTTCTTTTCTGTCTGTCACTTTCTTTTTCTTCTTTTCTGTCTGTCACTTTCTTTTCCTTCTTTTCTGTCTGTCACTTTCTTTTCCTTCTTTTCTGTCTGTCACTTTCTTTTCCTTCTTTTCTGTCTGTCACTTTCTTTTCCTTCTTTTCTGTCTGTCACTTTCTTTTTCTTCTTTTCTGTCTGTCACTTTCTTTTCCTTCTTTTCTGTCTGTCACTTTCTTTTCCTTCTTTTCTGTCTGTCACTTTCTTTTCCTTCTTTTCTGTCTGTCACTTTCTTTTTCTTCTTTTCTGTCTGTCACTTTCTTTTCCTTCTTTTCTGTCTGTCACTTTCTTTTCCTTCTTTTCTGTCTGTCACTTTCTTTTTCTTCTTTTCTGTCTGTCACTTTCTTTTCCTTCTTTTCTGTCTGTCACTTTCTTTTCCTTCTTTTCTGTCTGTCACTTTCTTTTCCTTCTTTTCTGTCTGTCACTTTCTTTTCCTTCTTTTCTGTCTGTCACTTTCTTTTTCTTCTTTTCTGTCTGTCACTTTCTTTTCCTTCTTTTCTGTCTGTCACTTTCTTTTCCTTCTTTTCTGTCTGTCACTTTCTTTTCCTTCTTTTCTGTCTGTCACTTTCTTTTCCTTCTTTTCTGTCTGTCACTTTCTTTTCCTATCATTGCTTATTATTATGTTCATGATTATGGAATACAAAAAGGGTTAAGAAAAGAAGGAAAAATAGGAGTTAAATGAAATAACATTTCAATGAAATAGTTTTGCTATTTTCATTTCCACCAAAAACCAAAAAGCTGGAACAATGAGTTGGTAGGGAGGGGAAAAAATTTCAAAAATGGAATTTGAACAAAATAAATCTGGTGGAAATGTTTGTGCCGATGACAGATTTTAAATGTACAGGAAATAGACTAAAACCAAAAAAAAAATTGATTTAAAGAAAATGAGAAAATCAGGTAAATAAATAAAATACTTATTGTTCTCAGTAATTCCCTATCTATTTACTTATCGAGGAAACTTATTAATTATTTTCGGGGAAATGTAAAAGTGAAGTATTTTTCTTATGAAGAAAATAATTATTTTTGGAAAGACCTATTATCACTGTCAGCATGAACCACCATCAGCATTAATAATGTAATTACTGATGCTAAATTTCATGCAAAATTCTATGAAAGGATATATATTCTTTTTGTTTTGTTTTGTTTTCAGGTTTGTTTGTTTTTTTAACCTTTTCATTCAGATTTTCACCTTTTGTTCTCTTTTTCCTTTTCATCACAGTTCTTTTATATTTTCTCTTTGTCACTTCATCTCTGTTTTTCTTCACTTTATCCTCTTCTTTCATTCTGCTGTTATTTTCCTTTCTTTCTATTCTCTGCTTTTAAGTTTAACCTTTCTGTCATTTTATTCTCATTTACCTTGTTTTTTCTCTCCTCTTTCATCTTCCTTAAAACTGTTTTTTTTCATCCTTCCTCTTTGTCTTTCCTCTTCTATCCTTCACTTTCTCCTCTTACATTTTCACATTCTTTCTATATTGCTTTTCTTTCTTGCTTTCTTTTTTTTTGGCATTTATTTCCCTTATTTTTAATTTATTTTTCTTTCTCTCTTTCTATTTCTTAATATTTATTCTCTAATTTTTCTTTGATCTACAGTTTGATTCACCTTTACCTTCATCATTAGAATTCACATACATGCTTGTTTGAAGTGCCTGATTCTCTGATATTAGCTGTTAGTATTCAATTTTTAGGATATGAAGTTAGCGTAAAAATTATTGGTGTAGAAAGTGAAATCAGAGAGCTGGGTTCAAATTCTTGTCTATTCCGTTGCCTTCACCTTCATTGGGAAAGGTATGAATTCACTATTTCTCCCAACAGCTATGGGTTAAAGTGCAAGGTAAACTAGACTCACTAGCTTTGGGTGGCAACCTGTCTAAGCAAAAGAAAATCCTGAATTCTGTAATTTAGGAGACAGTAGCAAAAATGATTCAACTATCTTTCCTAAGAATGCATGGTAGTTCATAGAAAAAAAAGAAAGTAGGGATCTGTGGAAATCCATGATGGCCTCCATCCTGAAGGGACATAGCATTTAATGGAGAAAAAAAAAAGAGTTTTTATGGGTTAGCCCTGAAGTCTAAGGAGTGTTAGGTCATGGAATGAGTTTATTATCTAAGAAAGCTAAACTCATAATAAAACTTGAAAGCTGTTCTTGTTTGAACTTCTGAAATTTTGTTCAGCCTGTTATTTGATTCTCTTTCCTTTTCATCACAGTTCTTTTTTTCTTTCTTATTTGTTACTTCATCCTATTCTTTTTCTTCACTTCCTCTTCCACTTACATGCTTCTATTATTTTACTTTATTTTTTTTTTCCTTTCTTTCTTTGGTTATTTTTCTACCATTTTATCCTCCAGAGTCTGTCTATATTTCTGAGATGAGGTATTATGTACAGTATTTACATTAGTCGGACTATTGTCCTCATCTTTGTCGCCATATTTGTCACAACATTTCGGCCGTTGTACGCTCCGGCCTTCTTCAGGTGGTTGGAATTTCGAACTGAACCCTTTATTTCAAGGACACATGGCACAGTGGATAAAGGTGTTGGTTAGATCCAGTGACAGACCCAAAGAGTGTGAGTTCAATACCCGGTTAAGGCAGTGGAGTACTTTCAGAGGGAAAATTAGCAGGAGATAACTGATAACTGACATCCATCAAACATGGCTCCTGGAACTAGAACAGTCTACCCCAGTGATCGAAATAAAGGGTTCAGTTCGAAATTCCAACCACCTGAAGAAGGCCGGAGCGTACAACGGCCGAAATGTTGTGACAAATATGGCGACAAAGATGACAATAGTCCGACTAATGTAAATACTGCATTTTATCCTCATTTATCTTTCTTTTCTTTTCTCTTTCTTTTTCTCAAACTTCTCATCATTCCTCCCTTTTGATTTGACACTTAATCTCTTTCGCTTTCATTTTCTCCTCTTCTTATATTCTTTTATTTTTTTTCTCTTTTGCTTGGAATTGTTTATATCATTTACATAATTTTCTCCTTTTTTTCTCCTTACTTTCTTCTTCACAAGTTTTTATCATTTTCCCTCTTAATCTTTTTCCTCTCCCTTCCCTTTCTCCTGCTCTTATATTCTTTTATTGTTTTCTTTTCCTTTTCTTTATTCTTTCTTTTTTACTTTGACTTGTTTACTTCATTTTATCCTTTTTTCTTTTCTCTTTCTTTTTCAATTTTTTTTTCCTTCTGCTTTTTTCCCTCCTTTGACACTTAATCTGTTTGTTTTCATTCACTTTCTCCTCCTCCCCAATTCTTTTATTAATTTTTTCTTTTTTCATTTTCTTTTTTCTTCCTTTTTTGCTTTAATCATTCTATTCTCTTCTCTTCCATCTTCACAATTTCCTACTCATTTTCCCTTTTCATACTTAATTGCTTTGTTAATATTCACTTTCTCCCTTTTTACATTTTTATTATTTTCCGTTTTCTTTCTTTTCTTTTTTCTTTCTTTTTCATCCTTTTTCCATTTTCTTTCTTTTTCGTTCTTTTTCATTTTTTTATCTTTCATTTTTTTTTATCTTTCATTCTTTTTCATTTTTCATTCTTTTTCATTTTTTCCTTTATCATTCTTTTTCATTATTTCTTTTTCATCCTTTTTCTTTCTTTTTCATTCTTTTTCATTCTTTTTCCCTTTTTCATTCTTTTTCATTCTTTTTCCCTTTTTCATTCTTTTTCATTCTTTTTCCCTTTTTCTTTCTTTTTCATTCTCTTTTTCTTTTTCATTCTCTTTCCTTTTTCTTTCTTTTTCCTTTTTCTTTCTTTTTCCTTTTTCTTTCTTTTTCATTCTTTTTCCTTTTTCTTTCTCATTCTTTTTCCTTTTCCTTTCTTTTTCATTCTTTTTCCTTTCTTTTTCATTCTTTTTCCTTTTTCTTTCTTTTTCATTCTCTTTCCTTCTTTTTCATTCTCTTTCCTTCTTTTTCATTCTCTTTCTTTCTTTTTCATTCTCTTTCCTTCTTTTTCATTCTCTTTCCTTCTTTTTCATTCTCTTTCCTTTCTTTTTCATTCTCTTTCCTTTCTTTTTCATTCTTTTTCCTTTTTCTTTCTCTTTCATTCTCTTTCCTTCTTTTTCATTCTCTTTCCTTCTTTTTCATTCTCTTTCCTTCTTTTTCATTCTCTTTCCTTCTTTTTCATTCTCTTTCCTTCTTTTTCATTCTCTTTCCTTCTTTTTCATTCTCTTTCCTTCTTTTTCATTCTCTTTCCTTTTTCTTTCTTTTTCATTCTCTTTCCTTTTTCTTTCTTTTTCATTCTTTTTCCTTTTCCTTTCTTTTTTTCTTTTTTCTTTCTTTTTCATTCTTTTGCTTTTTCTTTTTTTCATTCTTTTTCATTTTTAGCTATGATTTTTTTAATCATTTTATCCATTTTTTTCCTCTTCTCTTTACAAAATTTATTTTTTATTCATCTTCCTTTTTAATATTTAGTTCTATTCTTTTTATTCACTTTATCCTCCTTCCAAATTCTTGCATTCTTTTTCCATCTCTTTCTTTATCCTCTTGTTTTTGTTTTAATCTTTTTTTACTTTTGTTTACTATTTTCCTCTTGTTTCCTTCCTTTTCTAACTTCTCTTTCTTCTTCAAAATAATTATTTTTCATGATCTTTTTTCTTAAACTCCTTTATTTTTTTACATTCTCCTCCTCTCACCTTCTAATCTTCTATCTTTTTTTCTTTCTCTCACTTCATAGTTTTTTTTTTTATGATCTATTTTTTGTCTCCATTCCTTTTCTACCATTTTTTCTCATTTTGCTCTTTCCTTAATCTTTCCTGTTTTTCTTCTTTCTCCTCTACTCTTCCTCCCTTCATATTTTTCTACTCTCCCTTGACTTTCCTCCTTTTATTTTTAGTGGCCCTCCTTTTTTGGTTTTGAGGGTTTTTCCCCCTACCATTATCTTCCTTTTTCCTTCAATACCTTTTTTGCATCTTTTCCCTTACTCATAAACATTTGTTTTTGCTTTCATTTTCTTCTCATTTTCTTTCTTTTTTGTCAGCTTTTTATCTTATTTTTCATTTTTTCTCTTTATTTTTTTTTAATACTACAACCCTCAACATCAGTGCATTTTCTCTCACAATTTCTTCTTTCTTTTTCTTCTTTTAAAAATCTGTCATCTTTTCTTTTTTTCTATTTTCCCTATACTTCTTTCTCCTTATAAGAATTTCGCTTATTTTTCTTCCTTTCTTTTTCTCATATTTTTTCATGACCCTATCTTTCTTAAGACCTTACTTCTTCTCGAAATTTACCTTCATTTGCTTCTTTTCTATATTAACAACACTTTCATATGCCTGAAGTGTTGTTCATGACAACATTTTTTTTTCATGCATTCTTTCTTCATCTTTTTAATTACTGATGCCCTTCCTAACACCAATTGGCTTTGTATCCTAGGAAACCAGGTGTCATTTTTATTTGCACTTTTTATTTTCTATTTTTTATTGCAATACCTTTATTAGACTAAAAGCAGAAAATTTTCACCTGCTCATCGAAGGAAAAAAAGGCACAAAAAATACTTTTAAGAAATTCATTATTCTCTCACAGAAGAATATATAGCCAATCTCTAAGAAGCAGCTGCTGTGCCGCATTTTGGAAATATGCAAGTTCTTTAACTTATATTTTTGACAGTGCATTTTATTAGTGCCAGATGAGATGGGCTTCCTTATTACAACTCTGTATACCCAGCTTAGCATCTCTGTACAATGATAGAAGGTTGGAGCTGCTTTTCAGTTTCCATTTTCTGTTACAGAAGAAGGAGAATTATTTTTAAAAAAAGATCTTTAGTTTAAAAATATGTTTTAATGCTTTTAAAATGCAGCAATATTTGATTATTCTATCCTTCTGAAATCTCTGATAGCCTCAGAATTAATAGGGGAGAAAACAAAATTAATTGATTAAAAACATGTTATTTTGGACATGTTAGAAGAAGATCTCTTTCTGATTGATGCTGACAAATGAAATGTAGGATATTTTTAATAAATTTTGGGTGAAGCATCTTTAATTTTATTAGCAATAGTCATCTTCTTTAACATGCTATGTCCTTTCAGAAATAAGCAATCATAGGTCTCCACAGCTTTCCATCTTGCATTATTGCTCTAAGTAATTTTTGCTCTCTTACCACCAGTCTTTATCCTTTAAATCCTTGTTATGCAACCCATTTATTCATTAAGCATGTTTCTCTACTGTTTCCCTTGCTTCTCTTGCATTCAATATGCATTGTGAGTGTTGAATTCTCCAAGCCTTCTTTCCTCATTATTTTTGTTCTCCTTGTTCTGTAGCTTTCAGTCATATCATGTTGAAACCCCGGTTCTCATACAATCACTGTAGTTATGCAAAGTTGAGCCTGGTCAGTACCTAGATGAGTGACTATTTGGAAATACCAGGTGCTGTAAGCTTGGATGTGCAGGTAGTGTAATGATTAATGTTTTGAAACTGGAAAGTCGGAGAGTTCCAATTCTAGTTGGGTTTGTCATATTCACTTACGTGCAAATACCTATGGGAAATGTATGAATCCTCTTATCCACCTCCCAGTTATGGGTTAATCAGTAAATCATTATTATCTCCAAAAAAATCTTACAATCTAAAATTATTTTCTGGCTTTAAATAACTTTCAAAAGGTTGATAAGCTATAAAAAACAATCCTTGTTCTGCCATCCATTTACTCAGGCTCATTAAGTAGTTTCCTTGCTGTTTCCCTTGCTACACTTGCCTTCATTATGCCCTGTAAGTGTTAAATTCTCAAAGACTTAACTACTTTTGTTCTACTTGTTCAGCCATCCTTTTACTCAGGCTCATTAAGTAGTTTCCTTGCTGTTTCCCTTGCTACACTTGCCTTCATTATGCTCTGTAAGTGTTAAATTCTCAAAGACTTAACTACTTTTGTTCTACTTGTTCAGCCATCCTTTTACTCAGGCTCATTAAGTAGTTTCCTTGCTGTTTCCCTTGCTACACTTGCCTTCATTATGCTCTGTAAGTGTTAAATTCTCAAAGACTTAACTACTTTTGTTCTACTTGTTCAGCCATCCTTTTACTCAGGCTCATTAAGTAGTTTCCTTGCTGTTTCCCTTGCTACACTTGCCTTCATTATGCTCTGTAAGTGTTAAATTCTCAAAGACTTAACTACTTTTGTTCTACTTGTTCAGCCATCCATTTACTCAGGCTCATTAAGTAGTTTCCTTGCTGTTTCCCTTGCTACACTTGCCTTCATTATGCTCTGTAAGTGTTAAATTCTCAAAGACTTAACTACTTTTGTTCTACTTGTTCAGCCATCCTTTTACTCGCAGAACCAGATCTTTGTTGCTTAAAGTCTCTGTCATTTCTGAGAAGATTGTCCGGTATTAATTGCCATTTTGTGCTGTTTTCTTTATTTGTAGGGATATTTTCCTATCTCTTTGTACTTTGCTCAGTTTCTGAAAAGGCTGTCTTCAGATTCTTGTATTCCACTTTCCACCATCTATTACTAGCAGTAATAATAATAGTAATAAGTAGTAGCAGTTGGTCATTAACAGTCAGTAATCTGGCACTGATGATAGCAATTTCAGATTTCCTAGGTCAATGCACAGTCCTGCCACTAGTATTTGATAACGCCAACTATTGCATCAGCTGTTTTTGAGCTCTTTCAAACACTGGTAAAACATTTCTGTCTTTTGTACAATTTTATTATAATCTGCCGATGTTTAGCATCAGTTATGGCTACAATGAATGTAGCAATTGCTTCTCATGGTGTAAAGTACAAACACTACATTTTGCCTATAAAATTTAAGGTAGAATTATTTAAAAGACTTTCTTCACCAATATGTACTAATTCATATGGTATTTTAAAGATAGGATGAAGTGGTTAGTTTGAGTTAAGTGTATTCTAAATTAACCATCAGTATTCTGGAAAAAATAATTTATTCCATACCAGACAGATCTCAATGATGCAGGATTAGTAATGATCTACCTGTAGTTTATTCCATAATTTTACAGCTTTGATGAGATAGAAAATGGTGAGCCTTCATCTTGGTGATTTTTATACAGGGATATAAAATTCCCAAGTTCTTTCTGTTATTATTACCCTAACAGATTTTAAATAATGTGTTACAGAACAAGAGTTTTGTGACTAAAATCTTTAACAACATCATAAGTCTAGTATATGAATCTGAATGGATTGTGACTCCAGCCAACCTGATGCCAAGAACAATTCACAGAATTACTATTCTTTATGGAAACTTCTGAAAGCATAAATTACTCTTTACATCTGCTCTTTGCTTCACAAGATTCTTTCTGGATATCTTCCCTGAATTCATAGCCCATTCAGGAACTACATTAACGCTGATGCCAAGAGTGCTATTTATAGTAACAGGATTGGCTGAAGTTCAAAACTGTACCACAGCAGAAACAACAACAGCCCAACTGTACATTTCATTCACAATTCTAATATCCACGTTTACAATCAATCAACACAAACAATATTGGCCAATATTTATAGTTTCAGTACTGCAGATTTTATAAGCATTTACAGATGGTTGTGGATATACAATGCAAGAGATCTAGATATCTATTGCTTAGTTAATACAAGCAATATCTCAGAGTAGATCAATAATTTTGTGGCCCAAGATGCAGATATTAACCGAATTTTGATCTGAAATTTTCACCGGATACTATTTGATCTATGTGATTAATATTCACTGCTAAATTAAGTGCATTGACAAAGAAGAAGATTATGTTAAAAAAATAAATATTTGCTGTGTATAAATAAATGCTTTTTTGTTCAGTAGGCTACAGATTTATTGATGTACCTATGTATACCAAAATAGCTATCATAACTTCTTTTACTGATAATTTTGATTGTAATTCACATTACAAAGTTGTTATTTTTTGTTAAATGATTTTCTATTAGTTCTACAAGGATATGTAGATCATGTAATGGATGTTTGCTGTGGAAAGTTGAATCAGCAAATGAAACTTAAACATTTGGTCATTCTGTTGCATTCATTTTCTCAACAACCTCCCCAACAAGAACTTAAACCACAAGGTAGACTAGGTTCACTAGCCTTGGCTGTTAACTAGTTTAAGTGGAAGAAAACCTTGAATTCCAAACTATAGAGAAATCAACGAGAAACCACTTCACTATCTTACCGAAATTCTTTCTGCTATTATTACAGTAACAGATTTTACATGTGCTACAGAATAAGAGTTTTATGATTAAATCTTTAACAAAATTATGGGCCTAATATGGGAATCAAAATGGATGGTGACTCCAGCCAGCTTGAGGTCAGGAACAAGTTATGGAATTACTATTCCTTATAGAAACTTTTGTAAGCATAAATCAGATCTAATAATATCTCTGTGTTATACACTTGAACAGAATATTTTGTTTCATTCTTTTTGCAGTAATGTCTCTGAAAAAGGCATGAATCCATCTTCCTTTAGTTGTGTTTGTTAGAGTAGAATTGGCTCTCTTGCCTTAAACTCTGAATTCAAACCTAAGGAGTGCTGCTCAGAAACTTTGCAGCCCATTGTTTACCATTTCTCTGTTATCATTACTTCCAGAAAATGTGGCTGGGTTTTGCTCCTATAACAAGTAATCCTAAGTTACACTCCTTAATACTGGACATTCCTGAATGATATTCTGACATGGTGTGAAATAAAAAAAAAAAAAAAAAAAAAACTGGAGCTCACTGCAAGACATTGTATAAAGATTTTGAACATGTGATTGTGGAATAATGAACTGTCAAAGTGATCACCTTGTTATTCATACTGAAACATCCCACATGGAAATATTACCTGGGGTTAGAATTGAAAACCCATGCATACAATACTGGATATTATTCAGTCTCCCACCCAGATCTTTGGGGGAGGAAATGTTGAAGATAACTACTGAAACTGGTTACAAAAATATGAATTGTACCTTGTAGCTTCAGAAAAAAATATAAAACTAGATAAAATAAAATGTGCTTTATTCCTGCACATGACTGACTGGAGAAAAGGCAACATAGGTATATACAATGCCCTCACATTCAGTGACACAGAAAAAGGAAATTATAAGTCAATCATGAGAAAATTCCAAGAGTATTTTCAAGGCAGAAAGATATAGCCCACAAAAGTTATCAGTATAATACAAGGAGATAGTAGAAAGGAGAAACTTTCCTATCATTTCTCACAGACATACAAACACAAGTGGGAAGATGTGAGTATGAGCCTTTAAAAGACAGTATGATATGTGATTGTGCCATTATGGGAATCTGGAGTGACAAGAAGACTAATGGACTTGGACAACCCAAATCTGGAAAAAGTATTAAATGTCTGCAAAAATGATGAAATAGCTACGAGTTCTACCCTAGAAGTTTCCAACATACTTTCAGTAAGCACAATACAGTTCACCTCAAAAACATGAAAATACGTTTTGGACCCTGGGAAGCATATATGAAGGATGAAAAGCAAAATCACAAACAAACAGTCCAACGAATGTAGTAGATGTGGATAACAGCATGTAAACAGAAGTGCCTAAAGGTTAGACATTTTAAAACATGCTGAAAGAAAACTATACACTACATAAATGAGTCTTCTAGAAGCAAAGATGACGACTATCATTTGAATATTGTGTATGGGATAAAGAATGCATGTGCAACACCTGAATCACAGTGGACAGAGAACTTGCTACTTCAAGGTATCAAAGTGCTACTAAAACTTAACACAGAGAGCATCATCAAAATCCCACTTCTGAATTATTTAAACAAAATGAAAATCAAGCCAAAAATAAGCCCAATAAATGTTAGACTAACATCATATACAGGAGACATGGTCCCAATATCTGGCAAAAAGTGGGCATAATAATAAAAAGTGAAGGTACATCCCATAAAATCCCTTTTATTATAACATCAAGGAATGCAAAAATCATATTAGAAAATCATTCTTGCAGTTGACTAAAGCTAATCAAAAGAGTTAATATTATCAGTAACTCTGATGAAAATGAATAACTGAAGGAAGACAAACAAATAGATTACATTGTCCAGAATTGCAAGATCTGACAATCGTATAGAGATCCATAACGAAAACGGCGACTTTTAGGCCAGGAAGTATCCACGAAATCTTGGCAGAAAGTAGCGGATCTGTACCATCACAACATTATGGACTATCTCATAGTGGATGCATACTCCAATTAGCCAGATGTATATGAAATATTGCGGATCTGTACCATCACAACATTATGGACTATCTCATAGTGGATGCATACTCCAATTAGCCAGATGTATACGAAATATTGCGGATCTGTACCATCACAACATTATGGACTATCTCATAGTGGATGCATACTCCAATTAGCCAGATGTATACGAAATATTGTGGATCTGTACCATCACAACATTATGGACTATCTCATAGTGGATGCATACTCCAATTAGCCAGATGTATACAAAATATTGCGGATCTGCACCATCACAACATTATGGACTATCTCATAGTGGATGCATACTCCAATTAGCCAGATGTATACGAAATATTGCGGATCTGTACCATCACAACATTATGGACTATCTCATAGTGGATGCATACTCCAATTAGCCAGATGTATACGAAATATTGCGGATCTGCACCATTACAACATTATGGACTATCTCATAGTGGATGCATACTCCAATTAGCCAGATGTATACTAAATATTGTTGCAGAAAAATGGAGCTGTGGTTAAAGATATGCATCACAGCTTTATCAAATTTGGAGTTCCACAAGAAGTATTCATGGGCAATGGCTCATGCTTCATGTCAGCAGAATATCAACAATTTGCAACAAAGTGGGACTTCATAATCACAACGTCATCCCAACATTACCCACAAATGAATGGTCTTGCTGAAAAAATAGTGAAAAACTTTTTTAAAAATTCTACAGAAATGTGGAGACCCATCACCTGGATTTCTAATCCACTGCAGCATGTTGGTCATCATGGATCATCACCCCCAGAAATGTTGATGAGGAGAACGCTAAGAAGCAACCTACCCATAACAAATAAGCAAAATAGAGAGCTGAATGGAAGACAAAGGTTCAAATAAGTGCCAGACAAAAATATTACTTAAACTGATGGGGAGTTCAGGAGCTGAAAAATCTAAACCCAGAAGATGCTGTTCATATCCAAGACCCTGTGCATAACAGATGGAATGAACTGGGCATAGTAGAAGCAGAAGTAGCACCCAGATGATTCATCATTCAGAGTAGAACAGGAACAGTCTTTTGACAGAACAGAAAGGACTTAGTAAAAATAAGCAAACCCATCCAAATGAGGACTCTTTGTAGTTTCCACTGCAAAACAAAAATCAAAATGAGCAAGAAGTGCCTGAACTAGCACCAGCTTACCTAGGTGAACAGTTGCCAAAAAAAAATCATCTGAACGGCAGAGCTCAGAAACAACAAAAAATGAAAACAGCCCATCAGGGTAGTGACATTCAAGTCGTAAGATAAAACCACTGAACAGGCTAGACTTATAAATCACTCAGTGAACTGTTATTTTTTAACTGCAGGAACTCTTCTTTTTTTTTCCATGTATGTTACTATACATATATGTACATATTTTGTTATCTCTTTTCCTTTTCTCTCTCTTGTGTCCCGGTTACTAATCATATATATCTATGCTTCGTTAGTACAAATATCTGTACTGTTATCTTGAGGGTGAAGATGTAGCATGTGCACAAAAACACGTATCCACAAGTTACACCCTTTGATACAGGAATTTGCTGAACGATATTCTGACATGGTGTGAAATTAAAAAAAAAAAACAAGAGCTCACCACAAAGCGTGGACATTGTACATATATTTGGAACAGGTACACTTGGAATAAATAACTGCCCAGCTGATCTCTTTCTCTTTCATACTGAAACACCCCACATGGAAATATTACACCTATAATCAAATCATTTGTGTGAGTAATCTAGCAGATCATTTCTAAACTGAACTGTTAGGCCCTCATATATCAAAATTAACAGGAGAGTCCATGTTATGTACATATGTATATCAGTTACCTATTTATTCATTTTCACACAACAGAATTGGGAAAAGCAAATGATGAAGAAGGGAGAAAAGATGTTGGAAAAAAAGCGGCTCAGAGTAAATAAAGAAGCTAGAGAAAAATAAGAAAAATAGGTATTAAGAAAGCTGGAAGGGATGGAGAGGAAAGAAAGTCGTAAGCAAACGGGATTGTTCTCTTGTGTTTTAATATTTGAATAAATCATTGATCTTTTGAAGTAAGTGGAGCTTTATTTGATTCTTTTTATTCTTTTGAAACTTGAAGTATATCATGTGTAGAAAGGTAGATACTCTGATTAATAGAGAGATGATGATTATTATTATTTAGTATCTGACTGTCTCATCTTGACACTGAACTAATACAAAGATTAACATTTGTCCGTATACTCATTTGAAGATAGGTCATTATTAGAGAGCACTTTATCCCTATGTTGTTTATCTTCATCAATGACCTTCCCAATGTTATCATTTCTCAACTATGTATTTATGCTGATGACACAACTATTTACTCCTGTCCTAGTAGCAAGTCCAACTGATCCAGCAAAGTAAAACTGGCAGCTACTCTCAGAAATGATCTTGAATCAGTTGTTTACTGGTACAAGGAATGGCTTGTTAATTTTAATGTCTTCAAAATTAACCACTATCCTTTAATCTCTATAGAGAATCTTTTTGCATGTTTAATGCTAACCTTCAGGAGAGCAACTCATTGCATCTTCTTTGTCTCATGTTTTCCCCTTAACATAAAGTGGAGTGATTATATTGAATCAATTGTTAGGTCTACTGTTAGGAAAGTTTGTTCACTGTGACATGCTAGACAATTTTTCTTGCACATTTATAAATCTACTATTTGTCCATGCAGTGAATATCGCTGCCATATCTGATCTGATGCTCCTGCTGTATATTTTGAGATTATTGACAAAATCCATAGAATGCTCTGTAATGTTAATGGTCATCACCTGATATCTTGACTTCAGCCACTTTTCCTGTCTTTTCTATGAATATTTTCATAGTATTTGTTCTTACGAGCTTTCTTACTTGGTATCTTGACCACGTGAATTTAAGTCTACTACTAGATTGGTAACTAAGTTTTATTGTTTTACTGTTGAAATAGCTAGATGTAAACATATGTTCTATTCTAATAGTATTTTTCTTGCACTTTTCACCTTTGGAAATCTCTTCTGGTTTTTTGCTTCCCTGCTGCTTACAATCTTCAAAAATTTAAATGCGACTTCAATAACAAAAATTTGTCTTCCTAAAACCTGTTCTTTTATTGTCCTTTCTTCTCACTAGTCTGCTCCTTCTCTTCCACTCTCAGTAACTCTTTGCATCATAGTGGCATTATTGCCTTGATTTGGGTGAAATGATAAAGAAAAAAACATGAAGAAAAATGGTATGAACATCACCTAGAAACACTCACAGAAAGCTATTTTGTCACTATTCTTGTATTTAACTTTCATACAAACATAGAAAAGCTAATATATCAGGCATTTTAATTAAAGACATAAAATATCAGGCATTTTAATTAAAGACATAAAAAAATGCCTTCTATCAGTGCTATCAGACAAAAATATATCTGCTAAAAATATGACAAATAAGTAAATGGTAATATGTGGAAATTGAAACTGAAAAGATATGGTTACTTATAACTACTGTTGTACACATAATAATTGGAGCTTGATGTTTGGTTTGGTTTGTTTTACAGCACATCAACCTCAGTGGGTTATTTAATACTGTCAACATGTTTATTGCTTGTAATATTTTTTCTTTCAAAAATGTATTGCTGGTAATTTCTTTATCAAAATATATAGCTAGTAATTTTTTTTTTTTTGAAAATGTATTGCTGGTAATATTTTTTTTCAAAAATGTACGGCTAGTATTAAAACCTATTTTTACACTTTCATAGTGTTTTGACCCTAGTTTAGGGGTTAACTATTTGCCCATAGCTGGGACACTAACAGGTGCTACCACCCTGGGTCAGGGTGGACCTGGGAACACCAGCAATTAAAAGGTGGTTCCACGCTCCTCAAAACCTCCAGATCAGAGGCCTTGCTGTTGGGTGTAGTTTATCCTCTTACCCAGGATGCGGATGTAGTTTATCGTCTTACCCAGGAGGGGCTTGATGTATGATAAAAAAAGGTACAGATAAGAACATTATTAAAATCCTTAATAGTACCTGTTTAAAAGAAATTCAAAAAATTGCAATGTGTGGAATTTCTAATCTATTCAGCTTATCAATATTAACAAAATATAAACACTGTATATGTTAAGTGTCACTCAATATCGGAATGGATATCTTTACTACCTTGGCTTACCACAGGCCTCTGATAATGACTCAGTAAGGAATTATACTGAATAAAAAGCAAAATAATAATAATAATAATAATACCACTAGTGTATCTTAAAAGGCAACGTCAACCCAATGTCAGGATATGCAACAAACAATAGACCATCTCGTCTCTGGGTATTTAAAAATGGCCAGCACAGAAGACATATAAAGGCACAACAAAGCAACAGCATATCTCCACTGGGAAATCTGTAAGTACTATGAGATCAAAGTCAAATGCTATAAACATAATCAACTGTAACAGAAAATGATGAAGCTACTATTCTCTGAATCAGTCTAAAGTGATAAAGAAATTAAGACGAACAAGCCTAATAAAATAAAGAGCAAGAAAGATAGACCTTGTCTGCACAATGACATGTCCATTCCCACCCAAAGAATTAAATATCAAGAACTAGAAATAGAAATTGAGAGAATGTGGGGCATGAAGATCACAACAGGTAATAAGTACTCTTGATCTGATCAAGAAAGGAATGAAAAAATACACCAGCATAATCCCTGGCAAAATCAAGATACCAGAAGTCCAAAAGAGCATCTTCTTTAACCCACCTCACATATTAAGGAGGACTCTATTCTTCAAATAAATCCATCACGCCCTCATGATCACCCCAAGACAAAGGGATGAACTCAGCTCCATGAATGAAATGCAGGACAAAC
This sequence comes from Acanthosepion esculentum, assembly GCA_964036315.1. Lineage (NCBI taxonomy): Eukaryota > Metazoa > Mollusca > Cephalopoda > Sepiida > Sepiidae > Acanthosepion > Acanthosepion esculentum. The sequence continues at coordinate 92,305,409 of OZ038479.1, forward strand.
CCTGAATAATACCAGCACTACTACTTCCGGTATGAATCTGGAACAGAAGGATGGATTGTGGAACATCCTGGTGATATTTATATCCATAACTATTATTATGCTGAGAACAGTCCTTAAAAGAGTTTAGAAGGATTGAATATCAAAGGAGAAAATGAAACTTGTCAGAAAAAAAAATCAATGCTAAAATCAGTTAGAATACTGAGAAGGATTCTGGAGTATTGTACAGACTTGCTGTCACTTGATCTCCAGAGAAAGTCAAAAGAAATTGCCCAGCATTCACTGCCATATAGGAGGGTTGGGATTACATAGCAGTTCAACACTATTGTTTCTAATGATATTTTCTCATTTCTTTAGCATTTGGAAAGCATTTTCACTATTCCAATGGTACCAGAGTATTGTACAAACTTACTATCACTTGATCTCTAGAGAAAGTCAACAGAGATGTCTAGTGTGGAAACTTAATGACTACATTGTAATAATGATAATTATAATAATAATTTTTTTAATAATAGTTCTAATGATATAAAAGTTATGACATAATGTTCAGATTTTATCTAAAGTGTTTTCAAGAGCTACTGTATGTTTTTTTTAAGCTTATGTAATAGTCTACATATTTTATTTTTCTCGTTATTCTACCTATTCTAAAACTTTTTGTTTGTTGGTGGTCATATTTTCTATTATACCTTATTACCCTTCCTCAATAAACAGATGATGCAAAATGTAATAACGAGATCTGAATGTACATTGGAATATTAAAAATACCTACCAAAAGCTGAACAAAGTTTTTGTGACTCAGCGAACACTCTTTGTCATTTTTGTGATGTCAACAAATACTTGTTGTCACTTTCATAATGCTCATTGTAGTAGAGACTTTGTAATTGCAGATACAACTATAATACGCTGTTGAACAATACTGATATCAGACAACTTCGTATAACACTCACACTAATAGTACTTGCTTGATAATACACGTTTGAATAGTAATCACCATATAGTGATCTGAATAGAAAAATAATGTAGTGAATAGAGAAGAGAATAGTGGTTCGAATAGAGGATAGAGTAGAAATAACGATCTGAATAGTATAGAGAATAGACTAGAAATAGTGATTGTTAGTTGTGATGCAACTTCCTACTTATGCGTTTCCTCTATGGTCATGTGGTCTACTTAATTCAATAATGTGATTGCCTGTGTTTGCTCACTGGTGATCTATGTTCCAACTAAAATGTTGGCAGCAACTCTTTATTCCTATATAACAAAAGTATTAAGAAATGGGAAAATTTCATTAGAAACAAGTGCTAAACTGCTAAGTAATACCAACCCTCCTATATGGGAGTGAATGCTGAGCAATTTCCTCACAGATGAAGAGGTGACTTGAGGCAACAGAGACATGGTTCTACAAAAGGATGCTGAGAATACTATGGATGGAACATTTGAACAATGAAGAATTTTTAGGGAAAATGGGAGCAAAAAGGAGATTTTTACTTAGAATCAGAAGAGACAGTTTAAATTTATATGGCACATAATGACAAAAAAAAGGCTTGGAGAATTAGACACTGACAGGACATAGTGAATGCAAGAGAGAAAGGAGAAAACAGTACATAACCTACTTAACCAGCTTGTGTAAATGGTTGGCAGAAGAAGGATTAGGAGAGACAGCAAAATGACAACCATTACTAACAGCTACAAAGGAAAAGAAAATGTGGAAAGCCATGATCATCCACATTCTAAAGTGACATGGCACATAGAAGAAGCATGACCAAGGTTTTTCCAAAGGTCTGTAAAACAAGGTGAGTTCTGGACTGGGCCATGTTTTGTTGGAAGTATGGTTGAACTGAACATCATCCTTCTCCTCGACTGACTCCATTATCAAAGCTTAAAAACCCACTTCAGTCCTATTTTACTCATGGCTGGGTGGAGAAGAGATGAATTCATGCTTTTCCCAGAGGTATTCATATGAACAGGGCAGATGCAAGGGTCTTGTGGGCCCCCACCAAAACTATGATGCAAGGCCCTCCATTCTACTACATCTCAATTTTCATATGATGATATTCATATAAAATACAAATTTTATTGTAACCTAATTATGTACACTAATGGATTATATGTAATATAGGTGAACAATTCAACTAGAAACATTGAAAATAAATAGAATGTATCTAAATACAAATTAGAGACATATCATAATAGATTATTCCAGCTTAAATAAATCAACAATGTTTTGTGGCAATGTTTAACATCAATTGAATATTTTCTTGTTAAAAAGTTGAATAATTTTAACATGTTCAACAGTATGAGTAAAAATAGTGACATTTTTTTTCAGATTCAGCATGAGCAAAACAAATTCCTGGATTTGGATAAAAAATAAAAAACACCTCAGAATGATGACAAAATCTGAGAAAAAATTTCATCCTTTAATACTAATAGTCAGTTGTGCTTAGTTTAATTTGTAATATATATAAATGTAGGTAGAAAAATGTTGATAAAATAGCAAGGGTCACAAAGCACTGCCCAGGGCCCCAAATCAGTCTTTACCCCTCCCCCACCAGTTGTAGGAAGCTAAGACAATATTCTCAGCAGGAATATGAACTCAGCCTACTGAACCTATTTTCCTACTTGATAACCACTATGCCACCATCTGCTGTGGTAGTTAGCTAATCTCTGTTGCAGATGATCATTCCAGCACATGCAGGTTTCTTCAGGACCTAGTCTTGGATTTTTACTGCAAGTATGCTGACAGAACTTGGAATTTTATATGAGAGAGCACAAAATCTTGTGTAAGTCTAGTATGCTCAGGTTTTTGATCACAATGTGCTGTGACTGTCATACAAGCACAGCAATTAACAGCTTCCAAACAGTTTTTTTTTCTATCCAACTTTTATGGTTTTCAGGTACTTCCTAATGGTGCTGCATGCTGGGATCATGTCCTCAGGCTGATAAATTGACAAATCAATCATAGTGAGATTCAAACACATATCTCATGGTCAGAATATTAATGTTCTAACCATTCTGTCAGGCACCCAATATTGATACGTACAGGGTGCGATGGATAAATTGCCATCTAAATTATACAAAAATATCTTGAAATCCTAAAAAGTAAATTTATTCAATAAAATTGCTATTGGCTTCAACCACAGCCTCCAGAGGACTTCAGAATCTCCTACAAATCTTCTAAATGGTCTCCTTGTTTAAGCTAGTGAATGCTGCCATTATTCTTGCTTTCAGTTCATCTTTGGTTTTTTACAAGGAATTTTATTGGTCTCTAGCTCAACTGTGCACCACACATAATAATCAAGACAGTTGTAGTCTGGAGAGTTAAATAGCCAGATGTAAGTCACAGAAATTGTCTGACAGCCATGACTAGGCATGTGTGGCAAGGTGCAGAGTCCTGTTGTCAGACATATTTTTTGTCCAGCAGCCACCAACTTGACCCAGGGCAGCACAGCCTCCTCAAGTCATGATGTAGGCTTTTGTGTTGAGTCTGAGTTCTGTGGAGAGATGAATGGAGGCATAATGTTGCCATCATTAGTGAACACTCCAAACACCATGATGTTGATTGGATATATCATCCAACTCTTTCCGAATCTTTTGCGCTGTTCTCAAATTGACAACAAACACTCTGAAATGTTCATACTGGAGCTTCTGACCTGAATGCCAAGCAGTACAACATTCTGTTTCAGAATTTCTGGTGGAGTGAATTGCATCATGGTGCACATTTTCTCACAGATGGCGCCCAGCTGACCCTACTATACCGTGCAGTCAACAAAATCAAAAACAAACAATGTGTATGCGCTAAATTAAAAATATAAAATGGCAGCATTTTACCTATCGCACTCTGTATATGTAATGTGCATTGAGGCATTTAATTAACACAATTTTAATTAAAGGCCATGGGAAAATTTTCCTTGTTTATATGCAGTTGATATGTAGGTGCAGTAATGGCTAATGGTGCCTAATGAGACATCAGAGAGCTGAGTTAAAAATTCAGTACGCTTTGTTAAATTTGTTAAATGCAATTACCCTTGGGAAAGCTATGAACCCACATCTCCTCCCCCCACAGCTATCGTTTAAATAGTAGGACTTGTATCATTGTTATTTTTTAAAAATTGTTGATAAGTCATAAAAATCAAATCAGTCAATCAAAAAGCATTCAGAATTTTACTTCTAGACTGGTTGCCACCAAAGGCTAGCAAACCCAGTATGTTATGTTATTTGATATTTATTTATTGTGTATGTAGAAGTCTGTATTCAGTGAATGTAAATATTTTCCACATGTTTGGGATTTAGCACTTTCGACAGTACTTCTAGTCATGATATACAATTCTGGAAAATTTGTGGCTCTTATTGTTTTTGTCTATATACAGTGTAACCCGGATATAAGAGAGTTGTTGGGACCGGAGAAGTCTCTTATATCCGGGTTTCTCTTATATCCGGGTTTGGTCTATTATATATACATTAACACAGGCTCTAATTTGGGACCAGATAAAATCTCTTATATCCGGGTTTCTCTTAGATCCGGGTTACACTGTATCTCAAATGAGGTATTATGTAAATTATTTACATTATTTGGACTATTGTCCTCATCTTTGTTGCCATATTTATTACAACGTTTCGGCCGTTGTACGCTCTGGCCTTCTTCCAACCACCTGAAGAAGGCCGGAGTGTACAACGGTTGAAACGTTGTAATAAATATGGCGGCAAAGATGAGGACAATAGTCTGAATAATGTAAATAATGTCTTATTGTTTTTGCCATTTTAAATTGTTTAATCCTTTCTGGTTTGGCATTATGGTGCTTGCATTTGTATTTCTTTTGTCAAAAATCTTTTAATGCTGAATTACATTAATAGAGGTTTGTCTTTTATTTTTCTCTTTTTTTTTTCAGTTAATTATAACTTGAATTACTTGTAAAAAGACAGTTACTGATATCAGTCCACAAATGCTAATTACCAAAAGATTGTAGGTAAAACACCAGAAAATTTGACAAACAACAAAAAAAAGAACAGCAGCAACAACAAACAAACAATACTTGCAACTGAAGTATGGCACAAAAATTTCATATGTAGTAATTTTGGTACTACTTCTTCAGAGGGTGTCATTCAGTGCATTCCAAACCCCCACCTCCACAATATCCTCTTTATGATGCCGCTAATATATAGACATTAAGGTATTAATAAACACCATTGTATATTGTGCTTGTTAATCAATTAGACTTTATGTTCAAGTACGTTTACCTCAGCTGTACTTTTATTATCTTTGTTGTATTTTGTATCTGAACCAAAAGAAAGTAAAGAAATCCAATAAGTTGCTGATATAACCATGTCATTATTACTTGGTTTCTTCAATAATGATTTAGGAAGACATTGGTTATCTCTTCTAGACTTGTTGATGGTTGATGAGGCCCTTATGGAAAATTTATACTCTATCAAAGTGGCTGTCAATGATGGTTTGGCAACTGGGTGAAGCCTCAGTTTTATCATACTGCCTTTGTGTCTTTGGAAATGGAATAATTTATGAAATTCTTGGAATTATTTTCCGATGAATACATGAAATTCATGTAAGAAATCTTGGGATTTTTAAAAAAATATTTAAGAGAATTAATGAAATGATTTATAGAATTCTTGGATGAATATTTGGAACAAATCAGGGAATTTTTAGAATACTTGTAAGAATCCATGGGATATTTTGAAAAATTCTTGGAAGGATTAATGTGATTCTTGTAGGATTTTTCAAAGATTCTTGGAATAATACTTGTAAGAATTCAAGAAATACTTAGAAGAATTCATGTAAGGATTAATGGAATTCTTGTAAAGAATTCTTCTATGAAATTAAGTTGCCTTGCTTCAGCTTCTGTTGTATAAAGAGATAAGTATCCTTTTTAGGGAGTCCCTGTATTTCTTTCATGACACTAATCTGTTGTGATGATCAGGGGACACTTCACCAGACTTGACATCTTTGGTAAATGATGCTATTCCAATCTGGACATGTACCATGCATTACATAGACATCCCAGTGAAACCGAATAATTTTTTACTCTATTAGATATATGTAAGGAATTACTGAAAAGTTCTCATCTGAATCCACTTACTAAAATTTGACCAAGTAACTCGAGATAAGATTTTTTTTATTACCTACTTAGTTGAACTGAGAACTTTTCACTACTCCCTTATATAAGATATTGTAGACCAAGCAGAATAATGAACCCTTTTCTATAACAACTTTCATTTCAGCTAACTGCCTGTTTTTATATTTAGTTTCTCCCAGTACAAGACTCAGAAGCCACTCATAGTAGCGGATGTATATGGCGGTAGAAAGCGGTTATGAGGATAAAGAAGATAAATAGCAACTGACCTTTGACTTAAGAAATTAAGATTGTAGTGTCCAAAGAAGCATTCATGTGGGACTTTGTTCCATATAGTAGCAGTTCTTGGGGAAAATATTACTTAACTGAAATGTGGGTGAATAGATTCCATGGACGTAGAATGTTAAGTCATAGTTGCAAAGGTCTGAAGTAGTAGAACTAAAGAGTGGAGCTTATCTGAACATTTGCCCTGGAGATAGCAATAGAAAAGCAATGTTGCATCCTATGGGAAAGAGGCTGTAGCATGAAAGAGGCTTATGATAAATAACGCAATGAATGATTTTCGCAAGCTGCAATGCATTGGACATGGGACAGGCATTTTTGTTATATGCCCATATCCCTCATTCTGAGTCAGTGGCTGATTCTGCCATGTATCTTAGCGATGAAAAAGTTCCAAGTCCTTATCTTCCCGGGTTCAAATATGTTTGGGAAGATGTAAGATGTTCAGCATTGCCGGTTGAACTGTTTATTTGTTCTAGTTCATTTCATTTCAATTCAGATATAATCTATTAAAGAATGCATCTCCAATTACTTGTCAATGCTATTCATCTTTCATCATGAGTTGGATGTCAGGCATTTTATGGACTGGAGCCTTGAATATCTCCCCTCCCAGTCAAAGGCATCAGTTGTGTTACCTGTATAAGAAAATCAGAAGCAATACATTTACATTGTACATTTAATCCTTTAGCATTCAATCTGCCCTGTAAATATTGGCTCTTAATATTCAACCTGAGGTAACCCACTCCATACGCTGACATAACATATGATGAAATCATTGCAAATAATGCAGAAAGTCATGCAGACAATGAGATTTTGACCACAAACAGGGAGACTTTGGGAGACAGTATTTATGGAGTGAGTTTGAGTGTGTTGAATACTAAAGGGTTAATGGTCCTATTTCTTTTATCCTAGATCTGTATTGTGGTGTAATGGATAATGACTCAAAACGAGAAACTGGAAAGCTGAGTTCAAGTTCCAGTTGGGTTCTTTACATTCACATGAAAATACCTTTGGATAAGGTATGAATCCATCTCTTCTCCCCCTGCCATGGGTTGAATAGCAGACCTGACTAGGTTCCATAGCTTAGCTTAGCAACCAATCTACCACATAAAGAAATGACAAACTACTGCAAGAAAATTTTCTGCCTAGTAAACACGAATCAAAAAAGACATGGTCACCCAAGCATGTGTCATGTGTGGCATTTAACTGTTTACTTCAGCAATTCTTGTTTTAATTCCTGACCATTAACAATACCTTTTTTTTTTTTAATGAATTTTCAATGTAATTCTTTTGTCAAATTATTTGCTGTATCTTTTTCTTAAGTTTCATTGCTAATGAATTTCCTATAGTTATGTATTGTATGAGTTTACAATGGAAATGCAGTTAAAATAGAGATAGGAAGAGATTGTTTGTGGTCAGGAATTAAAACAAGCAATGCTAATGCAATGTTATTCAATCTCTATCTATAAAAGGCAGTATGTGTGTGTTTGTAACGAATGCACTGCCGCAATTTTTGACGGATTTGCAGCAAAATTTACATGCACATGCTCCAAGTTAGCGGAAAGGCCAAGACCGACTTTGCATTTCCCAACTCCCATCGATAGTGGAAATAATCGACTTTTTCATGCTTCTACGGCAGTTTTCATGTAGTTTGCAGCCATTTTCTACTGGCCAGAGTGAGAGCCTATAGCTGGCTGCCACGAATGTTAACTAGCATGCTAGCATGCAAAAAAAATCGATAGCTGCATTCATCACAAGTGGGAAAAATTTAAATCTGCATGGCACTTGACTCCAATTGGCTCCTTTGCTTGCTTAAACACAACGTTGATTCTGATTCCGCAGAACTGGGTTGGGTGTGTATTCGTTGTTAACATTCTTTTTTCATTCGGTTTTTCCAGTTACGAGTCCTTTTTTAAAGCTGATCGTTTTGTGTTCATTTTGTTTAGTTCTTTTTTCGTAACATTTAATGTTTAGTATAGAGCTTAGAAAAAATTCACAGTGTGAGATAGGCAAGAAGTAAGGCATGTAGCAACATCAGCACAGAAAAGGGCACTCCTTTAAAGGCAAGAAAGGGCAAAAATATTTTAAGTTAAGTGATAGCAATTACTGTATGAGTCGTACGATTTTTGAATCCAGCACGGGCAATGCCAGGCCATGCTGCTAGTATATCATATAAAAGCATGGCTAATGATTTTTCTATAAAATTACCTTGAAAATTAGACCTGTTAGAAGTCAGAAATTAAGACAAGCATCACTGATGTAATAGGGTTATTATGTAAATGCATTGCTCATGTTTGTAAAAAAATATTTTCCATGCTTTTAGTATAGAAATAGATTGAAAATTAAGAAGAAAGGGATTTTCAGAGATCAGAAGTTAAGGCAAGTATTAATGATGCAGTAGATTTATATCTATATAATTCTCAAAATGTATGTGTGTCTATGTATGTGTGTGATCAGATGGAGTTTATGCATTTCCACAGTTTTCATCTGATTTCGATGAACTTACTATGTTTGATAGATAATTCTTCAGTGCCAGTTTTGAGTCCAAATTGTTGGAGACAATGGTTCTCCACTACTTCCTGTCCATTATAACTCTCAGTAATGTTTTCCTATTTACTATCTGTTCTTGGATATATATCTTTCATAAGAACTTTAATAAAAATAAATACACAAAAAAAAAAGAATTTTTAAATTATTACAATAATATTATTTATTATTATACAGTTCCTTTTTCAGGACCCCACCCCCATTCAAAATGTGCCTCAGTTGCACCCAAATGTTGTTACTAATATTGATTTTTGGGTGGGCTGATTTTAAACTTAAACTGCTATAAAGAATTTTTGTAAATGATTTTATTATAGAAAGGCATTGAAAAAAGGGATTGTTAATGTTCAGGAATATGTCAGGTATCTCATGACACTTTACAGACAAATGCAACTGACATGACAGGGCTATTATATGAATAATATAGCAGTTTTTTTATTTTAGTTCAAAGAAAATAAGGTGAAGTTACAGAAATCAACCAAAATAAATACCACTTTTAGAAAACATACCACTAAAATTAAAAATATTCTAAGGTAGCCAGAGACACTTCTAGGATTTATTTTCAGTGTGTGCAATCTTAACAATATATGATAAGCAGATGACACTATTGATTGCGGACACAGAAGGAAAACTATGGGATATTCTACACAAAGTTGTAAATAAAAGCAAGATGAAAGGACTAACTATCATCTTTGTCAGCAAGAGAAGAATCCCAAAAGGTGAACTATGAATTGGAAATATCAATATCAAACGATTACAGAAGTTTTTATTTAACTTAGTTTCAATGTAGTGGTGAAAAGCATGCATAATTTGTTGAGAATAAATTCTTTACTGGCATTCTCATAAAACTTCCAAAACTATTTTTTCCAATGTTTTTCTGAGTAAACTTATAAGATGTTGGACATTTAGAACAAAAAATATCAGATGATACTTAGAATCAGAAAAAGGAGGCTTAAAAAATTTGATACTCAAAGGATATATTGAAGGGAAGAGGAAAACAGTGAGTAACCTACCTAAAATTCTTTTGTAAATTCATGACAAAAGATTGAGGGTGGAGTCAAAAGACATATATTGCTAACAGCTACAAAGAATACAGAGTTGTGGAGAGCCATAATTGCCAACATCCTGAAGGGGTGCAACACATAGAAGAAGATTCTAATACCAAATACTGGGAATACCACAGATAGAGCATGTGAGAAATGAAGAAGTTTTAAGGAGAATAGGAATGACAAAAAAATTCCTGTTAACAATCACAAAGAAACAGCTGAAATTTTGGGAATATATAATGAGGACAGAATGCATGATAAATTTAACAAGACATACTGAAGATAAAAGAAGCAGGAATAACAGCAATGAATCTACTTAATGTGCCTAAGTAAATAGAAGGCAGAACATTGATAACAAAAACAAATAATGAGAAGAGAAAGCTTGGAGAATTTAATACACACAGGGTATATCAAAGAAAAGAGAAGTAGGGGAAACAGCAAAATCTACTTTCCAAGTTTGAGTAAATGAATGATAGGACAAGGGCCACAAAGATGAAGACAGGTAGTTAAGGAGCCAGTTATTCATAACAGCAAAAGCTTGGAAGTTGTGGAGAGCCATGATATCTCATGTCCTATAAGGACACGGCATATACAAAAAAAAGATATAAGAGAAAAAATCAGATGGTTCTATTAATAGCTGCATTTCCTTTTGATGTAATATAACCTGTCACCCTCGAGTGACTGCACTATAGGTAGTAACTACCTATAAGTATCTGTAAGTCAATGTACTACAAAGACTAGCTGGGATCTGTTGAGTACAACTCAGACTTACGCGAGAACTACCGACCTTCCAATAGTAGCACTCACTACTGTATCGACTTGCAACGACCTTTTGCATAACTATTACTTTTATTCTTATTGTACTGGTATTTTTTTACAATAAACCATTGCTTATTCTATCCACCTTGTTTTTCAAGTATATATTCCTATTAGCATGGAATATAACACTGCTATACTTGTATAAATAATTGTGTGGCATATAAAAATACTTATGTATTACAACAAATTTTAATTACGACATTCCAAGAACAAGATATTATCAAGACAAGGAGATCAGGCTGCATGACCAATATATATATCAAGTCAAATTGTGTTTTATTGCATAAGCTAAATATTACCAAGAAGGGAAGATCATGTTGCATGTGACAGATATATCAAATCACATTGTAGTTTTTATTATTGGTTAGATATTACCAAAAAGGAATCATCAAGTTGCAAAATTGATATATATATATATATATATATATATATATATATATATATATATATATATATATATATATAGTCATTTTCTGTTTTATATAATAGATTAGATATTACCAAGAAAAGATGATCAGGTTGCATGACTAATAAATATATCAATTCAGACTGTTTTTATATTAAAGGCTGTGCAACTGATGCATCAAATTGTATTTTCAGTATTTACATTAGTCGGACTATTGTCCTCATCTTTGTCGCCATATTTGTCACAACGTTTCGGCCGTTGTACACTCCGGCCTTCTTCAGGTGGTTGGAATTTCGAACTGAACCCTTTTAACTTAAGGCAGTGGAGAACTTTCAGAGGTAAAATTAGCAGGAGATAACTGATAACTGACCTCCATCAAACATGGCACGTAGAACTAGAACAGTCTACCCAACAGTGATCGAAATAAAGGGTTCAGTTCAAAATTCCAACCACCTGAAGAAGGCCGGAGCGTACAACGGTGAAACGTTGTGACAAAGATGAGGACAATAGTCCGACTAATGTAAATACTGTACATAATACCCCATCTCAGAAATATAGACAAATTGTATTTTGTATTATAGGTTAGATATTACCAAGAAGGAGAGATTATGTTGCATGACTAATAGATGTATCAAGTCACATTGTGTTTTATATTATCAAGAAGGGATGATCAGGTTACATAACTGATAGATATGTTAAGTGACATTGTGGTTTATATTATAGGTTAGATATGACAAAAAGGGGAGATTAAGCTGTATAACTGATATATATATCAAGTCACATTGTGTTTTAGGCTAGATAATACTAAAAGGGGAAATCAGGTTGTGTGACCAATAGAGATATCAAATCACTTGATATTTTCACATTATTCCATTTTCTCATCAGAAATTAAGCTAATTTTAAGATAAAATTTCAATTTTTTAAATGTAACTTTAATTTTTTAAGAAGTGAAATGAATTGTTAGAAATCACTTCGAGCATCTACTCTTAGGTTGGACCTACACTGAAAAGATATTCCCATAATCCATGAAAAAATTCTTGAAACAAGAAGCTTAGTACAGAGTGCAGCAGAAATACATCCCACATGTATACCATCCACATAACGGTAAGACATTAGCTAGATGAAGGTACCATTGGTACTAATGTCATGCCATTATGTTGGAGGTATTACTACTGCACCCTGTACTTTGCTTAGTCTTTGGACGGCATATTTTGCTTTTTTAAATGTGCCTTCAGATTTCGGTGTCAGATTTTTCAACATATGTTAAAACATTTGCCAGTTGCTTTTAAACCTGTACTTGTTCAGCTTTTACATCTCCCATTCATAGTTCGTATGTTGGGCTGTTCCTCTTGCTAACAAATATACATTCTGTCTTTTTACAAAGGTTTCAATAATTCAAATCCATGACAAAACCCCAGTGGACAAAATTCCAACCTCTTATCCCAAGAGTGGACAAAATCTCAGTCTCATATAAGATTAATTATTAAGATTAGGTGTAAAGACCATTCACCTATTATCATATTATATTAAATTTAAGATAACACATCTTCATCTAAGAGTACAGGGTGTTGGAGCATGTATTCATTTCAAGCAATCATTCATAATTATGTATACATGAATAGAGCATTGATTTATGGGCATGAAATAAGTGTATCTATTGGATATTGTGTTTATTGTCTCAATTTGACATTGGAGTGTATATATTGCATATTGTACATATAAGTTTATATATTGGGTATTATTATTATTGTCTCATTTTTTTTATTAAAATTTGAATTAAAATTTTCAATATTAAATTACTTTCTTTTTATATATGACACTTTTATTTATGAGACTGGGATTTTGTCCACTTTCAGGAGAAGAGGCTTGGTTTTTATTTACTTGAATTTTTTTCCTGTTGCCCTATAATTCATCAAGAACAGAGTTCTTATTGAAGCTAAATTCTTTGACAAAGGATTACTGAAAGCAAAGATAAAACAAATGTATTCATTCATTATTATTATTTGCAAAATGTTCCTATTCAGCTCAAGAAATGAACTTAGAATTTTTCTCATCTTTTGTTTTTCTGTTTTAAAAAATGTAAATGAAAAGAAAAAGCAACTAGAGAAATGACATCAGCAGTGTTGTTTGAATTCTAATTACTTTCAAAATGACATAGAAATAAGCATCAGAAGACTCCGTTTGGTCTCGTTAATGAACCTTTAACAGGATTTTTTTAAAACTCTTCTTTTTATTTTCTTTTAGCGTAGGTCAACCAACATCATTTGTCAAATTAAAAAAAACAAAAAATTAAGAAACTTTAAACAAGGAAGTGTGAAATAACAAAATTCAAAGCATGAAGAAAACAAAGGAAATGCAGGTTGCCTTTATAAAATGAATGGGGAAAAAATGCTGCCTTTATTTTGTACTACGGGTCTCTTTATTGATGAGGCTTAAGGTGGATGGGGTGTGCTGTTTTTAATTGGATAAACATCTCCTACCCAACATCACTTCTTCACATCTTTCCTACACCAAATTCAGTTCTACCCAACCCAAAAGGTTACTTTTCTTTTGTAATTGATATTTGTCATATTACGCAAAGTGTGAAAAAATAAAAAAAAGCAAAATGAGAGAGATAAAATCGGGGAATATGAGGATGTCATTGAGTATGCAGCGAGAAGCCCAGTTGAAGAAAAATATAAATGAAATTAATAAAGGGAAAGAATAAAATTTATCTCCAGAAAACAATCCTTTCCAATAATAATAATAATAATAATAATAGGATAAAATGACTGTCATTACAAAGAACAATATTCTTGGGGTTCATTAGATAACTTTCCTTCTTTTTTGAGGGCAGCAAGCATCAATTCTTTTTGAAATTTCAAAAATTCTCTTTCATTTCATTTATCATATTTTTCAGTGTATAAGACGCCTTTTATGTTTTTTTGGTTTTTTTAAAGCGGATTAAAATTATCCTACGTCAAACATATGAAAGTTCATAAGTACTCAAAATGACATCTGTGGCAAAGTTTTTTGCTTGCTAAAAATAACTCGGCCTTTTTCCTAATCAAAGTGGTATGTATGTATGTATGTAATTACTATAAACATTATTTTAGTGATTGTATGTTTTTGAATAGACATCCTTTTTTTTATACAAACAGTGAAATTAACGTCGACTGACCTAGATTATTGAAAGTCTTATTAAAGAAAATGTATCTCTTGGTAGAATAAAAAGTAAGACTTTCTATGATGTAAGCCAGTAGATATTAATTTTAGTGTTTGTTAAGAAAACAGTTATGTTTACCAATTAAAACATTTATAGTAATAATAAATAATTTCAGTTTAAAAGAAAAATCTTTTAACTGCTTAAATCACACACAGACACACACACATATTTGAACAATGACTTGATACTACAAAATTTTATTATAGCCTTGAATAGCACCGATGTAAGCATATTGATACTAAAAAAATAAAAAATCTAAGAAACCTTTCAGCCAATTCTTCATCAGAGATCGATTGTGGGTGAAACAATTTTTTATATAATGAAATGGATTAAGTTTGACATTTATTTAAATATATTTTCTGTTTATACATTATTTTTATAGATACAATTTATTTAAGTAAATGCTAGTTTTTTTTAATTAAAGAAAATTACATTTACTGGCCTGAATGTTCAAGACATTTTGTAGAAAATAAACATTTTCCGACAGGAATTGAACCTGTATTCCTATATGGAAACCGTCACTGGTCCTGACATACTGTATCATTCAGCTACAGAGAAGAAGCATCTGGTCAGCATAGTCTGAATTACTGTTTATAAACCTGCAATCTGCGACAATTTTTCTTGATCAGTCATTTCTGCTCACAAAATATATCTTAACATAAACAATGACAACATGTATTATGAAAATGGATTAAGTCTGACAATTATTTATTCTATAATAATATATAATAATATTTAATCTATAATAATATATAATGAACATAATATTGCAGAAAAGTTCTTGAGCAGGCACAGTACTTAAAATCAGATCAACCCTAAGATGTTTTTGTGAGAGGTGTGGAAAGGGTTTCTTTGTCAGGTCAAGAATTTTCTGTCACTCATAATAGCCACATTTTTTATCAGAAGATGAAAAATTTTGTTATTAAAGCAATTTAAATTTTTTTTCATCCTCCAAACTACTGAAAAATATAATTAAATATCAAAGGATTAAAAATACATGGCTGTAGCAAAGTTTCATAGTTAATACCAAGTTTGTCAGCAAAGAAAAGATAAGATCCTTTTTCTTTAAATTTGATTGGTATGAAATTGATGGTCTGAATTTTGGATTTCAGCGGCTGTTTGCTATTAACTGTTTTAAATTTTCTACATTGTAAATTTTAAATGTTTTCTTGGGTCAACAGATGAAATGTATCGTTTTATGATGCTTCACATGGTGAATTCGTATTGTTTATAATTTTTAAGTATTTGATTGCAGTAAAATATATTAATATATATGTGTATATAGTTTAAAATTTACTATATTAATAGTACTAAACATTTACTATATTAATAGTACTAGAAATTTACTATATTAATAATACTATTACTTCCTATTGGATTTAGTGTTTAAAGATATAGACAGTATGGACATTGTAATGAAAACTGTATAATGACTGTCAGTCTGATGTCTCAGTTTATCTTCTGACCCAGAGTCATTACTTTTTTAGCAGGCTCTCTATATAGCGTACAAGAATACCTCATAACATGTAACATTTGCCTAGAGGAAAAATAGCAATAATTACTTTACTAGAACATGATAAACTCCAAAATGAAAGAGATCATTTTAAAAAGGAGACACAAAAAATAAATCCTTCCTATTCCACCTACAACTACATCATGACCAAAACAACTGAATAAAATCCCATAGCCTGAATCCCATAAACTTCAAATTCGAAATTATACAACCTGAGAAGAAGTATGTGAAATAAATGAAATGTAATGCTTGTGCCTGGTATACCTTTATCAAACTGGATGTCATGATGGATATATCGGGATTTATTGAGTTTGTTGCGTTCCCTTACATGCAAATGGAAATGGTAAGAGTCCATCTCTTCTCCTCCCAGCTAGGGGTTGAATAACATGACAGACTGGGTTCTATAGATTTGGTTGGCAACCTGTCGACTGCAGAAAGAAATGGCAACCTACTGCCTAGTCGGTCATTAATCAATCATCGTCCAAGTATGTATCACATATGGCATTTAACTGACTCATATTTGTAGTTATGGTCTGCGCCACCACTGGCATCAGCTCTGCAAATTCCAATGCCACTTCATAAACGGTATCAAGGAAAGACAGTTTCTTTTGCTTTTACTATATGAGAAGGGCAGTCATGGTAGCATCAATTCTAGGAAGTAGTGGGAAGAATAACTTGAGAGGAATACATGCCTACTCATTGGCTTAGCATGCTGCCACAGCCTTTCTATAGAATCTGGATGCAGAAAGCATGTAGATGCTTCAGAATTCTTGCGACCCTCTGATGACATTGTGACATTTTGGTTTTATATCCAAAACTTAGACAGTGGAAGTCCACCAGAAGATTAGAATTCCATGCTCACAAATTATTCTAACCAAATGCTGGCCATTCTGGCCAAGCCTCTGCATTCTCTAACAGTACCCCAGCATCACATTTTTGACATGTGCTTCTATTTCACTCAATGATGATACTGATGTCATCTGAGCATGATTATGGAATCATGCTAAATAGGAGTGACTGTGTGAGGTCAAAGTATAGTCAATAGTAGTTAGCATTGGGGATAAAATTAGCCTAAGACTGGCCTCAGTTTTGTATATAAGACAAATATAACAGTGCTTAACATCAGTATTTCCTTTCATTGACATCTCTTTCTTCCATAGTTTTAAGTTGGTTAATGATAGGAGTGTACGGAAATATATTTAGGTATATTAGATCAGCAGGCACCAATGAACGTGACCAGTACTTTGTTACAATAATTCCTTTTACAGTACTGGCAATAATAATAATAATCATAATAAATGCTCTGATGCTACACCAAGCATGATTCACATGGCTTCTAATGTTAATTGATTGGCAGTGTTAGAATACACATTTCATCTTGGTAAAAGATGTGCTACAGTATATAACCCATTCAGTATGACAGATTACCTTTCCATTTACCTGACTATAACCGGCTGGCCGTGTCCCCTAGGAGTGTCTATGCATTTCTGTTTATGAATGGGACTAGTTGGAGAGTATCATGGTCGGGTGTCAAAAGGCTGTTTTTTTTTCTCTTAAGTTTGAAAGATTATGCGGCCTAGGTAATTTGAGTGTTAAAACAGAATACCTGAAAACGCCATCTGTTGCAGAACATTGAACAGACCGGGTTAGCCAACCAACAAGCTTATGCACTACTTTTATTAAAACCTTTCACCATATTGTTCAAATTTGGCAGCTATGCATGTGCTTGCTATACTTTTATCAGATTGGATGCCATATTGGGTTTTACATATTTGTTGTATCCTAGCATCAGTTTGTTGGTGTGAAGCATTTTCAAATAGGAATAATAATGTCGTTTACATAATTGGTATGATTTTGGAGTCAAGCTAGATGGAAATGACTGTAGAAGATAAGATCACGGTCTACGTTAGTGAGCATTGGGGATAAGGGTAGCAGACAGGAAGCCATAACTTTGCTGGGTATTTTTAGGCATTTTTAAAAGTGCTACTTATATGCCCTCAATTTTTTTTTTTTTTAAGCATTTCACCCCAAGCAAGGCAGGGGTGCCACTAGCACTCAGGGGCTTACAGAGACTGGGAGCAAGACTAAAGAGGTGTGATAGAGGAAAGGATGAAGAGAAGGAGGGGAATTAGATCAAGGCCTAGGAAGATGTTGATTGACATTGCATTTGAATAATTGAAGATTATAGCTATCAGGGAAGCAAGTAAGAGGAAGGGAGTCCTGCAGACAGGAAGTGTGAGACATGAAGCTATTGGAGTAGAAGAGACAGCTACATTTAACAGTTTTGACAGTGAAAGGGTGGGACTGAGATGCTAACCTAGTAGCACGTTTAAATTCATGCAGTTTGGGAACCAGCGAAAGTAGCTCGTTGGAGCAGTTACCGTGAAAGTATTTGTAGAAAAGACAGAGGCATAGTTATTATCTACTCTTCTTCTTATCTACTTCTTTTATGTACCATATCCTTTCAGATCATGGGTAATCATGGCTCTCTACAACTTCCTATCCTTTGTGACATTTATTAATATTTATTTTTTTACTATCCATCCCAATTCCTGTTCTGCCATTCATTTCGACAAGCTCAATTCACTGTTTCCTTCTGCCATTCTTGGCCTCTGTATATCATGTGAATATTAAATTCTTTATGCTTTCATTCTTCATTGTACTTCATAATTTTCAAACGTGTCTCTTTGATTCTAAGTATCCTTTTTGATCCTATTTTCTTTAAAATGTCTTCACTACTCACATGTTCCATCCATGGAATTCCCAGCATCCTTCTGTACAACCACGGTTCTACTGCCTCATGTCCACTCTTCGTCTGCCATAAAGGAAGAATGATATTACATTAGATTAGCAATATTCTTTGCCAGAGGGTCTCGCTTTGACTCACCCACTGGAAATAGGCCTTCCTCTTAAAATTTACATAAACTTGTTAGGTTACTTGATTTTTTCCTCCTCCTGCCTTGCCTTCATTATACCCTGTGGGTTTTAAATTCTCCAAGCCCTCTTTCCTTATGTCTTGCAGAAATTTCAAGTGTGTCCTTCTGATTCTAAGTGTCCTTTATCATTTTTTTTTCATTTTCTCATAAATATTCTCATTGTTCACATCCTCCATCCATGATATTCTCAGCATCCTTCTGTAGAAGCACATCTCTGCTGTTCAAGTTTCCTGTTCATTTGTGATTAGATTTTCCAGCATTCACTGCCATATAGTTGGATTGATATTATATATCTGTTCAACACTCTTTCAACTTCTGAATGCATACGACAGCTACTTTAGAACCTAATTTGAGAGATTATTGACAATATAGAGAATTAGGCACACTTTTTATTTTATCCTTGTGCCACTCTAAGCAAAGCTGAGTAAATATCTGCAACCATTAGAGGAAATATATTTTTAAAGGTGATTACCTCCCCTGTGGCCAAATCTTTAAAGGTTAAAGAACAGTGGCGTTAATTATGAAGTTTTAAATATTATTACCTGTATGTTAGAAACTGAAAAATAATAAGACGTATTAAATTGTGTCCATGACCTAAAGGCAGCATTGAAACAAAAATTATTAATCACTGTGGAAAATAAATTTAAACTTTGAGTTGCGTGCTCAGAATGGCATGACCTGCGAAGAAAAGATGAACAGGAAGTATTAGGAGGAGTTAAAAGAGAGGGACTGAAAAAGACAGACAGAAAGAAATATAAGGGGAATGAAAAGAAAGAGAAGTAAAAGGAATATATTCAAAGAAGACAAATGAAAAGAAAGAAATTGAGAAGACAGGTAAGTAGATAAGGAAAAGAAAATAGATGAGGAGAAATTAAAAGAAATATAATATTTAAGAAGAAAAAGAGAAAATAACTGAAAAGACGCAAATTATATATATATATATATATATATATATATATATATATATATATATATATATATAGGCAAAGCATATCCTCATTCAGACATGTTTCATTGAATAATATAGACATACTGTGTTTATTTTTATACTGATCCTTTCCAGTTCTCTAATCAGTTTCTTGATGTTAAGATAAAATTCACCAAGGAATGCAGCATAGTTTTTTTCCTATCCAAGTACTTTCGATCTTTTCCAAGATCATCCTCAGGGGTAAATCACAAAGACAAACTTATTGTAACTGTGATAAAATCTGCATTCTGTTGTGATGGTGATTTTTAAAAAAAAAACACGCAAGAACATGCTCTGTTTTAATTATTTTAAGTTTATCCATTGGAGCTATGGAGTTTTTTTGTAAAACAAGCATTTCAATATAATGGAGCTGACTGGAAACTGGTAGCATATATATAGTGAGAAAGAGAAAATTAAAAGATGAAAAGGAAGATAATAAAAGGCAGCATACTTAAAAAGACAAGAGATACAGACTGAGGCACAAGAATTAATGGTGCATTGTGAGGGTCAATTTTATGCTTTAGTGCGATCTTCAGATGTTCCTTTATTTCCGGTACTCAGCACTCTTCCCTGTAAATATTGTAAATTTTAAGCAGTATATATACATATATAAAGAGGGAGAGAGAATTGAGGATTTAGAGAAAATAAGAGATAGAATGAGCAAAAATGATGAAGAAACAAAGAGAGATATAAAGGTAGAAAAAGCAAAAGAATTATATACAAGTGGACACAGAACAGGAAGTTTGAAATTTGAGTGAGTAACAGAAGTGTTTGTTTTGTTTTGCTATTTTTAATTTTGTTTTGTTTCATTTACATCATCTACTGGAAATGTGCCAGCCATTTTTAATATTAAACAAAATTAGCAACGCTGCCTTAATCTGCTTTAAAGTACACCCCTTAGCACATAGTGCACTTATCCCAGTATTTATTCAACTTCTCAAAACAATCTTCAGATGTCCTTTTCATGATCACTACCATCTGCTTCCTCATGTTATCCTTAATCTTGTCAATGATCTGAAATCACTTCCTTTTTCTTTCGCTGATGATCACCAGAAGTTGAGTTAAATCTGGACTGTAGGTATTTTCCTTTGTCTCCCCGCTGAGATGGGATGTGACACAAGGCGGGTTTCATGTGGGGAACCCAGGCTAAGAAATAGATTGGATGGTGTTATATTTTGCCCACATACTCTGATTGAGATTTAACTTGGATCTACTGGATGTTATGGTCACACAAACAGATGAAAGAAGTGATGTAGTAAAAGTATGATAAAAAAAGAAAGAAAAGTGTCAAAAGAATTTAATAGGAAAAGAAGACTGCTTCACCACCGTAAGCTGTGTTGACCGTTCTGGCAGTAGTTGATACACATTTGATTGCTTAAGGTAATTCAATCCACACTGGGTGACCCACTTTATGACTATGTACCAAACTTGGTGAAACTTGGTTAAATGATCTGCTTCATAGCGGATATACCAACAAATTCTGTCACAGTTGCTGGATGTCAATGTTGATTTTTTTTTTTTTTTTTTTTTTTTTTTTTTTTTTTTTAACATTAAGCTTCACTCTGTACAAAGGTCAGAGGCCACTTGAGGTAGAGAGTCATGTTAAGAGACAATTTTTGCAGATAGGAAGGAAAGATAACAGTTAACCCTAGACTTGAACAGGTTAAGATTGTAGTGATTAAGGAAACATCCTTTTGAGAGTTAGTTTCAAAAAGTAGTGATTTGTGGGAAGAAGCTGTTCTAGTGGAATGGAAAGGACATTTCTTGTGTCCTTGCTGCGGAACCAGGGAATGTAGTTTGTATGAGCACTTTTCATGGATATAGCGATAGCGCAGCCACATCCTGCCTGTGAGAGAGAGGTTGGAGGGTGGAGAATAATTTGTCATCCACAAGGGTAGTAATGGTAAAATCAGTCCTCCTTTCTGGCACTGAATGCTGAACAATCTCCTCGCAGATGAAACAGAAATAGGGTTTTATAGAAAGATGTTGGTAATACCATGTACTGAACAGGTGAGAAATGACAAAGTTTTTGAGACAGTGGCAACAAAAAAGACACTTATATTTAACATCAGGAAGAGACAGTTGAAATTTCTGGGCCACATACTGAGGAAAGAGGACTTGGAAAATTTGAAACTCACAGGACAGTTTGAAGGCAAAAAAGACAGGAAAGCAACACATAACCTATCTGGTGAGTTTGAATGAATGGATGGTGGAGCAGGATTTGGGAAGGATGGGAAATTGTGGAGAGCCATGATCACTAATATCCTGAAGGGACAAGGTACATAGGAGAAAAGAATGTTAAAATTAGCTGTTTTCACACAAAGCATTCGGCACTTACTGACAGAACAATATGGGTTACTGTCGGTTAACATTTATTAAGATTTCCTTCTCAGTTCTATTAGCTATTATCACTCTTTCTAGTCATTATGGAAGTTTCCTTCACCATTCTTGGCAAATCACAATGTTGGGCATTTAATAACAAAAGTGATGGAAAAGTGAACAAAAGGAAATCAAATGAAATCAGCTAGGCTCGAGACCCAAAACATATACATTTCATTTTTTTTTTTTAAAATTTAAAATCCTCAGCCTCCTCTCTCTTTAATGCACATGTGTAGTTGCATCAAGATAAACCTCACTTTAGTCCGATGAAGTCCTAAAGGGTAAAACGCGTCACATGAAAACTTTACCAACTTTGTCATAGATTATTTCCAATATTTATTTTCAGACATTCATGGGTCTATCACGACAACCATTATGGCCCTGCATCAAAGTTGGAAGGTCATTAGGGTGGCTTTTTCTGTTATAACATCGCTGGTCAATGTAGGTGGTTGTTGGGTGACCAACCCATCTTGCTTCATGACTAAGTGTCCAGAGTAGTACATCACTCGCAAGTCCTTGTTTTGCTTGCCATCAGTGTCCTGCAAAGTGTATTCTCTCTCCTATACATATATATATATATATATATAGTAAAGTAGTCATTCAAAGAATAAATCAATAAACTTAGTGTAATTAATGGCAAATTCACTTCGCTAACAGATGAAATAAGGCATTAATTCACTGACCACTTGCTGAATGACACGATCCTTGTTTTTATTAAATTGTGAAATGGATTAGATGTACGGTTCATTTTTCAAGTACTTTTGGTAAACATTCATCATCCTCATGTATAGATGTTATTTTCTCAATTTCGGGTAAAATTCCAAGACGAAAATGAATGTGATACTTGTTGAATTTTAATATGTGAGTGTGTATACTACTATATAATAAA
The DNA here is from genome assembly GCA_964036315.1 of Acanthosepion esculentum. Taxonomy (NCBI): domain Eukaryota; kingdom Metazoa; phylum Mollusca; class Cephalopoda; order Sepiida; family Sepiidae; genus Acanthosepion; species Acanthosepion esculentum. The sequence continues at coordinate 92,328,470 of OZ038479.1, forward strand.
TAATAATATAATATAATATTATAATATAATAAATGGTGTTATTGCAGACAATATAAATGTTGCTGAATTTAGACCTCTTCTTTCTATAAGGTTTTCCATCACTTTTAAACGCTTTTAGCAGTTGAAGGTGTGTATCACATTTGCGTTTAGAAAGTTCAGTTATTTTCCATAAAGGAAAAGGTGAGGCTAATATTCAGTTAGTCAGTTATGTGCCATGTGTGATGCACACTTAGTGATGAGGCAGATTTTTTCCTGCAGTAGGTTGCCATTTCTTTCTGCAGTAGACCAGTTGCCATCCAAGGCTATAGAACCCGGTCTGTCCTGCTATTTACCCATAGCCAGTGGGAGAAGAAGAGGATTCATACCTTTCTCAAGGGTATTAGCACATAAGTGAATGTAATGGATTCGACTGTAATTCGAACTCGGCTCTCCATTTCCTCAATCCAAGCCACTATCCATTACTCCTCCACCGTGCCTCCTTAATAGAGGCTAATATTAGTGGCATTAAAAAGGTCTGAGCCTCACTTCAGGATTAAAATATGCCTAATTTAAAAGAATTAATTTGAGCTTTGTCATGCTTATCTTCATGCTAATAAAATAACATAATTCCCTTCTCCTGGCCTAGCCGGACCAGGGTGGTCTAAATTATTAGATCGATCCCCAGGAATCCATCCGTCCAAGCTGGGATCATTACATGGTGCCTGATGCATTTCCAAAATAGAAAGTGCCAAGTGGGCATGAACAATTTTTGAACAGCTACTAAAATCCCACTTTAACCTTGACTTGGTATTACTTTCTGTCTGTTTCGGCATATGGATAAATACTTTCATGCTTATAAATAAATAAATAAAAATTGTGACACTGTACAGCTGGAGTGGGTCTGTAATATTGGTCATTCCTGGTTTTCACTCATGTCATCAATTTATTTTTTTTTGTCATCTCATCACATTATGATCTTGTCATTAACATTGATAAATCTATCTTGTGGGGTTGAATTGCTCTCTAGCCAGTTCTGTGGTATCAGTCACTCAACACTTTCTGCAGCCATGTTGTATTGAAAAATCCACAGAAAAGGACATTGATGAAGTTATCACTAACATAAACATGACGGGTTCAGTAACCCAATACTACCTGATGAATACTCGGATCATCAGCAACTAAACTGGTTCCCCCAACATACTTTTCTGGTGTGAACAGTAGCCTTAGACACCTAGCAAGACTATAAACTTGTCAAAAGGTGGATGAACCTTCCTGTAGGGTCATCGGTCATCTAGCACACTGTGGTGCACTACGCTCCATAGCTATATATACAGCCAGTGCAGTGATAGCACAACATTACTGGGTAGAGGGTTACCTAGACTGAAGGGCAGAAGGATCCCACAATAGCTATGTGTCTTTCCTCAAGAAACATTTATGCGAAAGTAAACAGAAATTGAACTCAATTCGACATCTCTACTTTTCTTGCCGTTAACCCCTTCTCTCCAAGTCACATCCTGTATGATATGCAGTAGATAAACAACAATTGATTAAAATATTTTAACGTTCTCTATGTTTGATATAGAGAAAATTAGTATAATTTACTTAATGCTATTACTAACATTCTACCACTGTGTTTTCCATAAAAGATAAAAGGAAGTATACATGAATTGACATAAAGTTTCAGTTTTCACTGAGTCTTTTGATGTCTTGACCATGGCTTTGTTTATCTCTCTGGGGTAAAAAGGGAATCGCTTGGCATCGATTGTAGACAAACTGGTATATCTGAGTTCATTGCTACGATTATTTGTCTATAGCTAATTTGACTGTTACAAGTGTATCTATTTTCAGGAAAAACAAACTCTGAAGTTTATGTAATATATGTTTAGTTGAAAATTCTCTTTATATAGCTTGTGGTCTGTTTTCATAGTCCAGTGATTTTTCCTTTTTCATGTTTCACTGATTACATGGCATCATGAGAAAAATAAATTTTCTCTTTGTAATGTATAATTTCTTATAGGAATTATATGTTATCTCATCAATGTAATGTAGCCTTCCTGTGACTTTTCTATAAATACTTTCATGGTAATTGTTCTTATTAACTTTCATCTTTATTCCCCACTCATCCACATACAAATTGTACATATGGGAACTAGTTAGGACTTCATAGGGACTTTGTTGAAGTATTATGGTAGCTATAGTAAGAAGTAAGAAGTTGGTGTAAGGAATACTGTGGTATCTTTGGGTCAATAATTATGCCTAGCTAAGTTTAAGATAAAATAGATCGAAGACCAGTCTTCCCTTACAACCCCACCTTTTGGCATTGTGTCACTTTTTTGTATTTTCTAAATAAATATTACTTTCCACTATGGTACCTAAATTTTGAATTTAAGTGTAGTACTCGATTGGTGGGAGGTTTCATCATTTTAGAGTTGAAATGGCTAGATGTAACCAAATGTTCTATGCTAACAATTTCTTTTCTTGCACACATATATATATATATATATAAAATCTCAAAGAAAGTGTTTTACCAGATAAAAAAAACACATCCCATAGACACTTTCAGCATCAACAGCAATTAAAATTGTTAACATTTGTAGCTAGAAGAGAAAGTAATGATCAGGATGTTAGTTTTCCACACTACCAAAATCAAAAACTTTGGAAGAAAACTGCCATCAATACTAGAAAGAGCTATGACATTTTATTGATTTGAGCATCATAATTCTCTGAAAACGTTTTTTAATAAAATTTATAAATTTCAACTGACAGTAGCATGAATTGTTTGGTCAATGAATGATAAACAAACGACTAATCTCACTGTTACTGACAGAAAGTGATAGAAGTTCATCAAACAAAATAAAGCAAAAAGTTTATGCATAATAGAAAGAACATAAAAAAATTCTGGCCCGTCTCATATAAATAAGTTGAAAATGCTGCCATTACAGACAAGCTAATGAAGGAGCATTACACTTAATATATTTAGGTTAGTTGAATTGTCGGTATCAACAAAAAAAATATTGCCCTGGGGTCCGTCTTACTTAGTGTTGCCATTGTTAAGAATAATGATTCTAAATATATGAATGGAGTTTCCTTTATTCAGTTGACACATCAATAGGGTATCTATTGATTATTTTAGAATTGGACAAATCTGGAACAAGCTCGCAATGCATAAAATATAAATATAAACTCTTTGTTAATGACTTCAAGAACTGTCCTGAGCAAATATCATCTTATTGCATTGTGTTTTTACGGGAATTATCCCTATGTCTAGTCCTTCCAAATAGTTTGAGAGCAAATTTTGAAATAAATTCTATTATTATTATTATTATAGTAGTAGCGAATAATGGCTCAGAATAGTTAATCGGAGAGCTCAGTTTCAATCCTCGTTGGGTTTGGTATATTCACTTATGTGCAAATACCCTTGGGTAAAGTATGAATCCACCTCTTCTCCCTCCAGCTATGGATTAATTAGTAAGACTTGTATCACTAAACCCTTATTATCTTAAAAAAAATCTAAAAATATTATCTGGCTTTTAAGTAACCTACAGTGGGTTGATAAACTATGGAAAACAAATCAATCAAATCATTTTTTTTGTTATATTTCACTCTTTCAAATGTGTGTGTGTGTATATGTAGGCCGGTAGACAAAATAAATACTGTTTAAAATAAAGAGGAGCATCTACTCAAACACGGGTATCCTCTAAAAATAACATTGAAGTAATAAAAACATGTCGGATTAAAAATTAAAATCCGTTAATTCTTTGGAACTTCCTTTGTTTACATTTCAGAACTGAAAGCAAGAAGATATGCCTTTCAAGAAAATCTAAACAACTGCGTGTGCTTTAAAGGCAAATAGAATCTATCTTGATTGTGAAACTGTTTGTAGCTGAGCGGTTAAAGCACACCGATTCAGATGGTTTTGGAGGGAGTGCACAAGTTCGAATCCTGATGTAGAGCACATTTACTTCCATAAGTTTTCTCAAGTGTGCTCGCCGATAAATGAAATGAATACTGTTGAAAAAAAAAAAAAGAACATCTACTCAAATAAGGGTATCCACTAAAAATAACTTCTTTTTAATTATTTCACCCCATGCAAGACAATAAAACCACTAAGACACAAGGGGTTACTGAGCATAAAATAAAAAAATAAAAATAAAAACGTTGTTAAGGAACAAGCACAGTAAAAGAAGATTTTTTTATGGTATATTTTTTATTTTTTTTAAGCTTATCACCCCAAGCAAGGCTGGAATCCACTAGCACGCAAGGGGTTACAGAAGGTTTGGAGGAAGAGCAAATAGGAGTGGTAAAGGAGAGGATGTGGAGAAAGATAGTGGATCGATCAAGGCAAGGGGGTTACAGAAGATTTGGAGCGAGAGCAGATAGGAATGAAAGGTGAAAGGATGTGGAGAAGGGAAGTGGATAGATCAAGGCAACTGGAGATGTCGATTGACGTTACACTTAAATAGTTGGAGATTATATTTGTCAGGGGAACAGGAATAAGGAAAGGAGTTCCACAAGCGAGATGTGCGAGACATGAAGCTATTGCATGAATAATCCAAGATTATATATATATATATATATATATATATATATATGTATAAGTAACGGCTCTTGGTCATCAATGTTTATCAGGCTCATTACGATCTTTAACAAAATATACTATTGGTGT
>OZ038479.1:92338114-92438114 GCA_964036315.1 Acanthosepion esculentum
TCAAATTCAGCTGGTGACAGGGTGCGTTGCGTTAATCCTTCAATTATGTGGGGCTTACCTTTCAAGTAAGTCCTCACCATTTGAAAAAAAATTACATTCTAAAATAAATCATGTTTAATTTCCGTGGGTTCAACATGCGACCTTTTGCATTGATGATGAATAGGTAAATGTTCATTTGTCTTCATGATTAGAATTTCAATTTCATAATCAGTGCTCGTCGCTAGAGCGTTTTGAATGTGTGGAAGCAGCCTTTAAAATTTGGGTAGGGGCCGCAAGTACGAATTTGCTTAATAGAATCAGTTCACACTTCACATCATTTTCTCAGCGGGGATCAAACCAAATGATTTTCGTCGGTGGGAGGCTAGGCAACGACCTGTGCATAGTATTAAAATGTTGAGAATTATAGCGATTTTATTTGGCTTAACTTGTTCTCTTTCTTTAATTTTCAGAATTGCCTTCGTCGTCTTCATGTTGAAAGTATGAAAAAATGATTTCTTTGTCCCTGCGAGCTACGGCTTTGTCATCTAAATCGCTTGTTGGTAAGTGATATTAACACCTTTTTTTGTGCGTGCGTGTATCGTAAAGCAGCGTCCGACAAATAGGAGTTAATTACCTTGGACGAGGTAAAATTGAAATTTCTGGACGTAATTAAGGAGGTAACCGGATTTTGCCTGAACAATTCAAGAATGATTACGCGTTCTGCTGTGCAACCAATTCGAAATAATTTTTATACTTTATTTTCGTAAGAAAAAAAAATTACTTCTTGATCAAATTAAGTTATATTTTAAAAATATTCTTTGTTCTTTTTAAATCGTTTCTATTTTGTGTGATTTGCTTGTCTTGCTGACTGTTCCAAAATGAAGAATGTACTTTTGTAGAAAATTTTAATAATCCAATTTGGAGCTTTAAGTTCCCATTTCAATTTTCAAAGGTGCATAAATTATAATCTATTTCAGATAATATTATATGACTAACGTTTTCCATAAAGTATCTAAATCCTTAATTTTAAATTTTTACTGTATTTTTATCAATGCTTAAACTGTGGTGGATACGAAATAATAATAACTGATTTTACCCACTCCTTTCAAACTCGGGCGAGTTGAGAAAAAAGACGGAAAGAAATTTGCGAGTTTATATGAAATTTTCTTTGGGCCAATGAAAATCTTTTTTTTTTCCCAAAGGAATTAGCCGTTGAGCCTAGAAAAAGAAAGACAATAAAATAGCAAGCCTATGCGAAATCCTTTTTGATGAGGAAAAACATTAAATAACGAGAGAAGATTGTCTGAAATCATGTGAAAAGTTACATTTCTGTTCACGCATCCAACGTTTAGATTTTCGCCAGTGTCAAATTAATCGCTAATTATATTATTAGTCTTAACCAAGCATTTGACACTTCAAAGAACTTTATTTCAATACACCAAGTATTCAAGTATTTCAAACTCCCTTGGTCTACTTTTGAATGTATGCAACCGTATATCGCCTTGGTGAGCAACGAACTCACTTAGTTTTTTATTTTAAACATTTTTAAGTTATAATTTTGTGTCAGATCATTTAATCTGTTGTATGAACATTGCCTCTTCATGACAATTCGTTGAAACTACCGACTTTAAAAATTTCTGATTTAATTCTCTAAAACGAGTTACTGACACAACTTCAAGCGTGTAAATTCATAAATAAATCCCTTACCTTGTTTTGTAAAAAAAAAAATAACTCGCGTGTTTCTTAATCATTATCTGTCTCCATTAACTTTCTTGGCGTGGGTAAACCAACTGTTTATTTTAACCCCCAAGTCTCGTGCCACTATAATCTGGTTACCCTTGATGTGCCACTATAAAACAACACAATTCACCGAAACATATTTGATCCCGATTTATACCTGAAAAGTGCCTGTGAACATAATTTATTTAGACGGGGATTCATTAAAAGCGATATAATTTATCAATCCCCAATGATTGATATACAGCCGGGTTATTTCAATATATGTCTATTTCGAAATTATTATTAAACCACTTTGGGATTGTTTTATTTTTTAAATGGGTTAATTTAGTTAAAATCTCTTTTCTATAACGATACAGATAAATTTAGATATGAAACGTTTCAGTAACCTACTTTTACTTGATTCAGTTTAAATTCTTGCACTGATGATTCTCTACTGTTAGAGAAACATGTCAAGCAACTTTTTTTGCCAAATTGTCTTCTATATGTTCATACAGTTTCGATTAAAAATACAACAGACAAGGATTTTTTTTTTAAATTCCAGTTTCCTTATCTTGTTCATGTTGAACGGTGTTTGTTTGGATTATGTAGAGGACCGTGTGGGTTTGTGTGTTGTTGTATTAGAAACACGTGTGTAACTCCTGGTAGAATATTAAAAGGTTCAACTACAAGAAAATGGACGGACTTGAATTAAGTCCAACTGAAGATAAAGAAGACAAACAAGACCTATATATATATATATATATATATATATATATATATATATATATATATATATATATATATATATATATATATATGTAGCGGACCGTGGGGGTGAAGATGTGAAGAGATATCAAAAGGTTAAACTTTCCTGCTGGCGGGTCCAGCTACATGAGAATGTCGGACTTTAATTAAGTCCAAAGAAGACAAAGAAAACAAACAAGACCGATATACATGGGTAAACAAATATATATTAATAACAAAACAAGTTAAACAAAGACATGGACTGTTACATAGAGTTTGTATGGAGAAATTATGTGTTGTAAGTGTTCGTACGTACGTGTATTGTTCTTAGCGCGTTCCCAGAATTTGGGAAACGCTGTATCTGTGAGAGGTCACATATTGGCCTAAGTGGAAAAAAGAGAGATTTTACCTCGCCTCCGCGCGAGGTAGCGGCCCAAGGCCTAAGTCGAAAAAGAGAGAGAGAGAAGGTCAGTCAGTATTTATAGCCAGGGGAGAGAGATCCCTGTTGAAGGATTAAAGAACTGAGGAGGAGCTAACTGCGACATATATATATATATATATATATAAACAAATATATATATTAAACAAAAGAATTTTAAAGTGGACATAGACAATAATATTTGTGTGTGAACGTTTGTGTCTGTTCTTTGTTGACTGTTCGTATTTTGGTGATTGTTCGTACGTACGTGTATGTGTGTTTAATGTTCACGGCGTCTCCCACAAATGGGAAGACGCGGATCTTCTAAGAGAGATTACATTGTAATCACTGAAATGAAGAAATGAAAAAGGAGAACGAGGCGAGAAGTCGCCCAGTATTTATAGTATAGGGAGAGAGACCCATGTGACAATTAGGGAATTAAGGAGGAGCTAACTTCGACAGGTTCACTTACTGCACAAATGTTTCTGATCAAAAACTTTCAACTAAACTCTGGGTCATTTCCACGAAGATGCGTTGTCTTTCATATGTTCAGATCCTTTTGAAACTCTGCGTTGATGATTCTGTGTTACCGTGACGTCATAGGCAGACGACTGGCAAGAGATATTCTGCATTGGCTAAAAATGTATCGTCACTTTTTGAACGCATTCATTAAAGTCACAGTTTCCACACTAAAGGAGAGTTTGTTCAGGTTTGACGTTTTTCATTTTAAGACTTCTAATATTTGAACTTTTCTCTCGATAATACTTGTCATTGCTTTATTTAAGAAATTCGCACGCTATTCGGTTTCCATTTTAAATCAACCAACACCCACAAGTGACTCTCAGAAAAATCTGGGAAAATTAACTGGTATTCTTTGATGAAATCTATTGGTAAATCCCAAATATTATATCTGTATTAAAATTAGAGTATCTTGAAATCTCATTGCATTTTTGCTAAATAATGCTTTCAACGACAACGAATCTTTGACATTAATTTCTCTAAGGATATTGCATGTACAAATTTGAAACTTATTACCAATAATTAATATCTTCTGTAGATTACAAAAATTACAAACAGTTGTGTGTCTCATGTACCTTTTCCCTGGTCACCCATTTCAAGGAGAAAAAAAGAATGAGAGACATCGGACGACGTTGATCACCTTATATTTTAGTTGATTTATTAACTCTTATCGACAAGGCTTTTTCTTTGTTAGCTTCGTAATTTTGCTGAAAAAAAAAATAACCGCTCATGAAACAAAGAAACAAAAGATGATCAAAGAGAGATGATCGTCTGTATCCCGAAAAGACATGGCATCTGAAAGACGAAAACAAGACATGAACATTTGTCTCCCTTTATTGAACATATTCCGCCAGCTGATCTTGATGACTGAAGGAAAGAAATGTTATGGGTTAATTTAATTTATTTGAACATTCCACGCTTCTCTGAACATCCTCCATACAACGATTATTATTCTTTTGCTCTGCTTTGGAGTCTTTAATTAGATTTATATATTAGACTTAGTCTTCTTTGTTCTCTTTTTCACTTGCGACCTCTTTTGATCAGACGAATTAGTTTTTGCGACGTCCCACTATAACTTTGTAAAAGCAATAATTGTAATCTAACACAATAGCTAATCATGAAAACAAATAGAGACTAAACATAGTGCGTACTAAAAAGAAAATCCAAAGAGTCAACATTACTTATAAGTGGATAAATATACTTGTTTTTACTTCACGTTAGTTCGTGGAGTAGGCACTGTGACTAAAAACGATTTTTTTTTCCGATATCTTTCTTTATATTACTATAAGTAGATTTAGTACTCTCACGTGATTATTAAAAAAACAAAAATTTTATAAAAGTTCATGTGGTGGGGTTCCATCTTGCTATGTCAGTTCATTATAAATTGATCCCACTGCGGAAATAAAAAGCAATATGCTCATACGACGTGATTTCTTTAAAAAAATAATAAATATTTTTAAAATTCGTAATGTGGAGTACTTAATGAAAAAAAGAACTCAAAATTACAAATTTCAGTTTGTTTATTTCTTTTCTGGTCGCATTGACTGTTGCGATTAACTCAAATAGGAAAGCGTGTGACCTAATAAAAAATGCAACTTGTTAAGACGAATTCAAATTCTGGTTTTAAACAGTTTTACGTCGCACTTATGATTTTGGAAACGGTATTTCTTTGGTAACAAAGAAAAGAATACTGAGCTGTTACGTGACACTTGCAAATGTTGGACGATTTCCTCAAAGATGAAGAAGAGACTCGAGGCGACGGAGATGTGGTTGGTCCTACAGAAGGATGCTAAGGATAACATGGACCGAGCGTGTGTGCAACGATGAGGTCTTGGAGAGGATGCAAACAAGGAGGAGGCTTATACTTAACATCAGGAAGAGGCAACTGAAGTTTCTGGGACACATAATGAGGAAGGAGGGCCTGGAGAATCTGATACTCACGGGTCGAATAGAAGGAAAGAGAGATAAGGGAAAACAATGAATGGTATAACTAGCGGCCTTAAGCAAGTACGTGGTCTGGGGAAGGTGGCAGAGGGAAGGAACTGCAAGGGATAGAGGGAGGTGGAGAGATATGATCGCCTACGTCCTGAAAGGACATGACATATAAAAAGAAAGAAATTAATCCAGTAGCGTAGCTGGAGGAGGTGTGCGGTGATACTTTTATAGGGGCGGCACTTTTGTATCTACTGTAGGCTTTAAGCCTATATAGGCTACAGTGAATTGAAATAAAAGTGGTTTTAATGTCGGGGCAGTATTCACATGTGAAGGATCCTTTTGATTTCGAGTAGCTTAAACTATGGCACATATAATGGCCTATCTAGTGTCTAGAGCAGCATTTCTCAACCGGGGTTCCCCGGAACCCTAAAGTTCCGCAAAACGTCCCCAAGGGTTCCGCGAGAACAGCTGAGATAAGCTAATGCACTTTTGGGTGAAGTAATGGATAGCGACTCGGATTGAGGAATCGGAGAGCCGAGTTCGAATTCCAGCCGAATCCATTAATTCATTAATACCCTTGGGAAAGGTATGAATCCTCTTCTTCTCCTCCCAGCTATGGGTAAATAGCAGGACAGACCTGGCCTTGGATAACAACTGGTCTACTGCAGAAAGAAATGGCAACCTACTGCGGGAAAAATCTGCCTCGTCAGTCATGTATCGAAAGATACATGATCACCTACGCGTGTATCACGCATGGCATTAAAAAATATTACTAAACACACACAATATATTCTTGGTTATTGTAATATTGTAATATAGACATCATCCTATCTAACCTATTATGTTATGAAAAAATATATTAATATTAATATACTATTTATAGTAAAGGATAAAAAAAAATTAAGAAACTGATGAAGCAATTATCGGATTTCATTTTATTTATGATATTGGCTATTTATGTTTATTTTTTACGTTTGAGTTTAGAATTTTTTTGTGTGAATGAAAACTCCCTGGTGAATTATTATAAATAAGCAGTCTGAATTTTATTTAGCATTACCGAAAAATTTGACAAAGAAGTATTAATTTTTCTTTAAATCAGTTATTCAAAAATATATACTATGATATTTACCACGTGAACTACGATGAAAATAAAATGAGAAAGATATGGTATATAATTTTGTTTTTGCGCACGTGTTCCTTGAAACATGTAATTTATTTTAAGGGTTAAAATGCAAGGATAAAAAGGTTAAGAAACTCTGGTCTAGAGCGACAATTGGCATATGAAATAGTCTTTGATAATATTATTTAAAAATTTACCTACAAAAAAGCAAGAAAAGTTACTTTGCAGAAATTGTAAATTTTTATTTTAGAAATAAAGATGGTCCTATTTTTTTTACATTTTCCCCCTATATGTAATTTTTGCTTTTTAACTGTTACTGAAGTATACTGTTTTTTTAGTATGTGGAAGTAATATTATAATGGTACACAAACTAATTTTGCTTTTATAACTTTCAGTGTCAGTCACTGTGCAATATGTATTTTTTGTTGGGGCCGGAGGGCGTCAACGTCAAGAGCTGCCCCAGGCGGCACACTATCAAGCTATGCTGCTGCATTAATCCATTCATTCTTTCACCCCCGCCTCGTCCCAAACTAGTGGCAAAATAGTAGGACAGCCTTTGTTGGTAATCGGTCTTGTAGAAGGAAAACTCTGAACTCGTAGTGGAATTCACTCCTCTGAAAAATTTTGAAATATGAGAAAAAAAAATGCAAGAAATCGCGGTTCGAACCTCGTAAAAACCGACTTCTTAAATATGATCAACACGAACGGTGAAGAACAGACCATATCCAGGAATCAGGAAGTGCCAATATTTACGACACTTGGCAGTCGTAAATAAACCGAGTTGATTTCTTATTGGCAGGTGATTTTTTATTGAGTAATTATGCAATTTGTCCGAAATTGTGACGTGTTTATCATAAGTTTTATTGTATTCGGTGGGGTGGGGGGGAATATTATTTAAAATGACAAAATCTAAACAAAATCCAGATTTACTGAGAAAAAAAAATTGTCATTTTAAGATACATAAGCACCAAAGAGAGCAGATTTTGTATCGAGGTGAAAAGAAAAATGTGTATTATCTAACTATTCTTAAAAACGAACAACTGCGCAAACTGAGCACTATAGCCGTGGTTGGCACCGATCTTGGACGAGGACGACTTTGAATTCAAAACCGTATGTGACCCTGATGTAACAAATACGATGCATCCAGACAGTTATTATTATTAATTTCAACATAGAAAAAAAGAACAAGTTATTCAATATAACCTTCCACAGCCTTGAGGACGATCCGAGCACGACGTCGTATGCGTCTGCATTAGGTGGTTGATATACTTGCTAGCCATCATGTCCATGATGGTGGCCTTCAACGATGCCTTGGTATTGTGTGGCCGCTGGTTGATCTCCAAAGTCCGGTGCGTCATTGAGTGTGTGATACTGTCATGAGTTTATGTGCGATTGGATATGTGGCTCGAAAGTGTGTGGTGACCACTGACCTTGTTTCTTAGTGGGCTGAGTCGGTTGACTTTTCTTATTGGCTTTGATTAATACCTGATGTTATCACATCAGGGGAATATCTCATTAATACAAGAGATACGGTTATGTGACAAATAGATTTTAAAAATTATATCGCATTCTATAATACAGAATATATATAGAATCCATGTTCTTAAGTTATTCGCATTTGTGTGAATTCGCAACTTTTATTTAGAAAATATAATATCGAAATCGCGTATAGTTTCCCTGTCAGTCTGTTATATTTTTTTTCACTGTTTACTCTTCTCTTTCTCTTTCTCTCTCTCTCTATCTATCTATCTCTCTCTCCGTGAGCACGTGCACTAGTGACTGCAAGTTTGCTTCTTGTAAAAAGTCACGGCTGCACTGGCTCATCTTGTAAATTTATAGAGAATTTTATATAAAAAGACGTCAGGATGAGCGATAGATGCAAAGATCTCAGCAGAGGGTGCAATAGAGAGAGAGAGAGAGGGAGGGAGAGGGAGAGGGAGGGTGAGAGAGAGAGGGTGAGAGTTAAGATTATCTCCAGAAAATGGAAAACTGATCCGGAAGGAAAGCAAGAGATGGGGGGAAATTAATTATGACGAGGTGGGGTATCTAGAGAACGATAAAAAAAAAGGAAAACAATAGATAGTGAGTAAGTGTGAAAAAGAGCGGAAGGTGAGACTAAAAGATAAAATGCAGAAATTTGATAAAAGAAAACAGTTAAACGGATAGGGAGACAACGTTTGGGAAACACTCACACAGGTTGAAGAAGGAATGTAAGGAACTGAGAACGAGGCACGAAGTGAAGGAGACAAAAGAGAGAGGCTTTTCATTGACAACATCGATGTGAGAAAGCCAAAGAGAAGTAAAGTGAACGCGAGAGATGTTAAAATAATGAGAATAATAAGAGAGGAGGTATGTATAGAGAGGAATAGTAAGACAAGGAGAGACGAAAAGATAGAGTGAGAGAGAGAAAGAAACAAGCAGCATGAGAAATAGTGTGACTCAAAGACATGAAAGAAAACTGATTGGAATGAACTAAACAAAACGGAGGAAGAGCGAAAGTAAAAGAAAAAAAACCTAACGCAGACAGAGAGAAATTGAAACTAACAAAAAACAAGAAAGACATGGTGATACAAAAGATAGAGGGGGGGGGAGATAAAGAGGCGCCATGCGTGACATAAAAAGAGAGTGAGGAAGAAAGTTTATAGGGTTTTGATGAGAATAATGAACGGAAAAAGATTGCCTACAACATAGATAGATTTTGAGGATCTGATTTTGTGTTCAGAAGAAAAATGGAATTCATGATATTCTAATATTTTTCATACATTTCTCAAGGGCAATAAAGCCACTAAGACACAAGAGGTTACTGAGTAATACGTATTCGAGTATATGCAGGGTGCGATGGATAAATTGTCACCACTTTATATTTTTAATTTTTTGTATGCATGTTGTTTGTTTTTGATTTTTTTTTACTGCACAGTATAGTAGGGTCAGTTGGGCACCGTCTGTGAGAAAAAGAGGGAGAACTCTCGAATTCGTTGGTGAGGACCCCAGACTCAACATAGAGGCCTACATCAAGTGCCTTGCGGAGGTAGTGCTGAGTTGGAGATATTGAAGATAGTATGAAACGCAGAGATAGAAGAGTGGAAGATAGAATCAAACAGGGAAATTAAAGATGGAAAGACGGAGAAAGAGTAGGGGTAGGCGATGAAGAGAGAATAAAGGGATGAAAGAATGAAAGATAATAAAGATTCGATCAAACGGAAGTAGCGAAAGGCGGAGAAAGTAAAGAAGGGATAAAAATGGGAAAATAAAAAGGAATCAGCCTAAGAAAAAGAACATAGACAAAGAGTGAAAATTCGAATGAAGCTAAACACACACACACACACACACACACACACAATGATATAAAAACACACATGCACACAGGGGAGTGCTGGAAAATTTTGAACAAGACCAAGAAGCTTTTCTGAAATTAAATTTTCGGAAGTTGGTCGGATCAAAAAACTTTCCAGCTCCATCAATTGTAGATAGAAAAAATACACATTATTTTTCTTTCTCTCTTTCATGTTATCTTCCAGCCTCTTTGTTTTACAGCGGGGTTCACCCTTTACAAGGCCTGGGGCTACTCGATGTACACGGTTACGTTTGGAGGCCATTTGTGTGTATAGGAGTGGAAGACAACGGTTTATCCCACCCTTGAACAGGTTAAGATTGTAGTGATCGAGGAAACATTTCGTTGGGAGTTGGTTCCACATGGCAGTGGTTCGCGGCTCTTCGAATGGAAGTTACTTCTCACCGATGGAATACGGAGGGAATGTGGGTGGTTTGCTACTATGTGAGTGACATGGCGTGTTCTTGCTGGGAAGGTATGCCTCGGCGGACCAGGGAATGTTGTTCATCCGAGCACTTTCCCTGGAAGTAGCGGTAGAGTAGCGAGTGGCTTGCCACATCCCGCCTGTAGGAGGGAGGTTGGAGAATAGTTTGTCACACAAGGGCTAAAAACGCTTTTGAACTCTATCAAGGCTAGAGAGTTCAGACTGGGTAGTTTCCCCCAAAATATGACAATAGTACTCCATTTTTGGCCTGATCTTGTAAAGGTAGAGGATAGCAGAAGGTGGTCAATAACTTACTGGAGCGGTAAAGAGAGCAAACCATTTTACTTGCAACCTCAGCAATGGATCGTATGCCCGAGATCCACTTGATGTCGGGTGCCAATTTTTCGAGGTACGGTCTTTCCGTTCATCATGATTGGTGGTAGTTCGGGGTCAGATCGCCGATGATGGAACGTAACTAGCTTGGTCTTTAAGACATTGAATGTAACAAGCCAGTTTTTACACCATTGAGTAGTTTGTGCAAGATCGAAAAAGAGTTCAGTCACCAATCACTAACCACCATCGAGAGTTTTAGAGATGCGCCTGTATTTATTGTTTTATAATACCTCCAATAACTTTTTCTTCCTCACTCGCTTTTTATGATAGCATCTGTATATATATATATATATATATATATATATATATATATATATATATATATATATATATAAATAAATAGATAGATATTTATGTAGATATAAATATATACATATTTATGTATATATATATATATATATATATATATATATATATATATATATATATATATATATATATATGTGTGTGTGTATGAGTATATGTATGTGTGTGAGAATATATATATATATAGGTCTATGTATATGTGTGTGAGAATATATATATATATAGGTCTATGTATATGTGTGTGAGTGTGTATATATATATATATGTGTGTGTGTGTATGAGTATATGTATGTGTGTGAGAATATATATATATATATATATATAGGTCTATGTATATGTGTGTGAGTGTGTATATATATATATATGTGTGTGTGTGTATGAGTATATGTATGTGTGTGAGAATATATATATATATATATATATATAGGTCTATGTATATGTGTGTGAGTGTGTATATATATATATAGGTGTATATGTGTGTAAGTATATATATATATATATATATAATATACGTATAGATATTTATGTAGATATAAATGTATACATATTTATGTATATATATGTGTGTATTTGGGTGTGAGTATATATATGTGTGAGAATATATATATATATATAGGTGTATGTATGTGTGTGTGAGTATATATATATATATATACAGGTGTATATGTGTGTAAGTATATATATATAAATATATGGGTGTATGTATATCTGTGAGTGTATATATATATATATATATAGGTGTATATGTATGTAAGTATATATATATATATATATATATATATGTGTGTGTATGTATATGTGCGTGAGTGTATATACATGTATATAAACATATAGGTGTATGTATACGTGTGTGAGTGTATATATATATATGGGTGTATGTATACGTGTGTGAGTGTGTGTATATATATATATGGGTGTATGTATACGTGTGTGAGTGTGTATATATATATATATATATATATATATATATATATATATATATGGGTATATGTATATGTGTATGAGTGCATATATATATATATATATATGCGTGTGTGTGGGCGTTTATATATATATATATATATGTGTGGGTATGTATGTGTGTGTATGTATGTCTATATACTGTATGTATAATATATATATATATATATATATATAGACGCGCACACACATGTACATACACACATATATATATGTATATACACTCACACACATATACATACACCCATATATATATATATATATATATATATATATATATATACACTCACACACATATGCATACACCCATATATATATTTAAAAATTTTCAAAACTGTTTCTCATATATATATATATATATATATATATATGAGAAACAGTTTTGAAAAATTTTAAATTGACATTTTTCGCCTGTAATCCGAAACATGTCGAGTTAGATTTTTCCATTTTGTCTTTATATATTTTCCGCTTCGTTAGATTTCGTACAAATTTTACTACTCTCTCTGTTTCTCTCTGTCTCTTTCTCTCTCTCTCAAACACAGACACAATATATATATATATATATATATATATATATATATATATATATATATATATATATATATATTATCTACGTTGAAACAAAAAGAGAGCTGGAAAAGACAAAGAATTACATAATAAAAAAAGAGAATATGACTGAAAAAGAAAGATTATACAATCCGGAAGAGACAGATTCAAATAGTAAGAATCAAAGAGGCCACAACACGGAAAGCGACAGAAATTAGGGTGGAAAAGGCAAGAATATGGTGGGAGGGCGTTGTATGTGAAGGGCCGATGGCTGGTGATCGAATATTTTCGATGTTGGCAAAATCGAAAATCGGAGACATTTGAAGCGGCAACAACCTGCTTATCTGCCAATACATCTTTTGCAGATGTTTCCCTCCGTTGTCATGGCAGCAGACACGGACAAGTGGATGACTGGATCAAGAAGATGGAGCGGGGAGAGTGAACGAAGAAATCGGGCGGCGTTCGGAGAGAAACGCAAACCAGTAGAACCAAATACCGATTTGGCGGGAAAACAGAAACCGGTCTGAAAGAAACGCAGAGGGGGAAAAAAAGCCGAAGAGTAAAGAGGAGATAAATAAATAAATAAAAAAATTAGGACTGAGATGTTCTGGGGGAAGTTTGGCGGCTTTGGAGCAGTGGTGATGCCGACGGCGGGCGGCGTACGTCAGACACGGAAATTTTTACTTTTACTTATATATCCGATAAATGCTAATATTTAGTCGATCGAGATGTGTCAACGCAGCGTCGTCGTGTTATTCATATTATTATTATTATTTTACTTTCTCCACGAATTTGTTACCGTCACTTTGTCGACTGATTTCTTCAAGTGTCGATCGTTTGAAAATGAAGTGGACACTCATGATCATTTTTTTTTTTTTTTTTTTTTTTTTTTTGCGAGCATCACAACAACGCTGACGGGCAAGATCTCTACGATTACCATCAACAAAAATAGCTACAAGTATTGGATGCGAAAGTTAGTCAGATAAGGATGTTGATTCTCAGCTCATGTCGAATCAGATATTTCGAGTTCAAGTCTTGAGGAAGCTTTTGTTTGTTAATTTATACTCAAATCGGCACTTTTCAATATAACGTGTTAACACTTAAAAAGGCAGGAAATGGTTGTACATACGTAGACATTAAACGTGTTGAAAACGGGAAAATTTATTTATTCTTTAAAATAGTAGCTTTATACTTATTTTCGTTTTAATTATGCGCAAAAACTAAAAAAAAAAGTTATTATAGCCGTTTTAGATGATAAAAAGGGAAATAAAACAAATTTTAGGTTTGTATATTTAATATTTTTAACAGTATAATACTCTGTCTATATTTCTGAAATGGGTTATCATACTTATTTATACTATTTACATTGTTCGGACTGTTGTCCTCATTTTTGTTGCTATATTCACAATGTTTCGGCCGTTGTATACTCCGGCCTTCTTCAGGTGACGGGATACATGGATCAGTGAATAAAAGCATGGGCTGAAGTAATCCAGTGACTTGACCCAGAGAGTTGTGAGTTCAATACGTGGCTCCAGCAGAGGCGAAGAAAAACTTGGAAAGTCGTGTTAAAGGGAAGTAACTGATACTGAGATATCCGAAAGAGGCATGGCACGTGTAAATCTACCGGTGGACGAAATAAAGGGTTCGGTTCGAAATTTCAATCACCTGAAGAAGACCGGAGCTTACAAACGTCGTGAAAATGGCAACAAAAATGAGGACAACAGTCCGAACAATGTAAATAAGTATGATACTCTTTGAAGAATGTTATGCACAATGACGTTACGCGTACTTTGCACCAAGTTGTCGCCATTTTTCGTCTCTTTTCTCTTCTAGAAGTATGCATGGCTTGTTCTTCGAGCTTTATTTGCAGGAAAATACTTCAGAAAATGATGTAACCGCATGAATCCTTGCATTGCTATTCGGTCGTTTAGGTTCAAATCGTAAATGAATGATGCCCGTATTGTTGGAAAAATGTTTAAACAGTTAATTGGTGATAGCCGCTGGTCTCCAATGAAAATTAATTGATGGTGCCCGCCGTGATTGAGAAGGGAAATCGAGAGATAATGTTGGTTAATGGTTAAGAAAATTTTACCTATTTACCATCACTCCTTGTACCGTTCGATATCACTGTGATTGGATGAAACAAATAATAGGGACATTTAGATTCGTCCCTCTTAAAGAAAAGCTGAAGCACAAAACTATGTCGATCGTCACTGAAATTTTAAAATTTTTTTGTTCATTTTATTTTCTGATATATTAAATTTTCCGGATCTCTTTTGTTAATTCACCCCAAATAATGTAAAGCCACTTATCGTAAATATTAATTCGCCCCAAGAAATCATAAATTTTAAATCAAAGTTTTTTTTTTTTTTTAACTTACCTCGCAATAACTCCAACTCTCAGTATGAAACATTATCAAAAAATCAGGGAGTTATTCACATTTCATAAGTGCGGATGATATTCGAGGTACTTAGAAGGAATTTTGTACAATTAAAAAAAAAAATGTTTTTGGTTTGTTAATCGGGGTGACCACGAACGTAGAGCCCCACACTTAGAAACAGCGCGCCCGAAACCCATATTTGGGGCGATCACAAAGAACAACCCAACTGGAGTGCAATGGAAGGGCCTCGCTCTGTGAGAATTTCGTGTAAATTTAAGTAAATATAAATTCTTATTTATTTTGGGGTGAATTAACAGAAAATATCCAATTTTTTGTTTCACTAACCAATATACTTGTAGCGATACCGGAAGTGCACATCTCAACGGACATTTAACGAATGACTAAAACGCATCTCCTACGCATAAACTTGATGCATATTTCCGTTTATCAGCTATGAACCTTTTCTCAACATTCAGAATCCTTCTCGCGCATATCAATCGAAGACTTCAATTATCCACATTTTCAGTATAAATAGATCCTTCAAGTAGACAATAACCGCTACGAACTTTGACCTTTCACACGTTTGGCAGTGAAAATTACGCAGCTTAGACATCTGACACTGAATTCATGGTTAGAAGTCACGCGCAGAAAATATGTTGCATTTATCTAGCACAGCCGTACGTAACACTTGGACTTTCTTTACTAGACATCAGTCTATAGACAAATGATAGGACAAATGTGTACAGATATACTTGATTATGAGTTCAGCAAAGTTTCTCTGTAGATATACACAGATCGGCTGTCTCAGAGTTTCTTATCTTCTTTTATGTTCCATGTTCCTTCAGGGAGATCACAGCTCCCCACAAATTCCTATCCATTGTAGCAACGTTTGTTCCTTTACTATCCCTCCCAGTCCATGCCTTAACATTAATTCATTAGGTCAGGTATGGGCAACATTTTTCGAACAGTGGGCCGCATGAAGCACGGTTCATCATAAGGCGGGCTACACAACTAAGATTTTTTTTTTATTACAGATACCGCGTCCATTTTCCCAACAAAAGAGCATGCGCATAAGCATCTGCCTAAGAAATGGAAAAAAGTTAATTTTTTTCTTTAGAGAAAAGATTCCTTCTATAATTAAAAAAAAGAAATCCTGATATATCATCATCACTGATGACAGAGTTATTAACACACACACACACACACACACACACACACACACACACACACACACACACACTCCTGTGTGTGATTTGTTTCTAATTTATTCATTTGATGATCTTTTTAAAATAAGTATATTTATTTTTAAAGAAAAATAATTATCATTAACGTTTCCGGTTTCTGTTTGATCTTATGATCTTCCATAATGAAAATCACCAATGGTTTAAAATGCTGACAATGTTACCTTCAACGAAATGCTACAAAATTCAAGACACGTTGTACTTAAACATTGTTTATGTATGTGGCTATGCATCAGTGAACAAGGGAGAACGGAAGGACACCAACAATATTTTAATAACGTTATTTTTCTAATGAAATTATTCGTGTCATTCAGAGTGACAAATTGGGCCGCAGTTTGCCCATGACTGCATTAAGTCGATTACCTCGTATTTCCTTTTGTATCGCCTGCCTTCAGTGTGTCAAATTCACCAAACCTTTCTTCGTTATGTGTGTCGGATATTTCAATTCTTTTTTTTACTGTAATTACAAGTGGCCGTTTTCGGTCCCCTCGACGTAGTGTAATGGTTAGCTAGATTGTCTCGCTAGAACAGTTACGACTAAGAAGTGAGTTCGATCTCCATACTTTCGGCTTTGTGCCACATCTAAGCTACGCTAAAAAATCGCCATACAAGAGACCGTTTTCCTTAAAACTTCCTCGTTGGTCACATGTTAGGTCCATTGTATTCTCAAACTTCTTCTGTAGAAGCAAACTTATATTGGTTCTAGTGTCTTTATCATCTGTAAGAAAATTTTCCAGATTTCACTGCCATATTGGCGAAAGAAAATCTCGTATGTTTTATCAGCTGAGCACATTTTTGCAGGGTGTTTTTTTTTTTCATTCAATTAATTATTGATGCATTTATTGCAGCTGTCTTCTTTTTATTAAATTCATGTAATGCAATTAGTTTAACCTAGAGATTAAAATTTTTAATTATTCATGAAAAAACAAACGTATATGAAAATCCTCATAATTACAAAATTGATTTTTGGTTTTGCATATAAAATACACAAACAAGATTAACATTCTTCTAGGCGCCGTGTCTCTTCATTATCTGGACGATCATGTCTCTCCACATCTTTTTAGCCTTGGTAGCTCTTAGCAACATTTGCCTTATCCCACTTAATCTCTGTTCTACCATTCATTTACACAAGCTCGTTAGGTATGTTGAACGTTGTTTTTCTAGTCCAGCAGCTTCTTCTCACGCACTTCCCGACAGTGGATCTCCCTTCCCCTTACTTGCTTCCCCGCTGCTTTCGCTGGTTCCTAGGCCTCATGAATTTAAACGTCCTACGAGGCTGGCATCCCGTTCCCACCCCTTCACCGTTGAAACTGTTAGATGTAGACGTCTCTTCTACTCCAATAGCTTCATGTCTCGCATATCTCGCCTGTGGAACTCCCTTCCTTATTCCTGTTTCCCTGACAATCTCCAACTATTTAAGTGTAACGTCAATCGACATCTCCAGTTGCCTTGATCTATCCACTTCCCTTCTCCACATCCTTTCACCTTTTATTCCTATCTGCTCTCACTCCAAATCTTCTGTAACCCCCTTGCCTTGATCGATCCACTATCTTTCTCCACATCCTTTCCTTTACCACTCCTATCTGCTCTTCCTCCAAACCTTCTGTAACCCCTTGCGTGCTAGTGGCTTCCAGCCTTGCTTGGGGTGATAAGCTTAAAAAAATGTAATGTCAATCGACATCTTCTGGTGCCTTGATCCCTGTTCTTCTTTTTATCCTTCCCCGCTCTTCCTTTCCTCAATTCCCCCCTTAAACACAGTCTTTTTCCCTTACTTTCACTCTCTGTAGCCCCTTGCGTACTAGTGACACACCCGCCTTACTTGGGGTGAAATGTTCATTAAAAAATGTCCCTCTTGCCGTCAATCTATCAAGTAAATGTTAAATTTTGCAAGCTTTCTTCATTATCTATCACAGAAATTTTAACTGTTCCCAATTCAAAATATAGAGGCTCTTTCTGTGTTCGTTTTCGTTATAATTTCCCTGTGGTTTTTCTTCAGTACACGGTATTCTCAGCATCCTTCTGTAGAGCAATATCTCTCTTGTTTCAAGTCTTATTTTCATCTGTGAAGAAATTGTCCAGAAGTATAAGTTTTTTTTTTTTGTTTATGATTAATTTTCCCGTTTCTTAATACTTCACTTAACTTTTGGAAGGCATCTTTCGCCATGCCAATACACCTTTGAATTTTGTTTTTCACAATTTCTATAAGCTGTTCGAATATTTTCCATATAGTCAAATTCAGTATTTGCTTGATTCTGACATCTTCAATTCGAAAGCTGTCTTTCTTGCTGATTGATGTTTAATTTTTACATCGCTTTCCTTTTCGGAGTTCCTGCAATTTTCTTTTTTCTGACTGCCATCAACACAGTGTCGTCTGACTATTTTATACTGTTAAGATAATAAATTACTAGTAGAGTTTTCGATCTCTGGTTTTTGGTATTAACCCTTCTCGTTTCAATGTCTCTCAGCGCATAACACATTTTATTGATTAGAAAACTTTCTTAGGTTTTATTTTACCGCGGTAACAACAAATAATATCTCACAGTGTCGTCTGCCTATTTTATACTGTTAAGATAATAAATCCTAGTAGAGTTTTCGATCTCTCGGTATTGACTCACTGTAAAGTGTGAATCAGTCCGGTGAGATGACACATGCTTGCCTTTCTATTTTGTGTTAACTAACACAAATTCTTCTTTTTGGTATTAACCCTTCTCGTTTCGCTGTCTCTCAGCGCATAACACTTTCAATTGATAAGAAAACTTTCTTAGGTTTCACATCTACACTTTTTTTTTCTAATTATCTTAACTAACACAATTTCATTTTTTGCGGGTAGGCTGTTTTCTCCCAGTATAAATTCTGGATAATTCTAACATTCTTACCAAATAAATTAAGATGAACCACTGTTTCTAAAATTGATTAGCATGATTAATGATTTTAAAAAAAAAGTGGCAATGTTTTATTTTAGCAATGAGATTTCGAAACAATCATTTGTTCTTCAGTTATTCAATGCTTGGATCAGCCGTGTTATTATTTTCGCGACGGGCCCCTAATGGTTCGAATTTTTAGGCAGTACCTCCACATTTCAATAGGGTCGGTGGGTACGATCGACTTGATGCCTACAGCAATAGCTTCTAAAACTGAAAACATTCTGATCTTATCGACATACAAATATGAGGGAGCACAACATTAAACTACTCTTGTCTTGTATTTGCCCTCGTGGTATGTGGGACGAGTGGAAATGCTTTGTGGTATAATGGATATCGACTCGGAATAAGAAATCGGAGAGCCAAGTTCGAATTCCAGTAGAGTTCGTTACATTCATTTAGGCTCAAATACCCTTGGGAAAGGTATGAATCCATCTCTTCTCCCTCTAGTTAAGTGTTGAATACCAGGACAGACTGGTTCAAGTCAGTCTACCGCAGAAAGAAATGCGTGCTGCTACGGAAAAATCTATCTAGTTATCATGGCTCGAATGAGACATGATTGCTCAAGCGTGTATCAGGTATGGCTCTTAACTCACTGACTGGTGGGACAAGCACAAAACGATCGTAAAGATTTCTCGATATTTGTTTATTTTTGGGGAAGTGCGTCTGGCTGGGAATTTTTCAGTCGCCCTCGTAAAGACAATACCTATCTATGTTACCATAGCCAATCACTAATATTATAAGATAACAACATTACTTGAGGCTCTATATCCCAGTAAGCACTACATTAACGGACTGTGGTCAAGTGTACGATTTCACATTTTTTTATACCGTAGGACGTAGACGATCACATCTCTCCAAATATTATTTTTCTTTATTACCTGTGAATTCGCAAGATTTCGTGGAGAGAAAAAAATGTGGAGTATTTTCCCGTTGCCTTCACAGTTTTAAATTCTAAGTTTTCTTTCTCTGCTACATCGGGCTAGAGAGCCAGTTACAATCTGCTTTTTAACCCATAAGTCGGGTGAAAAAGAAATGGAGAAATTATTTTCCACGAGCTTTACTGCGAAGTAATCGCAACAGACTTGGACAGAATTTGAACCCCACTCACCGTCCCCACTTTCCGTGCCGATAAAAGTTACGCTACACGCACATCCCATGATCTGACACTTGTAGCAGAAGGCCGTGAATCTGGGTTTGTAGAGACCCGCATTAAACTGATTTTGTGCTGTATTTGTTCAAAAGTGTGTAAAGCAAATACTATCCTTGTTCTTGTCTTCGGCTGAGATAGGGCACAAAACACGTGCAAATGTCTATAGAGTTTCACATTAAAATCATCTTATGCTGTATCCCCCCCTCCGTGAAGAGGTAAACAAATATCACCATTATTATTGTAAGTGCATAAATTTGCAGGTAGCGCTCAATTAGAAAAATAATCAGGTCAGATAACCCAGTTCCCTAATATTTTTTTCGATTGATGGCGTTCCTATCACGTAAATAAATAAATAAATCTCAAGACCCGGTCATAATGTTACCGCACTACTCCCGCCCATAAACAGAGATGCACAGTGCGTCAGCCCCTACTGAACATGCAAAACTTTTTAATGTCAGGCAACTGGTACGTAATTCTGTGGTACTAAACGGACTATTGAAACTATAAGCATTTACTTGCTTAGGGAATTGGTATATATTGGTCCTTTATATTTGTATCTGCAAATATTTACTTGGTAGGTGGTCTCTTTTGTGTAGAAAATGTTACCCCCTCTGCAGTCGGTGTTTTCTCGGCCACGCCGACAAGGGAAAACATTTACGTTATTTTCATGTTCAACATTCAATCAGACAATTCGTCGATTGATATTTAGTCACAATCTAAAAATATTTACTAGCTTTAAATAAGCTGCAAAGAGTAGATAAGCCGTAGAATGAACCACACAGTCTGCTCCTTTTGCCATCAGTATGTATTGAGTGTGTCAAATTTTCTAAGTCCTCTTTCCTTATTATGTGCCCTAGAAATTTCAACTATTTCTTTCTGATGCTAAGTAAAAGTGTCCTTTTTGTTTCCATTTCCTTTAAAACTTCGTCGTTGTTCACATGTTCAGTCCATGGTATTCTCAGTATCCCTCTGTAGAACCACACTTCTGTTGCTTTAAGTCTCCTCTTCATTTAGGAGATTGTTTAGCATTTACTGCCATATAGAAGCATAGCCCAGTTGAGCACTCATTTCTAACGATTTTTTTTCTGTTTCTTAATAAGCTTTGCTTAGCTTTTGAATGCACCTTTTGATATTGCAATGCGCCTTCGAAATTTGATGTCAATAATAAAGAATAATTTATTTATTTATTTATTCTGTAAGCGGATCAGTGTTTGGGAGGGGGCGTTGTCCATGCGTGATTCTCTTTGTTTGAAACTTATCGTCAGAATCGTGGATGAACGAGAAGAGAGTCTCTGGTAAATTGCTTGACTTAAACGTGTTCACCCATCCCAATTCCCGACAGACGTCGTGGATATCTTTGCATTACAGTTGATTTCATAATTGTGAATATGTGATTAGGTACAATAAATAAATACGAGAGGAGAGATAAAAAAAGAAACAGGAAGAAAACATGTGGATGGGAAAAGGAAGAAATTTGAAAGAAAGAAAGAAAAGGAAGAAATTTGAAAGAAAGAAAGAAAAGGAAGAAATTTGAAAGGAAGAAATTTGAAAGAAAGAAAGAAAAGGAAGAAATTTGAAAGAAAGAAAGAAAAGGAAGAAATTTGAAAGAAAGAAAGAAAAGGAAGAAATTTGAAAGAAAGAAAGAAAAGGAAGAAATTTGAAAGAAAGAAAGAAAAGGAAGAAATTTGAAAGAAAGAAAGAAAAGGAAGAAATTTGAAAGAAAGAAAGAAAAGGAAGAAATTTGAAAGAAAGAAAGAAAAGGAAGAAATTTGAAAGAAAGAAAGAAAAGGAAGAAATTTGAAAGAAAGAAAGAAAAGGAAGAAATTTGAAAGAAAGAAAGAAAAGGAAGAAATTTGAAAGAAAAAAGGAAGAATTCAACATTCAATCAGAATCTTTTAAAGAAAGAAAAGGAAGAAATTTGAAAGAAAAAAGGAAGAATTCAACATTCAATCAGAATCTTTTAAAGAAAGAAAAGGAAGAAATTTGAAAGAAAAAAGGAAGAATTCAACATTCAATCAGAATCTTTTAAAGAAAGAAAAGGAAGAAATTTGAAAGAAAAAAGGAAGAATTCAACATTCAATCAGAATCTTTTAAAGAAAGAAAAGGAAGAAATTTGAAAGAAAAAAGGAAGAATTCAACATTCAATCAGAATCTTTTAAAGAAAGAAAAGGAAGAAATTTGAAAGAAAAAAGGAAGAATTCAACATTCAATCAGAATCTTTTAAAGAAAGAAAAGGAAGAAATTTGAAAGAAAAAAGGAAGAATTCAACATTCAATCAGAATCTTTTAAAGAAAGAAAAGGAAGAAATTTGAAAGAAAAAAGGAAGAATTCAACATTCAATCAGAATCTTTTAAAGAAAGAAAAGGAAGAAATTTGAAAGAAAAAAGGAAGAATTCAACATTCAATCAGAATCTTTTAAAGAAAGAAAAGGAAAAAATTTGAAATAAAGAAAGAAAAGGAAGAAATTTGAAAGAAAAAAAGGAAGAATTCAACATTCAATCAGAATCTTTTAAAGAAAGAAAAGGAAAAAAATTGAAAGAGAAAGAAAAGGAAGAAATTTGAAAGAAATTCAAAGTTCAATCAGAATCTTTTAAAGAAAGAAAAGGAAGAAATTTGAAAGAAAGAAAAGGAAAAAATTTGAAAGAAAGAAAGAAAAGGAAGAAATTTGAAAGAAAGAAAGAAAGAAAAGGAAGAAATTTGAAAGAAAGAAAGAAAGAAAAGGAAGAAATTTGTAAGAAAGAAAGAGAGAACAGGAAGAGAGGGGAAGGAAAGGAGAATGAAAGAAAGTAAGCAAGGAAGATGGTAAAGAAAGCCAGAAAACAAAATGAAGGAAGAAAGAAATAAAGAAAAAAGAAAGGTAAAAGGAAGAAAGAAAAAAAACAGGAGAACGGTAATTGAAAAATAATAATAAAAAAAAAACAGGAGGAGGAAAGATAGAAGTAGCAGGAAGCATAGATTCAGACCAACATTTTATTTTGCACTGCATTGTAGGTTCAATTGTTAATTGAGCGTTTGTGTGCAGGCAGCAATCAGACGCAGTGAAAACGAAAGAGAAAGAAATAATAAAATAGAGAGAGTGGATATTTGTCTCCCAGCAAGAGAACAAAGCGTGGGTGGGTTAAAAAAAAAGTCAGTGATAAAGTTAATGATAAAAAGCGAGAGAAATATCAAAGAGTGAACAGTAAAATACTAAAGATATTAAGAGAAAGAAGAATAGAAAATAGGAGAGCAGAGACAGACAGAAAAAAGTGATGACGTTCTCTGGAAGTCATTTTGCACGTTGAGTGCACGCCACCACAGGGAGTAAAATGTGTATATTGTTGAGGTCAGTTTGGAATCTCGGTGAAAAGAAGGAAAAGCATTTCCGAGCTGAGAACAGAGTTATATTTACGCTTGACTGATTAATTTTAAAAAAAAATAGAATCTTAAGTGATTTATTTATTTATTTTTGTTATCTGGCGAAGTGTGACATGGAAGGAAAAATGCTTAGGAACTATTGGTCTGTGCTCAAGTTACATTGAATAAAACGGCAATCGCCCGATCATCAAAGTTAAGCAAAGTTGAACAAGGTTTGTATTTAGATGGGCGAATATTTCTGAACACCAGGTCTGGTAAGCTACTTATGACATTGTGACAGGTGTGGCAAAGCTGAAGATATACCGACGGGATAAGATAATGAAAGTATAAAGAACGCAAGGGGATATTTATCCAAAGGTCAAAAATCAAAGAGAGGGAGGAGGACTACATGAGAGAGAGGGAAATAACAATAGAGAAAGGAAGAAATAAATAAAGAAAGAAACAATAAATAAATAAATATTTAAATAAATAAATATGGCGTATGGTCAAATCATAATTAAAGCACTGGTGCATGTCTGACCACAAAATCAATCTTCGTGGGTTATTTAAAAACCGAAATATATTCTGTATTGTAAGAGTAAACATTTTTTTTCAGATAAATATTTCATTAACTATTTTTTTGAGAATAAATTTTCCAGATACAATTCCTACTATTTAACCTGTAGCTGAGAGGACTAGATGGATTAATATCTTTCACAAGAGTAGTTGTACATAAGTGAATGTAATGAACCCAACAAGAATTTGAATTCTGCTTTCCGATTTCTAATTTCGAGCCGCTATCCATTACACCACACGTACATTCTAAGCCATATCGAACATCGACATTATTTAGATGACACCTACAGAAGATCAGGTACTGTAAGGAAGATGACCTTGTGTCAGAGCAAATGAATCTGTCTAAGTAGAGAAGAGGAGAAAGAAAAGAATAAATAGATATCAGGGATATATGTTTGAAAGCAAGTGAACAACAAAGATGGCGAAAAGAGTGTAAGTAGCGAATAGAATGACAAAGAGGGGAATAGAAAGAAGAGAAAGACGGAAAAGGAAAGAAAGTTAAAAAGATCTATACGAAAAATTGGGAAGTAAAGAAAAATAACACTAAGTTTATATATATATATATATATATATATATATATATATATATATATGTGTGTGTGTGTGGGTATGTGTGTGTGTGTTAACACAGTGCGAAAATAGGGGGTTTTGTTAAAAAAAAATTACTTTGTAGCTCTTCCGTTTTTAGGTAATGCCTGCCAACAGCTGAGGTTTACTTTTTTGTTGAATGGTTGATTCCTGTTGTCTGTCTTCTCTCGTGAATCTTTTTGACCCAACATCAACAGCACGTTTGCAGTCGGCAGACAAATGTTATGTATTGCCCTCAAGTGACCGGTTACTGCGAAGGCTGGAGTATTCAATTCCCACAAGAACTCCACTGAATCGCTTATCCCAAAAACTGAAGAAGGAAAAAAAAACAACTAACGAATTAAAATAAAAAAGTAATTTACGGAAACCAGAGACAGCGATAGAGCGATAACTAAGCAGTAAGCTAGATCTCTCTTTTCCTTTCTCTCTCTCTTTGCGCAATATACTTTCAGGATGTGGACAATTGCGGCTCTCCATAGCTTTCTGTCTATTGTTGTTCAAGACATTTCTTGTCTCTTTACAACCTCTATTTGTCTTTGTGATTCTACATCCGGCAGCAAGGCCTCTGATCGGGAGATTGACGGTTTTGAGCGAACCACCTCTTAATTGATGTTGTTACCAGGTCCACCGCGGTCCAGGGTGGAAGCACCTGTTTGTGTCCCAACTATGGGCAAATAGTGAACTCCCAAACAAAAAACAAAATACTATAAAAGTATAAAAATACATTTTATAGTAAAAAATACCAGCAACAGATTTTTACATAAAAAATACTAACAATACCTATTTATAGTAAAAGATTTACCAACACTACGTCAATCAACATGAACGAACTCTTTCTTGATATTAATCCGTATAGTATCCTACCATTTCTTAAAGCAATCAAACTGTATTCCAAAATATAACTTCAACAAAAATCCAACATAAAACATACATATCACTGCCTCTAGTAATTATGTTCACACAGACATGTATATGCAAAAAAAAGATGAGCATTATCTACCATGTATTCAATTGTGAAAGCAGAGTAATTTTTTTTTTATTAGACTCCTGGAGAGCAACACACTGCGCCCTCTTTGAGACACGTTTACAACTGGCTTTAAGTGGCGCGACTACATTGAATCAATAGCTGCATCTACTACAAGGAAAGTTCGCCCATGCATTAAATACTGCTCCCATATCTGTTAACCCTTCTCTTCTTTACAAAATCCAAAGAAGGATCTGTAATGTAATCGACCCTGATCTGACATTTCGACTTCAGTCACTTTGTCACCGATGTCCTTTCTACAAATCCTTTTATGGCAATTATTCTGACGAGCTTTTTTTCCCGGTGACCCGACTCCATGAATTTCAGCGTGCGTACTATTAGATTGGCGTCTTCTAGGTCCCATCTGTTTACTGTTGAAATAGCTAAAGGCAACAGCAACTTCTACACCAACAATACTAATTTCTTTATTTCTAACGAAATATATCTGTTTCTTAATAGTTTGCTTAGCTTTTGGAAGGCATTTTTGGTTGTTCCAATGCACCTTGAGTTTTTGGTGTAATATTTTCCGCCCTCTGTTAAAACACTTCTCTAGATATTTAAATTTTCGTACTTGATTGTTTTTGGTGTTTCCAGTTTATAGTTTGAATCTTGGGCTATTCCTTTTACTGACAAGCATACAT
Organism: Acanthosepion esculentum; assembly: GCA_964036315.1. Classification (NCBI taxonomy): domain Eukaryota; kingdom Metazoa; phylum Mollusca; class Cephalopoda; order Sepiida; family Sepiidae; genus Acanthosepion; species Acanthosepion esculentum. Next base: position 92,364,369 of record OZ038479.1, read on the forward strand.
TATGTCTTCTAACAATTGATGTGTTTTTAATCATTTCCTTCCAAGCAAGGCGATAATGCCACTAACATGCAGTGGGCTACTGGGAGTGAAAGAGAATGAGAAGATTTTAGTGAGGAGACAGAACAGGTTTCAAGAAGACAGAAGATCGCGATTGACGTTGCATTTAAAATTTTGAAGATTGTAGGTGGCAGGGAAACAAGAAACTGGAAAAGAGTTCCATAGGTGAGAAGAGCGAGAAAATAAACGATTAGAAAAAAACTTATGGTTACATCGAGCTGTTTCAACAGGGTCAAACCTAATTGACAATCTAGTAGTACGCTTAAAGTAATACGGTTAATGAGGTCACATGGAGAAGAGCTTATTAGAACAACTACAATGCAAATATTTCAAGAAAAAAGCAGAGGGAAGCCACATAACGGTGATGAGAAAGAGACTGAAGTGGAGATGCAAGGTCATGACCAATAACGTCACAGACCCTTCTATGGGGACCTTTCTTCTCACTTTACTACCTTCTAGAGGAGTTTCTGTCGTTTCCATTTTGTGTCTTCTATTAACATTGTCATAAGTCGCAATTTCTGACATTTTTTTTTTAATTTTTAGTTTTCTAAATTTAGTTATTGTGTAATTACGATTCGAAACGTTTAAATGTGTTCATTGTAGGCACGGTGGAGTAATGGATAGCGACTCGGATTGAGAAATCGGAGAGCTGAGTTCAAATTCCAGTCATATCCATTATATTCACTTACATGCTAATAGCCCTTGGTAAAGGTATGAATCTTCTTCTTCTCCCCCAGTTATGGGTAAATAGCAGGACAGACCGGGTTCTGTAGTCTTGGATGACAACTGGTCTACTGTAGAAAGAAATGGCAACCTACTGCGGGAGAAAAATCTGCCTCATCAGTCATGTATCGAAAGATACATAATCGCGTAAGCATGTATCACGCATGGCACATAACTGACTCAACTGTACAGTCATACTTGTTGCTTTGATAGCAGTGACTGAGATATCGGGGTAGCGAGTGGATTTCGTTTTACGAAAGGTTTTTGTGAGTGAGAAGCCCTATCCAAGTCGACGGAAATCTCCTCAGATTTGCGCGTTGCGTCTTCTCAGCGAAGGCGCAGAAGAGAGAATCAAGCCCGAAAGAATTCAAACTCGCGCTGCAGTGAGTCACCACCCTCGGCAGTTTCGTCGGTCATTGGGCGACTGAATTCGGATTGAAGAAGATAAAGATGGATTTAGATTTATCAACCATTAAGCATCTTCAATCCGCACTGGAATAATCCGTGTGTTAAAGTCTTCCAAAAATAGGAACACGTAATAATCTGCTGATACCTGAAACTATCCGTATAATGTGGCGTGTTCGCCAGCTACCGGTCTTGTTCAGTGTTAACAATAATGGCGTATATGACGATGCTGATTATTTTACGAATATCTTGTATTAAGTATCGGCTGGTTGCGTTTTCTTTCTGAGATTGTTTGGCAAATCCAAGTCACCTCACGCTATAAATATTCTTCTTCTATGAAGACATTGACGATCATGGCTCTCGACAAACTACTGTGTTTTATAGTTCTTCTTACAGTTAATAATTTTGCTATCTCTCCCAATCCATGGTCTGCCAACCATTTACATAAGCCCGTTAAGTTGGGTATGAACTGCTTTTCTTTGTCACTCTTGCTTTCAATATGTCCTGTGATTGACAAATTTTCCAAGCCATTTTCCTCATAATGTGCCCTAGACATTTCAGCTGTCTCCTTTCTGATTCTAAGTATAAGTGTCCGTTTTGTTTCCATTTTCTCTAAAACTTCGTCGTTACTCACATGTTCAGTCCATACTATTCTCAGCATAGAACCTCATTTCTGCTACATCAAGTCGCTTCTTCAGCTGTGAGATTTTCCAGCACTCACTGCCATATAGGATTACCGATATTATATAACAATTCTTCTTATTGTCTGTAACGAAATTTTCATATTTCTTAAAACTTTGCTTAAATTTTGGAAGGCATTTTTCGTTATCCCAATGCGCCCTTGGATTTTGGAGTTTCAATTTTCGTCTTCTGTTAAAACACTTCTTATATATTTAAATTGATATACTTGCTTGAGTTTGGTGTCTCCAATTCATAGTTCGCCTTCTGGGTTGTTCTATCTGCTGGCAACCATACATTATCTCTTCTTAGAATTGATGATTATTCCTTTCTTCTCTCTTTCCTTTACTACATTTTGTAGGCATTGCTTTAATTTCCTTTTTTGTGTTTGCTATCAACACTGTGCCGTCTGCATATCTAATTTTGTTCAGATTGTGGCCGCCAATAATGAATCCTGGTAGGACTACTAATTCTCTCAGAATCACCTCACTGTAAAGTTTGAATAAGTGTTGTAATGGAATGTCCCTCACTCTCTTTCGCCTACGTAGACTGACTATATCAGTAGTTATATATAGTGAGCACAAGATATACCTGGGAGCTTGCTTCGGGAATTAGTTGGAGATTCGTCTCCAGTTGAGCTAGTCGAACTCTCTGCCTTCGGGCAGAGAGGAACCCAAACGAAGTAATGCCGAAGGACAGTCTCTCGCCTGGCGTGGTAGACAGCTACCCGATCCCGTTTTTTACGGAGTATACGGGGAATTTTTGCCCGAGCTTACGGGCTCGGATACCCCATTCGGTCTTGTGCCACATCTGACCGCGTGGGGCGATTGGCAAATATACTTGCTTCGTGAATTAGTTGGAGATTCGTCTCCAGCTGAGCTGGCCGAACTTTCTGCCTTCGTCTGGGGTGGTAGACAGCTACCCGACCCCGTTTCTTACGGGGTCTACGGGGAATTTTTGCCCGAGCCTTGCTTCAGGAATTACTAGCCTGCTACCCGATTCCCTGTCTTTCAGTAGTGTATTATCTTTACAATAAACCTTTCATCTACGCGCGTGTTGCTGTTCCTTCACTCGATTGCCACCTTTGTCGGTTTGTAATCTCTTTAAGGATACAACAATAAATTTGGTGAGAAGACACATCCTTGTCTCATGCTCCTTTCTCTTGTTTATTTTCTGAATGAATTTTCTATCTGTATGCAGGCAGTTTGCTTCAAGTTTTGCATTATTCTAATACCTTACAATATATAAGTATCTACCCCTTGTCACATTTCTTGTTCCAGTGTCTTTAACAAAACCGCACTGTTCTTGTCCTATTTCATGTCTAATTCTGCTCCGCGCCCTTTTCATCAGAATTCGAATAAGTTTTGCTATAAAGCTTACTAGGATGATTGTCCCATGGAATTTCCATTTGTCTACACCTGGCTTCTTAGGCAACGCTATAAAAAATGGATCTGCCTCGGTTTTCCAGTTTAAAACCACTGTCGTATATTTCATATATTATGTATATAATTTTCTTAATCATCTAAAATTCCATCTGTTCATTTTGTCCAATGCTGATGTATTTCACTTCTGATTTTAATTTCTGTTTCTTCGATACTTGTATGAATTGCGAGTTTTCCTCTTTTGTCATTGAAAAGTTCTCTGGTCAGTCAGTTATGTACCATGCGTAATACACGCTTAGACGATCATGTATCTTTCGATACATGACTGACGATAGCTTTTTTCCCGCAGTAGGTTGCTATTTCTTTCTGCGGTAGACCAGTTGCTATTCAAGTCTATAGAACCCGGTCTGTCCTGCTATTCACCCATAGCTTGAGGTAATGGATTTGACTGAAATTTGAACTCGGCTCTCCGATTCCTCAGTCGGAGCCGCTATTCCTTACTCTACCCTGACTCTCTGATGTATTCATTCCATATTTTTAAGAATATTTTTCTTTGTATCTTATCGGTGTTTTCTCCTTGGTCTTGATGCATTCTGTTTTTCTTGCCCTGTTAATTCTCTTATTCTTTCATGCATATCTGCCTAATTTGTGATTCTCATTCTTTCTATTTCTTCACACTTTTCATTGAGTTGTTCCATTTTTGCTTGCATGCATTTGTTCCTAATTTCGTTTTGCAATGTTCTATATTCCGTGTCACACTTTTGCATTGTTTGGGACCTCCTTTTAATCATGTCGAGAATTTCATTTGTCATCCATTCATTTCCTTCTTGTTTGGTTTTCTTTGGGATGGTCTCGTTTGCTGATGTAACTGAAGCTTCTCTTAATATTATGTCCCACTTTGCATTTCTATTCTTCTCCAGTTCATTGTATCTGCTTTTAACGCTGTCCGCATACTTCTTCAAATTCGAGCAATTCAGTATTGCAGTTTCGGTGTTGCCTTGTCCCTCTCAAGTTTCTGTAGTTTCATTGTATGTCTACATATCAATGGAAGATGATCGATCCTGCAGTCGGCACAACAGCATTCCTGAATCTTTTATTGATCGCTATGTAGTCGATTCGGTTCTTCGTTTGCCCTCTTGGGCTTCCCCATATCTATAAACGCTTAGGGTGTTTTTGAAACCTGATCGCTCATCATGCACTATTAGACCTATTTTTTTCTGCGTTTATTACGAGACCAACTTTAAATTTAAATTGCTAAATTTTATATAGCGTTCCAAACTTTAGCAACAGGTGACACAAATTAAGAATTTATTAAGTCCTAGATACATCCATGGCGCTATTAGGAGGGCTGGTTTTATGCTTCAACCCTTTTTGTTGGAACTAAACAGAAGACTAACTTTGTCTTATTGTCTTCAGTTTTTGAATCTATATAATTTGTTTACTCTCATTACTGCCATTTATTTTCAAAATGAATGATAAAACTTGCTTTTTTTCCGAGATATTAGCTTCTAAAACTCATATAAGTCTTATATGCGGAAAATTTCTGTCGGTTTCATTCCAGAGAATAAGCACAAACGATCAACAAAAAGTGTACATCTAAAACAAAAACAACAAAAGTACGGTTGGAAAATATCTGAGGATCAAATAAAGCATATTGAATCAGATATCGTTAAACTTAATATTTGATTTAGCAACCCCCAACCACCGCTTTTAACACTTTCTTACCCCCCCCCCACCTTTCCGATTTTTTTATTTTGTGGCGTGGATAAATCGTTAACACCTGGAGTACGAATTCCGTTGGAATTTGAGTTTAGAATAGAATTGTGTTTCATGCGCAAAATGAAAGTTTAAAAACTTTCATTACCCATCAGTAACAAAGAGAATCTCGGATGGAATATGAAGTTTGCAGCGAAAACATGAAATTGGTTTCAAAGAAATCTTCTGATGGCTTTATGCAGTGGTTTCTGTCCACAGACTTCGAAAAGAATCATTTTTAATCGAAAACAACTGCATTTAAAATAAATAGACTTTTAATAGTGAAAGGAACATTCAGAAAACCCTATCTGTAAGAATATACTTGTGAATATTTAGAAAATAAGTCACAAACCTATTCGATAATTTGATGCTAAATATAAAGAAATGGATATATTTTTAATTTATAATTTTGCATAGGTACGTCGGGCCACTGTTCTAAAACTGTTTACTTCACATTAATGCCCTTAGAAAAGGCTTGAATACATCTCTTTTTTACAGCAGAGATACATTAAGCAGCAGACCAAACTGAGCTCTTTAGCCTTGGTTGGCAGCTAGTCTAAAAGAAGGACAACTGAATACAATAGAAAAGGCAACGGAGCATTATTCTTATGTTAAATGGAAGGCTTGTAAAAACAAAGGAAAACAATTTTGCAGACCAGCATTTATTAGATCTTCATTTAATCATCATTTCTTTCTGTTATATTTGCTTTTATCCATCACTAAATATACTTATATATAAATGTGTGACAATTGGAACATTGCATTTTGACTTAAAAGTATAATATTCTTTCCTCCAGTCTTTCTTGAACACGGCTAATTGTAAAGTACTATTTACTTAAGCTTAGCTTAATTTGTCGTATTGGTGCATGTTTGAGTGTAATGAATTATATCAACTCCTTAATCTTTGATTTGATCAGAGAGAATTTTTGTGCGTAGAATTTGTGTGAAGATGTCGTCTCAGATGGATGGATGAAACGAGACCTGAGATCTTGTCATTCAACAATGATCAAACAAATCTTAGAAGGCTTTTTTGTTTGGTTCTAGCGGCGGATCAACTTAGGGGTTGATTCGCCGCTAATGGGTTATTTAATTTTATTGGGAGCTAGAAAGTAATAAAAATATGCTATATGTTATTCTGCTTTCACAACTGAATATATGGTAAATGATACTCAGCTTTTGTGTATATACATGTTTGTGTGGACATAATAACTAGACGTGGTGGTATGTATTTTATGTTGTAGTTATAATTTGGACTACAGTTTAATTTAAGTAATTGTAGGATATTATATGGATTGATATCATAAAAGTTATTTTATGTTGGTTGTTTGGTAGTATTTTAAATGGATTTGAGTGATGTCGATACAATTTTTTGCTATGTGCGTTTTTTGGTAATTTATATAAAAATGTATTGCTGGTATTTTTACTATAAAATGTATTCTTATACTTTCATAGTGTTTTGTTTTTGTTTGGGGGGTGAATACTATTTGCCCATAGCTGGGACCCTAATAAGTGCTACCATCCTGGGTCATGGTGAAACTGGGAACAACTGCAATTAAGAGGTGATTCTACGCTCCTCAAAAACTCCAATCTCCCGATCAGAGGTTTTGCTGCCGGATTTAGTTTATCGTCATACCCAGAACTGTTGATAGAAGAAAAAAAAAACAAACAACTGATCCAGAAGAAATGATTGAGGGAGTGTTCGTGGGTAAGTAAGGAGTGAATTCAGAAATTGGATTAGTTGGAGTGAGAAATGCATATGTATTTGTCAGTACATATAAGTACATATCTTATCCCGAGGACGGATAATGGCGAAAGAGAGTATGCCAACCCCCTTAGTGGTGAGGGGTATTTTGTAAGTAATGCTTACAGCATTTACTCCAAAGTAAAGGGCAACTAACAAAGAACGAGCTCATTACACTGAAACAAGAGAGACGGACATAGAAACCAACGCTAAGAATTTTTTTAATATTTAAAACATGATTTTATACTCTATTTCGCTTTTTGTAGTCCTAAATTTGTCTCTGAATAAAAGGTAGGAAACACTTTCTTTTTTTTTTCTACTTTTTCCTTTTCCTTTTTGTTGTGATGTGGGGTTTGGCAAGACTTAACACTTAACAGAATCAATACTCAGGTAGTCACTGTAATTGTATTATCTTCTTTCCTTTGACAGTTACCCAGGATTATTATCATGAATGGATCAGTCCATTCATGATAGTAAGGAGGGTAACTGGCCCTTACCACAACATTGTTACTTTCTCAAAATTTTGATTCTGTAGATTTTGTAACGACTGTCGGAATCCAAATAGTAAAAAAAATATATGATAGTTTTTACAAACAGATATAGTAAGTTCTTTAGCTAATAATGGGAGAAAAAAAAATAGGTGAAAAAAAACTTCATATTTTCTGTCCAATCAGAAGCGCAGCTGAAGTTCATTTTCTCTCTCCTATTCTGGGGTCTCTAAGCTTTTCAATGTAAGACATTCAGCTTGTTTAATCAGTTGTGACAATGGTCACTGAGAGTAAAGAATGTATTCATACTATTCAAACCTTGACGACTCATACATTCATTGGTACAACACATGAACCTTGCAGTACGTATCAATGAAGCCATTCAAATTTTCATTACAATGTTCTCCGCAGTTTCGTTTTCCTTGCTTTCACTTACCGCGGCCAAACACAGAAATAAAGAATTCGTAAATCTTACTCAATTATTGTGCTAAAATGCAAGAGTGGCAATGCTGGCAATTTGGATATGTCAGAGAGTAGTCGTAAAGTTCTTTCTTGAAGTGAAAAATAAAAATAAAATTCTAGATTTAATAAGGAAAGAAGAAAAAAACTATTGCTAATATCTACGGTATGAACGCACCCTCTCTCCGTTATATAATCTTTACTAGTTTTAATTTTTCACGTTTTGAAAAATTCACGGTTTTCCTATTTGAAATTTCTGATGAATCTTAATTCTCCAGTTAATGATTGAATAAGCTCATGGCGAGGTCTACAATAAAATATCCTTAGAAATTCCCCTATTGCATCGTTAAATATTTGAGCTTATCAGCTTTAACAAAATATTGCAATAACAATCATAAATATGAATGCTGATCATTATTTTAAGAAGTGGGTACAAATGAAAAGATTTGAAATTGTCAACCTTTTTCCCATTTCACGGAAACAAATGTTAAACGCTTATAATTTCTCTTCTTGCTTTCATTTTCTGATTGAAGCCAAGCAGCATCTTTGATGTTTTTTGTCTTCCCACGCAATCAAAACGGAATAGTCCATTATTTATGAGGTATTAGCAGTATCTATCTATCTATCTATCTATCTATCTTGTTTTCACTGAAACTACGTAGCATCTTTGATATATATATATATATATATATATATATATATATATATATATATATATATATACTGTCTTTCCACGTGATCAAAACAGAATAGCTAATTATTTATTTAACATTGGCAGAGCGTAATGGTTGTCCAAAGTAACGGAGGGCGAGACAAGCACAATTAGGGTATGATTATAGTATATTCTTTTAACTGAAGTGATCTGTGGGCGGTACAAAATTTTATTATAGTTTAAAGCGAATATTTCAAAAGTATATATTAATATATACAAATAAATTAATACAAAGGGAAGGAAAAGGAAGGATAAGAGAAAAAATTCGGTGTGAAATCAGTTAAGTGCCATACGCGATACACGCTTGGTCGATCATGTCTTTTTCGATTCATGCCTGATTAGGCAGAAGATTTTCCTGTAGTAGGTTGCCGTTTCTTTCTTTGTTAGACTGATGGTCAACCGGGGCTATAGGACCCAATCTGTCTAGCTATTTAACCCATAGCTGGAGGGGTGGAGAAAGGATAGACTCATGCCTTTCCTAAGGGTATTTGCACGCAAGAGAATCTAACGAACCCAACTACTTCACCACGAAGTAGTGAATTTAAAAGTATCACAGAAAAGACAAAGTGGGGGAGGCTAACAGTTCATCGCTTCGAACGTTTAGAAGAAGGAAAACCTTGAATTCAAAACAATAGAGACGGCAATGGTGTGCGGGAGGGGCACTTCACTATCTTTCCCAAGATGTAATATCAGTTGCAAAAGAATCGAGAAGAATAATCTGTGGGTAGCTATAATCACTTACGTCCTTCTTTTTCTCTTCTCCTCCAGCTATAGTATGAATAGCAGGGCAGACTAGGCTCTCTAGCCTTGAATGACAAGGAGTTGAGGACAACTCAAAATTCAAAACTCTGGAAAAGGCGACAGAAATAAATTCCAATAGATTCCCATAGGAAAATCACCATCAAGTAAAGGAAGCTGAAGAGAGGCATGATCTTCAGTATCCTGAAGAGACATGGTATTATAAAAAATGCAAGATGGGTTCTTTTAAGTTCTATCCTAGTCTGCTGTGTTTATTTCAAATTAATGTCCTTGACAAAGGCATGGATCCATGTCTCCACCCGCAAAATATTAGTTAAATAGCAGAACAGACTGGGCTCCCGAGTGTGGAGAGCCATGATCACCTATATCCTGAGCGGACAGGGTATTATAAAAAAATGTAGAACACGATTGGCTTCATTTTCGAACGAGAATATTACAGATTCGAGCATATTTCTGCGTGTGCGGGACTAGTTTCAACATTTTTTCAAGAAGTCCCTCTGATTATTGAGGAATATAGAAATCGATATTAAATATCCGATTTTTTTTTTCTATATAATCCAGGACAAGTTTATATATGATGTCCGCGGGGCCAGATGAATATGTTTTTAATCCTTCAGTAAAAATTAAACAACGCTACATTTGTTAATCCTGGAAGTACTGAGTAGGTCAACTCGTGTGTGCATGTGTATGTGTCGATGCATGCTATAGGAGTGTACACAAACTCATATATACAAGAGTCAACATACATAATGTTATGCACATATATGCATATACACTCATAAAGCATTTTCAACCCAAGATCTTCTGTACACACACACGTTTATTTTTACACATATATGCAAGATTTACACACATACGTGCCCACACTTAATATTATTATAAACATCATATTCAGTGAGTATGTATATTTGAATGGACATCCGGATTTTTAAACCAAAAAAGTCAATGAAATTAAAATGTCTGCCGAGCGAGAGATCGAGTAGTAGAAAATGTGCCTTTTAAAAGGAATCGAATCTTTATTCCTTTTTTTCACTTCGGGAATACAGGCTTGATTCCTGTCGGTAGGCACATTTTCTCTAGACAGACGTTAAATTCACTGTTTTTATTTTTAAATCAATTCACCGCAAACAAAGCGACAATGCCACTCAGATGTAAGAGGCTACTGGGGGTGAAAGAGAATGAAAAGTCTGTAAAAGGAACCGGAAACTCAGTCTTAAACAGGGAACAAGGGATGAATCTATATTCCTGTTCAAATGACCGGAGAGGAGTGTGAACCGGACGATAAACCACCCTACGCACTTTTATTGGGAAAAAGAGGAAAAAAAGGAAATTATAATTAGTAAATAAAATTTCAGAGTTCAGGCTGATACTAGAGTTGAAGTAGGTTTTTTTAAAGAACCGGAAACCCATTCCTAAAGAGGAAACAAGGGTAAAACCTGTACTCCTGTTCAAAAGACCAGGGACTTAAAAAAACAATAGAGATGTCGCTACATATATTATTTTTTATTTATTTATTTTTGATCATTTCGCCCCAAGCAAGGTGGGAATGCCGCTAGTACGCAGGGTATTACAGAAGGTGAGAGAAAAGACTGGATATAGGGGAGACCGAGGAAAGGATAAAGGCAAAATGGTGTTCAAGAAGGTAAAAGATGGCGGTTGACGTTGCATTTAAATTTTTTGATTGGAGTTATCAGGGAAGCAAAGAAACGGAAAGGAGTTCCACAGGCAAGAAGTGCGAGAAAAGAAGCTGTTGGAGCAGAAGTGGCGATTACATATAACTAATTCAACACTAAAAGGGTGGAACCTAGATGCCAATCTAATATCATGCTTAAGCTCAATTAGGGCGGGCATCAGGGAAAAAAGCTCGTCAGAACAGGAGTCATGAAAATATTTATAAAAAAGACAGAGGGAATCCACGTCACTTCAGGATTCCAAGTCAGAATCGATTACACTGAAGATCCTTCTTTTGATTTTGTCGAGAACCTCGATATGAGTAGCAGGAGCACATGACCAGATATGGTAACAGTATGCCATGCACAGAGGAATGGTAGATTTGTAAATAAACTCTGGCGAGAAAAACCTTCTAGCGCGGTACAGTGACCTAACTTTCCTTGCATGATGCAGCTATTGATTTGATGTTGTCGTTCCACTTCAAGTCAGTTGTAAACACGAGGCCAAGAAGGTGCAGTGACTCTCCATGAGTCTTGCATCAGCCATGCTGATGGCGGGTAGAAAAGTTTTTCTATGATGATTAAATGAGAGCAATTTTGTTTTGGAAGTGTTCAAATTTACGAGTCATTTCCTTTCCCGGTTAGCCACAGATTGGAGGTCCTTTTCAAGAGCAGCGGCCAGGTTAACTTTGTCAGCTCTGACGCGTTTGCTATTGACACAGGAGTAAATAGTAGTGTCATCAGCATAAATGCCTACTTGGGAACTGAAATATAAAAATGTAATTCTCAAAAAATAATGGCGGATTAAATAAACATTAATTGCTTAAATGTGACACACACACACACACACACACATATATATATAGTTTTAAGGTGTGCTATATTTATGGGTTAAAGTGCTGAACATCATAGAGCGTATGTAAGTATAAATGTAAAAGTGAAGTCAACACTCAGAAGCGACAGTCTGTTTCATGCTAGACGCAATCGTTAGGCCTTATATATATATATATATATTGTGTATATTTCAGCAGCAATTTTTCATTAATGCATGTTTAAGTATAATTGTGTTGTCAACAAGGATTTTCCGTAATAGAGTACGCGGGCAGGCATGTTGTTTTAAATGTCTAAAAATGTTAGAGTTATCATTTAAATATAGAGTTAAGCGTCGTGAAAGCGAGTTTGTGGTGTGACCAACGTAAATATTATTTAATCCATTGGAGATGCAATCTCCCAAAGGGCACTTGAATTTGTAAATGATATTGTTTTTTTGCAAATCGCTAACGGGGAGGGGGGGGAAGAATCATTGTGAATAGTTAAGTTGGATATACCAGATTTAGTGTAGTATATGATTAACCTAATTCTTTTGCTAGGATCTGTTGTAGTTATTTACTAGTTTTTTTTAGTATATTTTCATCTTGTTTATAATTAGTATGCATTTGACTACGATAAACAAACACTTATTAATAATAGCTTTCCAAACTATATAGTTGATGAACAAATAAAATACTTTCTTAGAAGTCTTAATACTAAGCAAATAGAACATAATATTGCTTCAACTAATTCCAAGCATATTAATCTCTTTTATCGTAGTCAAACCACAAACTCGCTTTCACGGCGCTTAACTCTACATTTAAATGATAACTCTAACATTTTTAGACATTTAAAACAACATACCTACCCGCGTACTCAATTCCGGAAAATGTTTGTTGACAACACAATTATACTTAAACATGAAAACAAAAATTAAAAATCCTTGAAGCTATATACATAAAACAGTTGAAACCTAACCTGAACAAAATAAACTATGAAATCTCCACAAACATTCTTAAATGCCTATAATTTATAACGGAAGCCATTGGTTTATACCAACGGCTTCCCATACCTAATACTTCTCGTTTTTCACCGCCGTGTGGTCATGTGTGACGTCACGAGCTGCGACGCGATTTTCGCTTCCTTGTCTCGTAAATACGAGTTTGTCGTTACTTTGAGCTTATTCAAGCAGCAAGGACGGACTATTATTGTAGTTTCGTCTGTCTGTTGTTTGATTTATTGAAATTGTCATCTTTGATAATGGCTTATGAAAGCCGAAAGTTTAGATTGGATTTAAACATGTATCAATATGGTATTTTCCTTTCGTCTTTCAACGATAATGTGATTAAGCTTATCAGACAATATGAAAGGAACTTACTTAAAATAAATAGACAAAACTTGTCGATATTATTTAAGGAAACGTGCATTAATAATAATAATATATATATATATATATATATATATATATATATATATATATATATATATATATATATATATAAAATAGCTGGCTAATCGTTTCCGAGCACATCGGTCTATTAGAGCGGCTAGTCAATCCCTGATGTAGACCCTAGCTCAGGAGGCACATTTCCTTAGTTACTGTTTCTGTGAGAGAGTGCTTAATATCTGGTGTGATCAATAGTTTGAACATCGACAGTACACTCATGTCCTCGATCACGATCATTTGTGACCACGTGCTTGCATAACCATCGACGAACAGTTCTGTCTGCCTAATTGTAAACACAAATCTTGTTGTCAAGGCTTGGTATGGTTTCCACGTACTTTTTAACACTGAAATTGTCTGCTCCAGGGTGATAACATAAAGAAGAAATCGACTTTACCGAGACTCGAACCTGGGTTTCATGATCGGAAAATGAGCGTTTTTATAATCACTCGACTACGCACCCGTATATATTCATCATAAATAACAGAAACCATAAGTCATGGACACATTAATAAACAAATAAAAAAAAAACAACTTTTTATGATATTAAAAAAAAATCAAGCAAATTACGCTGTACACATGCAGACGAACACAAAAGAAATATTTCCACAAGTACATACATAGTGCATACGCACATATACTTTTAAATCCACGATGCCTGATAAAATAAAGTAGATTTTTCTTGTTTTCTCCCTTTTTCTAAAACACACCGAAAAATGGATCAAATGATGATTGTGCATGCAGCGGACTTAAGGCCTCCGTGCATTTGCTCATTACATAGCCTGCTAGTCATATGCACACGCCCTGATACGCGTCAACCGCCGAAAGCCGTTACCGACCCATCCGTCTCCGGTTACACGAGACACTAATGGTTCCTCTAATCCAAGATAAGCGCTTACAGCAGCTTTGGCAGTCGTAGACATCGATGGCATTTTCTCCTATAAACGCGAAGCTTTTGCTTTGCGAAACTGCCTTTGAAGAAACGACAAAAACAAGGCAAAACAATGATAAATAAAAGACTATATATATATATATATATATATATATATATATATATATATATATATATATATATATACACATTATATATATATATAATCCCTGTGGGTTTGTGGATATGCGTCCAATAACTAAAAATGATTATGTAAATTTGTATTCACACTCAAGCATAAGACAGATATGGGTGTGTGAGTATATACATTTTATTTTCAGGTGTTATGTGTGCTTGCATTTTGGACTCTTATCTACGCAAGAATTTACAAATGCAGAGAAATGTGTAGTAAATATATTTACATGATATTGATTAATATAATCTAAAACCGTATTTTTCCTTGATAGATAAACGTGAATTTTACATAAATCTGTACATAGCATATTGAGATATTAAGATATAAGGGTGATTAACTTCAATAACATATATATATATATATATATATATATATATATATATATATATAGTTGTTTAAGACATTATATGCGTGTGTGTGTGATAATATTAGCCGTTTCCTTAGAAGGAACCATTCAGAATTTATTGACTGTGCAGCCAGTACTGCAATCGGTTGAAATTTATAAAATCTTTCACTTAAAACAATTTTTCAGGAAAGTAGGTTTCTCAAGTACAGTAGTTATCGCTTTTTCTCGTAAGTATACGGGTTTTCTTCATAACTTTATTATTTGAAATAGGTACCACCAAAGAAAAACAATGCTTAATGAATTTTTAAAAAATTAAAAATCTTTCTTGAAGCTTTTATTTTAGTTTCAATTTCAGGCTCATAGATTAAATGTAATATTTCCAATAAACAAAATACTTTGCTGCATTTAAAAACCGAATTGATATTCATTGGAATGTATTCTTTTTCTTTTTAAATCGATAAAAATGGTTGATTTTAGCCATATTCATAATACTCTTAACACAAAGTAATTTTCTTTATTATAACATCTTACAAAAATAATACTTTTCAGAACCTTTATTTGAGAAAGATTAGTCGATTTCAAGTTTAATTAATCTCCTTTGAAACAAATATTACTTACTTTTATTTTAAAATATCGCAGAAAAGCATTTTTAAAAACATAATAAACTTTTACAAGAATTGTTTTCATTTTATTTTTAATTATAATAATTTATGAAGTTTTAAAATTCTGTAATATTTTGTCATGGTTAGGTGATATTATTATTAAGTAAAAACTATATTTACTAATCATAAATGGAAAAGCTTATTACAATTTAGCGACAACCAATATTTTAAAAAGATTTCTTTTGTATGTGTATAAACGTGCCGCTTTTTGTAAATACAGACATCCATACATGGCATTATCGGAAAATAAGAGCGATAACTATAGCCAAAATACGTAAACTTCAATAAAACATTAGATTAGGGATAATATTTTCCTAAATTTTTAAGATTACTGGGTAGTTAAAAATTATATAAAAAAAGCACTCACTTTATACTCCTCAAGTAATTATTACAGCTATAGCCACCGAAGAAAAAACTTAAACTTCCATCTGTTAACTTAAATAAACAGTTACAGACGTGTTAAAAATGCATTTCCGCGATATTTTAAAAGAATTGTTTAGAATCAGATTAATTAAAATTTAAATCAGCTAGTATTCCTCAAATAAAATTTCAGAAAAATGTATTTTATTTTTGAAAGATTTTTTAATAAATAGAATTGCGAATCAAAAAATCTAAAATCAGCGGTTTTAGCAAATTCAAAACGAAAAATCCTTCCAGTGAATTTTAATTAGTTTTGAAATACAGAAAAAAGTATTTTGCTTATTGGAAATATTAAATTTAATCTATTCGCTTTAAATTAGAACTAAAATAAAAGCTCTGAGAAGAATTTTCCATTTTAAAAAATGAATTTTAAACCATAGATATCGCTTTCCTGGGTAAATACCCCCTCTCACATACACACACGCGCGCATGCGCGTGCAATAACCCCCCCCCACACACACACACACACATATATATATATATATATATATATATATATATATATATATATATATAAAGGAAAGAACAGTAAGATATAAAATCCAGTGTTCTTATAGATATTTTTATTTTTACACAATAGTGCTCAATGTAAATTTAAATTTACAGAGCATTAATATTATAAATTAATAGATTTAAAATATGGTTTTACCGCTACACAGTGATAACCATGTTTCAGAAATGGAAGCTAAAGCTCTTGAATTTAATTTTGTTATTAAACCAAAAAATTCGCTTGATGAGGAAATGGAACTAATGTCTTTGGTTTAATAACAAAATTAAATTCAAGGGCTTTAGCTTCCATTTCTGAAACATGGTTATCACTGTGTAGCGGTAAAACCATATTTTGAAATCTATTAATTTATAATATATATATATATATATATATATATAGTAGACGTGGGGAAAAATGTATGACAAAGCGGAAAAAGTCTAGGACTTCATCCGACTAAATTTGACTACACGTGCTCACGAACTAGGGATGCTGGGAATTTTAAATTTAATTTATTTTATATAATTTTATATTTTTTTATATAATCTATCCGATTTCATTCAGTTTTTTTTTCTCTTTGTAGACATGTTTTTTTAAGAATGCCTCGCTACGGGAACCGAACCACTATTTCTTTTATTTTTAATATTGATAACCAGTTTAAATCTAAGCGTGTAATTTTCTTGGTAAAGAATTTCAAATGTCTTGGCTGACAGATATTCATTTTACTGTCAATAAAACAGAGAGATATACTCAAACGCGTATACTTACCAAATATAGCGTATATATGTGATGCCTGTATGCCTCTGTGTGTGTATGTGCTGATATCAGTATTTGATGCCTGTATGCCTCTGTGTGTGTATGTGCTGATATCAGTATTTGATGCCTGTATGCCTCTGTGTGTGTATGTGCTGATATCAGTATTTGATGCCTGTATGCCTCTGTGTGTGTATGTGCTGATATCAGTATTTGATGCCTGTATGCCTCTGTGTGTGTATGTGCTGATATCAGTATTTGATGCCTGTATGCCTCTGTGTATGTATGTGCTGATATCAGTAAGGTAGGGATTCGGGATAACCCGTTTCATTTGCTAGAGGCAACGAAATGAATAGACTTGAATGAACTGAAAGCAAATTTGATAACCTTATCTTATGTGTTTTGGTTAAGCTCAAAGACGTCTTTAACATGAAATGATCTCTGTATTTTATCTCGAGATACTTTACCAACCCACAACCCTCACTTCTGATGATTTTAATACGATTTCAAAGATTATTGTATTCCTGGTATTTTTTTTTTATGATGAACCCCTTTTCATTTTGTCTTTTTTATTATTGTTTTTGTTGCTATTTATTTCATATTGATATAAATTAAAATCTTTATTATTTTTTAAAATTCTGTAATTATTCTAGTGTTTTTATTTTTATTTTATTTTATCGGTTCATGCTTTACACTAATTCTACAGAATTATCAGTTGGCCATTATTCTTTTTATTTAAAACATTTAAATATTATATTTAATGTACTGTTGACGAATGAATTGTTGAGCGGGGTTCAAATTCCAGCCTAGTCTGTTTAGTCCACTTTCGCATTTACATCGTTGTGAAAGAAATGAATTCTCCCCACATCAGCTGTGGGTTCAATAGTATGATAAACTGGGCTCTCTAGTCTTGGATGACTGCCAGTCTAGGACTGCTCTGAATTCAGAAACGTAATGAGAAAATATTATTCACGATATTTCCCGAGAAATCCTGTTTATAAGCATTTATTCATCTTACATAAAAGACAATTAAGAAAATAAAGTGGCATCGGTGAGCAGATTTGAAGTTACAGCCTCGTTTGTAGCATTCATTTCGCACTAATACTCTTGGGAAAGGCATGAAAACTTTGAATGTAAAACTTTAGTAAAACAACAGGAAAGTACTCCACTATCTTTGAAGTCAAGGCATTTCACAAATAATAAAGTAAAGGAACTTTTGTGATAAGCCATAAGCGCCTACACTCTGAAGAGTCGTGGCATAAAAAAAATAGGCGCTTTTAAAATTTCTGAAAAAATGACTTCTCTTAAACCTCCTCACCACTGTCTCGTTCAAAGGAATGCTTTCGGATGTATTAAATTTGCCGGCTTTTTCCGCTAGCCAAAAATAGCGTGCTCCGAGAAAAACCTTTTAAAGCCGAAATGGCGTGAAGTAGTCAGAAAAAGATTATCATTAATCTTTGAGCATTTCTAGGCCCCCAGAATAACTTTACGCGAGCTTTTCGCTACAATTGACAGTAATGCAATGATTGTAGAAAAGTAATTTTGAAAGGATACGTGTACTTACGTTGGTTTGCAGGATGTTTTTAATCCTTACAAAAAACAAAAAAAAAACATTTAAAAAGCAGTGATAGATTTAAGCAGTCAAGTTTATTGTCATATTTTCAAGTGTTCTATGTTAGCCACAGCAGATGACCGGTCTTAACCTTTAACATCAAGGCAGGCAGATAGAGAAGATGGTTAGAATCGGCGCAAATGGTCCCGAAGTAGTACAACGTAGCGATCACTGGCGGACCCAACCTCTACCATATAAACGCGCCCCACACCATTACTGAACTCCCACCAGTCTGCATGATGTCTCTTTGACAACTTATTTTCCAACCTACAGCGCTTTCACCACAGATTCAACGTTAAAAGCCTGTTGTAAATCTATTGTTACTTTAATGTTCAGACATGCTTAATTCTTTGGTGCCATCAGCTCGGACCATTACAGCAAAGACCCGCTTTTTTGCATCTAGAGTGTTGAATTGCCCTTATTTTCTATATATTCCGTTTGTAAGATGGATGTTCCACTCATTATCTTCACAAGGATAGCTACATTTTGAAAGAGACCCCCGTGGGTATGCTTCCCAAACACAACAATCTTAATTTCTTCAGTCTAGGCCTAATCGTTATTTACTCTCCTTACGTTCTTCTTCCTACTTCCTTCTCTTACGCACATTGTAGTGAGCCACCCTCATTCCCTTCGTATTCCATTGGTGAGATGTAAGTTCCACCCGAGCAGTTTCTTCCCACGAACCGCTGTTTTGTGGAACCGACTCTCAAGGGGATGCTTCCCCAAACACTACAATCTTAACCTGTACAAGTCTAGGGTTAACCGTTATCTTCCCCACATATCCGCAGAAACACAGAGTGCGTCATGATATAGGCGTCGAGAATATGATGGCAATGATGGTAGGAGTTGTAAAGTAGTCACTGAACAATCCAAGAAATTTTACAAAGTTGAGCTGGAACTAAGCAAAGCGTTCGAGTCATTGAAATATTTACGACTCACCTACAGCCTTTCATAATGACCCTTTTCTTTGTCTTGTGAATCAGTGACCAAGACAGGATTTGCTAACCCGATTCAGAGAATGATGGAAGAGATATATAAGTGGACAACTTGACCTGACGCCTTCAGTAACTTATAAGGTAGACCCACCCTTGTAGTGAGTGAATGTCAAACCAAAAGATTTCTTTTGATGAAACCATGTTCCGTTCAATTTTTGATCCTGTCTTCCTCACTGCATGCCCCAACTACGTACATCATCCAAGTCCTGGAGGCAGACCCCACCCATCAGCACCAACGCATTATTTCACATCTATATCATACACATTGTTGCGAACCACCCTCATTCCCTTCGTATTCTATTGGTGAGATGTAAGTTCCACTAGAACACCTTTCCACGAACCGCTGCTTTTTGAATCCGACTCCCAAAAGGATGCTTCCCCAGCTACTACAATGTTAACTGTTATCTTCCTCACATATATCCATAAACTGTGCCTCTTACTCTGTAACTTGTGTGGCTCTTGGACCTTGTACAGATGAACATCAATGTAGAAAAAATATCACACACCACATTCAGTAGCCGTCTACCTTGAGTGACTCCTGGACCTCGTAATGAGTGAATTATAGGAAAAAAAACTGGGGTCTGTGCCACAACTGATCTCTACCATCAGCCTATGAAACCGTAACACATCAAACCATACCATTCTTTGCCACTATTCCAGGCTTCAATTCCCGACGTCAGCTGAGGCGTAGCGTCCGCTGTTGGAGTGACCCTGGTAGGTTTCTGTTTGCGTATCCCATAGAAGCTAAAGAACACTGAACTAACATGTTAGATATGGTGATTTTCTAAGCATAGCTTAGATGTGGGGAAAGTCCGGGGAACCTAGTGAGGATCGAAGTCACTATTCAGTCGTAAATGACCTAGCGAGGTAAGCTTGCTAACCATTACACCACGTTGAAATGCCTCTGACACGTTAGATATGTATCTGGTAACCCTGCATTGAACATGAATGTGATTTGAACCAGTGTCACTGGCCACGAATATTAAGCAGCCGTTATCGGACTCAGCGCTGCCCACAATGATCTGTAATGCCTTCTAATATGTATTCCCTGTACAACCGTGACACCGTAGATCAAGTGATGGAATGTCCCATCCATCTGGCACACACGATCATGCCCTGTTTGAACTTCAATAATTCACGTCACCTTGCAGCCGAGCCAATGTTCACACTGACTCACCAGATGTCAGTGCACAATTGATACAGGTTTGTACTTTTCGTGGAATTATCATTTTTCTTACGGTTAAATTATGCTGAAATCACTGGTTTTCTTTCGATCACCGAAGTTAAGCAGCATCAGGCCTGGTCAGTACTTCGATAGAGGAACTCTTGGAAAGAAACCGGATGTAGCAAAAGGTGTAGGTGCTTTCAGTTGCAGACTGTTTATTCAGAATCATAGATCATATATGCTTGGCAGAGGAACATCGCTGTCAATGGCCAGGAGATATAGTCTCTAAAAATAAATGACTGAAAACTTAAGTAAGAATTTTGACCTTTAATTATACCAAATTCACTTGGAATGCAACTGAAAAACAGTATGATTTTTGGATCGAATCCTTCAATATAGTGTTTGTTCGAGGAGGGGGATCATTTTTTCTTGTGGATATGTATATCCTATATTTTAGACTCCTCTATAACAATTTTGATATCTCTGACAAAAACATGTTTACAGTGATGCCATGAAAAATACTGTCAGCAAAGAGTATTGGTTGGTTAAAGGCCTTACGCCATTTATTGTGATGTTGACCTTTCAAGTTGCCTGAAATTTAGGGTAGTACCTTCCAGCTCTTGTGTTATAATTATTTTCCTGGAATTTAACCTATTAACGCCCACCGTAAAATACGGTAATTATAAGTTTCTAAAAATACAGTATTAATTATAGAGCTATAAAAAAGGGTATTAATCATAGTTTTATAAATAAAACTACTATGGTGGGCATTATTAGTTTAATTTATTTGTTGAATCCTGTTTGCTTTTAAAGAAATTCTACAAAATTAAACAAAAGTTTGGAAGAATTCGTGAAAAGTAAAGAGTATTAGTCTGCTAAATAATATCTAGTCTCCTATATGACAGTGAACGCAGGACAATTTCCTCACACGTCATTTATAGATTGATTCGTTTTCTACAATTTATAAACTCTTTGTAGGTTATATAAAGCCAGAAAATATGTCTTGGATTGTAAGAATTTTATTGAGATAATAATAGTTCAGTGATACAGGTTTTACTAATTAACCCGTAGCTGGACGAGAAGAGGTGGTGTCATAACTATCCTAAAGGGTATTTGCTCGTAAGTGAATATAACGAACCCAACGGAGATTGGAACTCGGCTTTCCGATTAATAATTCCAAGCAATTATCCATTATATCATACGCCAATCCACGCTTAGAGCACCTGGAATTTCCAAATGGTCACCCATCTAGGCACTGATCCGGCTTAACTTTGGTGTTTCAACTTGATGTGGCTGTAAGCCCCTCGTAAATGAAGAAGAGACAAGGCAATAGAGATGTGGTTCTACCAGCTGAGACTGAGAATACCATGGACTGAAAATATGAACAACGAGGAAGCTTTTGATAAAATAGAAACAAAGTTTATGACGGCAAATGTGACACAGAAATCTGAAATGTATTGTTTTTATTGTATTTTCGTATTATTTCTGTAATTAATTCAAATTTTTATTTTAGTTCCTTTATACCTGACCTTTTGTATTTCACTTCTTATTTTAAATCAAATTATTTCGTTTTTTATATTTATTTATTTATTTATTACTATATTACTATCTATGCTGTATAAAGACGTGCGTGTAGCGTAGCGGTTATCGGCAGGATATGTTGAAATGTTGAGTAGAGGTCAAATTACAGTAGAGTTCGCCTTCTCGCAAATACATTGGAAAAGGTACGAATGCGTTTTTTCTTCCCCTAGCTATGGTTTATTAGCAGGGCAGTGACCCCTATCTTCGGTAGGCAACGTCTATAAGAAGTGCGACTCTAAATTCAAACCAGTTTGGCGTGGGCTAGCAACTCTAAACTCTGTAAAAAAAAAAACTTCTTGCAACAGAAATCACAACAGTAACATCCAACGTGGTGACGTTGTGACTTCGTATTCCACTGACGAGTCTGTAAAATTACCACACGTCTTATGAAAGACAAAGGTATTCAGACATTGGACAATTTATATTTCAACATCCACGGGAAATCAAGAAAATTGTCCCTAATATAGAAAATTGAACAAAAAACACTTAACAAAGAACTCTCGTTGTTCTTTATTGAAACTAGTTCTTCAGGTTAGTAATCAATTTTATTCATTTTTAGTTATACAAATTAAACTGATTTCTTAATTGTTAGAAGACGATTTTTATCCTTTAATCATGCATCTGTCTGTTCTCCTACCCTATCAGTCCCCTAAATGTTTTTGATGTTCTTGTCAGTATTAAAAAATTCGCCAACGATATATCTCTGAAGAAGGGCTGGCCGAAAGGTTCTTTAGATACTTTTTAATAGTATTAAGTTGCTTTCATTAGTATTATTTAAAGCTTTGTTATATATATATATATATATATATATATATATATATATATATATATGTGTGTGTGTGTGTGTGTTTTAGAAATTAATTAGAAATTAGAAACCAGAAAGAAAGTGTTAGAAATTAGAAACCAGAAACAAAGTGTCCAATAAATCAATCTCAGAAACGACTGTATGCCCAAATCCAAAGTCTCCTTTTCATGTTGGTCATCTCGTCCACTATAATGGCCTTCAGCGTGTATTGCTGGAGTCGGTCATTAGATTTCATCTTGGGGACCACATGTTGCGGGAGAAATGACTGTAAAAATTATGGGCCAACCAGTCCTGAGTCTGTAAGTTCATGTAGTAAGGAGTAAAAGTCCTGTTAAAAACACGTAAGGATATCACCCCGTTCAAGAGCTTGGTCATCGAGTTTAGCACTTCGATGGAGACTGTGGTATTGACTCTGAAGCGTTGCCGTAAGAAGTGGGCTGATATGACGTGCTCATTGCTCACGACCCCAAGGATTATTATAGAGAATGTAAACATTCTGTGCATCACCATGAGTGCATCCATGTAATTCGCACAGAGCCACACGTTGTCCCACTGTCATGTGTGACGAGCATGGCTTGCCTTTTCATTTTCTCTATCCATTTGGAAGCTGCTATGTTAATAAGCTTAATAATTGGACATAACGCGGTTTCTTTTCACAAACAAGTAAAAATTACCGATTTGCAGACCATAAAAACTCGTGTGATTCGAAGTATTACCGAAAATCAAATGGAGAACGTATTTGTAGAACTTCAGATATATGAAGATCAACGAACTCAAGCAGAACTCTGCCTAAACAAAATCTCTGTTTGTCACACTTTTTAAGTTAAAGGGACCCAATTCTCAATAGCTCCTTTTATATAAATCAATGTGAATGTCAGTGTGTTGCGCTTTTTCAACTTTACTCCTAGAGGCAGTAGCACAAAATATCACACCATTTTGTAATCAGGCCGACCTCGTGAACCAATTAAAAACATTCCGGGACGAATCCGGACCCGCAATCCTGAAATTTTGGATTCCCGGGTTTTCATTACAGCGATTGTTTTCGCCGATATTTTGCGCCGAAATTTTTATACGATAACAATATTTATAACTTGGAAATAAATTTGGGAATATTTGAAATTAATTGCGAAATCCAGCAAAAGTCAACCATGAAATAAAATTAATTATTTGTACGGAAAGTAAGCACCTACGTACATCAAATTGTCTTTAAATTAAGTAGCGGCAGAAGAATTATCGTTAAACCTTTAAAAGGTAAACTTAAATAGTAATACAATACTTAAATGCAGCGATCAATTTTGAGTTCTTCTGTAGTTTATTGTTGCTTCCTACATACGGCAGCAGTATGCCTCGCCAACAGAGGACCAGATTGCAATCAAGAGTCAATGCTGCAGTGAGCAAAAGAAAGTCCCGTGCAAATGAAAACCCAGATCAAACCGCAGCCAAGAGAGCTTCTAATGTTGAGAATATGCAAAGACTTAGGCAATCTCAAACTCCTAAACAAACCGAAGGCCCAATCAAGAGGCCTCCGCAGGCTTAAATGCCGGCCGATAGAGCGGCTTTTACGCTCTAATATATATATATATATATATATATATATATATATATATATAGTGTGTGTGTGTGTGTGTTTCATTGATTAATCTAGAGATATTATGTCTACTTATTTTATACTGATTCTTTCCAGTTGTCTAATCAGTTTCTTGATGTTAAGATGAAATTTATGAAGGCGCCGTAGTTTTTTTCAACCAAGTACTTTCGACATTTTCTAAGATCATCTTCAGGAGTAAATTGCAAAGACAAATTTCCCTAATGTATTTCATCTTAACATGAAGAAACTGATTAGACTATTCGAAAGGATCAGTATAAAAATAAGTAGATACAATATGTCTATATTATTCAATGAAATATGTTTGAATGAAGATATGCTGTCTCCTCTCATTCTCTCTCTCTCTCTCTTTCTATATATATATAAAGACATTTATGATATGTTTAACGTTCTTTTTATAGATACAAGTATTTAAGCAAATGCTCTGTTTTATAATAAACAGTATTTAATAACATTTACCGGCCTGAATGTCCGAGAAATTTTCATGTAAATGTTATTTAATACAGTTTATTATAAAACAGAGCATTTGCTTAAATACTTGTATCTATAAAAAGAACGTTAAACATAATATAAATGTCTTTAAATAAATTGTCGGACTTTGTCCAATTCAAATATATATATATATTGTGTGTGTGTGCGTCGCACACTCTAGCTTCAATCTGAGAGTTCTAGAAACAATATTTATTAAAACTAAACAACCATGCCTGTGCAAACAGAATGAGTAGTTGTGTGGTTTTAACGTGATCTGCCTACGGATATATTATTGAGGTGGGTGTATTTTCTGTCTGTCTTCATGATTTTTTAATCGCCTCTGTACATTTATTTTATTTACCTCAGTCTAGTGAAGAGTGAGACGCGAAACCGGTTAGTTTATAACATTTTGTTTTTGCTTTTACCAGTTTAGTACTAACTGTTGTTGTTGTTGTGATCTTTTTTCTGGGTTTGATTTTTAATTATGTGCATTTTTAATGCCATGATAAAGATTTGTATCGCTAACAATATTCATATATATGATAATGGAAATATTAGCCGTTATCAGAAGGAAACATTTGGTATCCATTGACCGAAAAGCTTGTTGAAATGTATAAAATATTTCTCTTAAAGTATTGATGAGGGTTTCCACCTAACCTTTTATTTGAAGTAGTATAGAATGTCAACATCTCCATTATGTCATTGTTTTCTTTTCGAGTTACATTTGCTCCCCATTTCAGCTGATGCTGTCGTTAAAGGTCCTCGAGTGATATGGTTTCTGCGATTTGGTACCGTTCTTTGTCTGTGATTCTGTAGCGTCAGTCCACAAGGTTATATATAGTTGGATAGTGAGGTCATCACCGAGAGGCGACAGTCTGTTTCGTGACCTGAAGTTTGCGCTCAAGCATGAAACAGACTGTCGCTTCTTGGTGTTAACCTCAGTGTCCGCTTTTATATTTACATACGCTTTATTCATTTTACCCAGATATATGACATGCATTGAAACTATATTTTTATCAAATATATACAGGGTGCGGCAGAAGTAACGAATTCTTTTATTTATTAACGTTTATTGAAGAAAAATAAATTACAGTAATTTCAGAAATCGGTCTCACGCTGTCCGCTGATCTGAGATGGAACAAATACATCGAGTCAATTTCATCATCCACCGCAAGGAAAATTGGCTCCCTGTGCCGAGCCAGGAAATTTTTCACCCCGGAATCGATCCTCCAAATCTATAAATCGACCATTCGCCCTTGCATGGAGTATTGCTGCCATATATGGTCTGGGGCCCCTGCTGTTTGCCCCAGGGTTCTTGATAAGATCCAGAGACGGATATGCAATGTAATTGGTCCTGATCTGTCATCTCGTCTGCAGTCGCTCTCTCACAGACGCGACGTTGCCTCGCTCTGTCTTTTTTACAAATACTTTCACTTTTTCGCTGGTTCCTAGTCCTCATGAATTTAAACGTCCTACGAGGCTGGCATCCCGTTCCCACCCCTTCACCGTTGAAACTGTTAGATGTAGACGTCTCTTCTACTCCAATAGCTTCATGTCTCGCACATCTCGCCTGTGGAACTCCCTTCCTTATTCCTGTTTCCCTGACAAATACAATCTCCAACTATTTAAGTGTAACGTCAATCGACATCTCCAGTTGCCTTGATCTATCCACTTCCCTTCTCCACATCCTTTCACCTTTCATTCCTATCTGCTCTCGCTCCAAATCTTCTGTAACCCCCTTGCCTTGATCGATCCACTATCTTTCTCCACATCCTCTCCTTTACCACTCCTATTTGCTCTTCCTCCAAACCTTCTGTAACCCCTTGCGTGCTAGTGGATTCCAGCCTTGCTTGGGGTGATAAGCTTAAAAATAAAAATAAAAGTATTATCAACAAATCAGAACACGATTTATGATTTTTTTGTTTATTAACAAACATGTTTAACATGTTCAAAGTGTCCAAAGTGATCCCTTTCATGTTCAAGGCAGCGCTGAACCCTGTCAGCAACATTTCTATAAACCATTTCATTTGATTTGTCTACATTAATTTCTGAAAATGTACGAGAAACTGCTTGTATTATTACGGACTTCTTTTCGGTTTGAGCTTGTAAACAAGATTTTTCAGTACACTCCATAAGAGAATGTCTGGTAATGTTAGGTCTGGAAATCGTGATGGCAATGTCTCAACGTCGTCCTTCTCACCTCAGATCGAAATTAAGATTTTAACATTTCTGAACGCTTAAATTATTCTGATTTCTTTTTGTTCAATAGAAGTTAATAAATAAAAATGGGCGTTACTTTTCCTGCACCCTACACACACACACACACACACACACACACACACACATATATATATATATATATATATATATATATATATATATATATATATATATATACACTTTTATATATATATATATTAATTTAAAGAAAACCAGACAAATTTAAGGTTCCATAAGGTTATAATTTATTTCCCCAGGGATCTTTTAGTTCTCTGGATCATCATGAATTTAAATTTACACTTTTTTATGGTAGTATTCAGCCGATGTAAGGTGATATACAGAGGGGTGAGAGATAGTGTAACATACATGGTCGAAATTAGAGAGGGAAGGTGAGAGATAGTGATGCTTTTAAATTTATTTTTATTACAATACTTAATAGAGAGGAAGTGATCAGACATTGACCTATTTAATAATTATTCGCTCTGAATTAACATTGAGCTGTCTGGATTTCATCCTCCTTGGGATTATCTATACGATATATATATATAATATATATATATATATATATATATATATATATATATATATATATATATATAATCGCAAATGTTATTAATGTGGCATTACATTGTACATTAGATATAAGCCTTGAATTCGGCGCTTTGATCATGAAGCTACACCTGAAATCGGCCATTTTTTAGTATGATCTCTTCTGCTCGCAGTTGAGAATTGAACTGAGGAACTTGTGCCCTCCCTTTCACTGATAGATGAACAGCGCTGTCCCTGAGCACTCGTTGAGCAAATGGAATTAACCAAGGTTTGAACCTGGTATCACATTCTCTTGCGGGGAATACAGATTCACTTCGGTGCCGACGGTTGAACTTGGTCAGGGATGTCTTGAAGGGATAACGAAATCTTTACATTGATCCGTAAACGTTGTGCGTTCGCACGACGCATTGCGTGGGAAAAAGCTAAAGTATAATGTTTGCATTAAGCAAGTGATTCGACTGTGTGTGAGAAGGGTAGGCGGCTTGTGCGGGTCTTTAAACACGTGTAAGTGCCTTCTTCCGACAATCTGGCTCTCAAAGGGAGAAGGCAACGTTGTCCGAGATTATATTAGCAGCCACGGCACAGGGCACACTTACGACGTGTTAGCGGATTTAAGTACCGTCATGCTAAGCAACACAATTCCTAATCAATAAAACGGCGAGCTAATCATTACGGGCAATCAAGTTAGTTTAATCATCGGAGGGAAAAGGAGAGTAAATAGTTACGGCGAAAGAGAGTTGTTAATGGTGAGTGGGGAGTCGTTGTTGATCGGAGAAAAAGTGCTGAGAAAGGCGGAAGGGAGGCGATGAGCGGAAGGTGGAATGGAGATCGAAGAATTTGGAGCTGGTCAAGTCCACTGCCCGGAATGCTCCCCACCACCTGACATAAAAGAAAATCCTGCGAGTGGCCATTTACTAGACATTTTAAGTCATAAATGGACAGTCTCGTGAGGTATAACAATCTTCCTCCTGGAGATCTGCTTTTCGCCGGTGGCTGATGGAGAGAAACGAGAAGGGAGATTGGGGCGGGGCGGGTGGTTAGTGGATAGGGATAGCTCTGGAAGGCAAGAGTCTAAATTTGTTTTTATCGCTTTCAGTTCTCTTATAGCCGCCATTACTGCGTCCGCTTCCTTCTCCACTCAACCTCCCTAGGGTTCCGATTTTTTGTTCGTTTTCTTTTCTTTATTCATCATTTCTTTCTTTCCTTATTTCTGACTCCCTCTGAGGAAAAATCATTGTATCTAAAAACACTGTAATATCTAACTTACCTTTTAAGAGTATACAATGTCAGGACCATGTTCATCATATCCTTTTCTAACTCTTCACACGCACGCACGCACGCACGCTCGCGCGCGCGCGCACACACACACATAACATTTGTGAGGCAATCCTTCCTTCATAAATATTTCATTGAATGTGACTGACAAGGAATATTTTGTATCTATCTATATTTCTGAGCTGAGGTATGTACACTATTTACATTATTCCGACTGTTGTCTTCATCTTTGTTGCCATATTTATCACAACGTTTTGGCTGTTGTACGCAGCGGCCTTCTTCAGGTGGTTGGAATGTCGAACTGAACCCCTTATTTCGACATGGCACGTGGAACTAGAACAGTCTACCCCAGCGAGTGAAATAAAGGGTTCAGTTCGACATTCCAATCACCTGAAGAAGGCCGGGGCGTACAACGGCCGAAACGTGATAAATATGACAACAAAGATAAGGACAATAGTCCGAATAATGTAAATATTGTAAGGAATATTTTTTATTAAATTTTTCTAATATTCTTAGAGTATTTCCTTTCTGCGGTCTAAGACAGTATAGAAACTTTTCATAGTGATTATTGCTCCATGGGCTTTCTTTTAATTCATTAGCCATTTTCGATAGGTTCATTGTTAGTATATTTCCATGTATTTACGCTCTTAGTTGTATTGTGTAGAAGTAGTAGTAATTTTTAAGTTGTGATGGATATAAGTAGTCGTAATTCCATGCTGTAGGTGACTTTAAAACACTGCCAAAACGTTTTTCGGAGTTTCAAAGAAAGTAAGATTGAAACCGTTTTATATAAAGCGCTTCAATTATCTTTAAACGTCTTTTACAATTAGATGTTTTTAGAATGACATTCTTATCTACAAGGATTTTTCTTACGGTTGCAGGTTGTTGTGATGAATGTTTAAGTGTTTCCTTATTGAACTTAGCTTAAACGGTTTGTCAGTCAATGACTTAATGACATTGTCTTCTGATCGGCGTAGTTTTTTTGTTTATTGCAAGAATCACAGTCTTATATGGGGCATTGAAATCGATAAATTACATTGGTGGTATGAAGTTTGAAGTTAATAGGTGTGTTATTATTGGTAATTAGGAGGTTGGCAGATTCTTTAATTTTCTGAAGTAAATATGGTAAGTTTCACATGTTTGCCCAGGTAGATGGATGAAATGTATTGTTTTATAATGTATCACATTGCGAATCTATCTTTTTTATAGTATTTGAGTATTTGGTTGCAGTAAAATATATTGATGTTATTTTTAGTATTATTTTAATATTAGTTCACCATATACAAGACCTAAGTGCCACTCAAGGTAGAGGATTACTGAGTGAGATTGTTTTAAGTGAGGGGAAAGTGGAATTAAGAGTGTATTATGAGAACAAGTATCAGTTGACCTTAAACTTAAAGAGAACAAGATTGTAGTTGTCAAGGAAGGATTCTCTCGGGAGCTTGTTCCACAAAGTAACAGTTTTGAAGAAGAAGCTGGAACTTGGTTTTTATCAAAGGAACATGAAGGGGATGGGGATGGTTTGCTACCATGGATATGGTATGGCAGATTCTATTGGTAATATTTTATTTCTGTAGGAATAAACTTATTTGGTTATCAATAATGTACTTGGTAAAATTATTGTTAAACAATGTTTATTTTATATGTTTGTGCTTGCTAAAAAATATTCCTTGGGCAACACCTCCTCCACACACACACACACACACACACACACACACACATAGGAGTAATAAAAATAAAATTTGTTACTTAACTCATATTAAATTGAGCACACACACACACATACATACATACATATATATATATATATATATATATATATATATATATATATGTGTGTGTGTGTGCGTGATGTGTAGTTAGTGTCACGGTTATTGGTGTAGAAAGTGTAATTGCTGAGCCAAGTTCAAAATCCAGCTGAGATTGTAACGTTCACTTTCACACAAATACCTTGGAAAAGATATGTATCCATTTTTCCCCCAATCTATGGATTAAATGTCAGGGGATATTGAGCTCTTTCACTATGGATGGCACCCAGTCTTGGAGAAGGAAAACTGAGGAATTCTTTAGAAATTTCATGGCATACTGTGCAACATTTCTACATTATCAGTTCTTCAGAAAAGTGTGGCTCATTCTTCAGAAGCCTTCACCATTATAAATCAAAGCATCTACGTGGCTAGTTTAATGACACAGTTCTAAGCTCATTTGCTAGGATCTCATGCCTGAAAATTGATGGTAATGTCCATCATATATATATATATATATATAGTGATTGATTGAGAAAAATCATTGAAGATTATGTGTTTATAAACAGTAATTTGGACTTTACTAACCAAACACTTCTCTGTAGCTAAATGTCATAGCAAGTCAGATCAAAAGATGGTTTCTGTATAGAAATACAGGTTCAATTCCCATTAGAGAATGCATATTTTCTACAAAATTTCTCCAACACTCAGGCCGGTAAATGTATTTAATACTGTTTAATTAAAAACATGGCATTTACTTAATTAAATTATATCATATATTAACATATAAACAGAAAATATATTAAATAACTGTTGGACTTAACCCATTTCATTATATATATATATATATATATATATATATATATATATATATAACAACATTTTCAGTGTTATTTTTCCCATTTACAGTGCTGTTTCATGCCAAGCGACATTTCAAATGGGTATCTTTTCTTTAACGGATGGCATTCCCAAGATTTGCTGTTCTTTCTTTCATGAATTTTAAAAGGAATCCATCAGCATGCCAAGAGATTGGAATAATTTCCCTCCTTCTAGTCATTAGATTATGCACATTCTTGAATTCTATAATCTCTCAACCCGCATAGATTACAATTACTTCTTAGGTTTCTCTTTCGCTGTTTTTTTTTTATTCTACTCCATTTTTCCAAAGGGGTTTTCTGTTCTATTTTTATTTCTTGGAATCGTCGTTAAAGAACAGTTCCTCATTTTGAAAACTGTTTAGAATGAAACAATACCATAAATGGAGAAATAAAAATAAAATGTTATCTTTCTTACGTGTTAAAAAGCACTTTTCAAGGAAGTTAAAAATAGAGCATTGTTATATCCATAAGAAAACTGAATATATATATATATATATATATATATATAGAGAGAGAGAGAGAGAGAGAGAGAGAGAAAACAAGTTACGCAGTTCAATTCTTAAGTGCAAGCAGAAAAGAACATGCTGAAAACTGGGCAGTTTCGTTTATAGCTTGGTGATTAAAGCCTTTGATTTAAGGATGACATATTTAGCTGCAGGCTCTCATGCCCCATTGGTATCATTTTATTATCACAGGCAATATTTTAAAAGACCCAGTTTTGTATTTTTTTTCTTATTCTTTCACACTCAGTAAACCACCCTTTTGTCTTACTGGCTTTCTTGCCTTGCTTTGGATGAAATGACTAGCAAAAATTACCACATATAGTAAAGTTATTGCTAAAATGTCACAAAACTAAATCTCCCAGACACAAAATTATTGTTTATTCAACTCTGGATTTTGTCAGTTAATATCAGTGAGTGGGTGTATGACTTTGGGCGTTTTCGCTGAGCATCTATTCTTCTCGCTGTTCTGCCAAAGACTTTGAGTAATTTCTCTCTCAGATGGAATTCTTATATATCTTTTTGTTAACCAGTTGTCCCACATGTGCACATCTGAAGTGCAGCTTGGTCGACCATTCACTAACATCCCACATGAGATGGTAATTGGCACTTGATGGTTATGAGGTTACCCTTCAGGCCAATCTGTTGGTGCACTTGACCTCTCTGGCACACTGGTATGACAAAGTCAACTTCTCTTAGATTTCTGGTATTTCCTGGTCTGAATAACATGCATATTATCGCATACCTAGTATTAGTGATGTTCTTCTTCAGACTAATTCATAAATTTTGTGGAGAAATATAATCATTAAACAGTAAAAATTGTCATGTTTTTGTGGGCACACTATAGAGTTACAATTAATACACCAGCCAAGCAAACTTTAATCATGTAAGGGAGCACAGTTCAAACTTAGTATCACACACACATGACCTTGAGCCATACTAAGCTTAGCGTAGTTCATACCTAAAAGACTACCTCATCATACAAGAGTGGACTGAAAAATTCTATAAAGAAATGATGTTAGAATTGTGAAATCTTGCATGCATTAATCTTATTAATTACTGTATTGTTTATTTTCAGGTAAACTGGCATCTGAATATTCAAAAAAGTAGCAGTTTAATCCTTGTTCCCTATTGAGGATTGGGTTTCAGTTGCTTATAAAGCTTTTTCATTCTATTTCACTCTCCTTGTGACTTTGTGGTATTTTTACATTTTTGTGGGTGAACTAATTTTTAAAAAATCCACACAGAGATAAGTACAAGAGTGAACCAATAAGTCTGGATACTGACATGTAGTTCTTACATAAATTTTGATCTGAAATTGTCACTGGATCATGTTTGAGCAAAATAATTTAAGAGCATTGTCAAGGAAGGAGATTATGTTGAAATATAAATATTTATGAGATACACTCCCATTCATATCAGTATTTTTATCTTGATTTTTATGCTAAAAATGTTTCAGTTATTGTACTCTTGGGCTTTTCTTCATGATTTATGTTGGAATATTTCAGATGAGCAATTATAATTATTATATGCTTTGCTGTTCAGACCACCAATCTCATCTTGGTTGTTATACTCACACCATTTTGGCTGTTGTACTCTCCAGCCTTCTTTCATTATTTATGATGGAATATTTGAGATGAGGAATTATCATTATTATATGCTTTGATATTCAGACCAGCATTCTCATCTTGGTTGTTATACTCAAACCATTTTGGCTGTTGTACTCTGCAGCCTTCTTTCATTATTTATGTTGGAATA
This sequence comes from Acanthosepion esculentum, assembly GCA_964036315.1. Lineage (NCBI taxonomy): Eukaryota > Metazoa > Mollusca > Cephalopoda > Sepiida > Sepiidae > Acanthosepion > Acanthosepion esculentum. The sequence goes on from OZ038479.1 coordinate 92,398,347, forward strand.
TTTGAGATGAGGAATTATCATTATTATATGCTTTGCTATTCAGACCAGCATTCTCATCTTGGTTGTTATACTCAAACCATTTTGGCTGTTGTACTCTCCAGCCTTCTTTCATTATTTATGCTGAAATACTTGAGTAGCTTTTAAGCAATATATACAGTGTGTATTAAAAGTACTTTTATAAAATATGGAACAATGTTCCTCACACCAAAACAAGGACAAAAGTCCATATAAACATGTATCTGCAAATTCTTCATTTTTGAGTTATTAAGTTTAAAGAAATTTTATGGTAGATGGTGCTGTGTTGTCATATAGAATAGGTTACATGTGTCATTCATTTACATTTGTGGCTAGTCTGTCTTCAACTTTTAATGTATGTAGTAATGAGTTAATCAAGAAGTGTTCTGTTTAACAATGGCAGGACATTCGTTTCATTAGCAGGCAGATATGATTTTTACATATAGCTGTGTTAACGGATGCACAGCTGTATCAGATTGTATTTCCAGACCAAAGGCAGCTGAGTCATCCAACCTTTGCTGTTGTTTATCATAACATTGCTGAGACAGGATCCATGTCACTACAAACTATGGACCGAGGAAGACTGAAGCCTGACCATGAAGAATACGTTCTACAGTCTGTCGGAGATGATCTAGGTATCAGCACATGTCAAGTGGCCCTAGTATGTCAAATCTCATAGTACTGCATGGAAGGTACTTCAAGAGCAGCTGCTGTATCCATATCATTTGCAATGTGTGCAGGATCTTAGCTCCCTGATCACTGACCATGGGAGAACTTTTGCAGATAGTTTATTGCACAAACTGCCAATCCATTGTTTGGCTTTTCAATCTTTCTAATATTTGGAAGAGATGGAATAACAAATTTACACAACCAACATTTGTGGGCAGATCAGAATCCCCATGCTACAATACAGGCTCGAACACTAGCATCAGTTTATGATTAATGTGTGGGCTGGGATTGTAGGTGACTGTCTGGTAGATCCATATGTTATGTCAGGAGCTGTCTACAAGGACTTTATTTTGAACAGACTTCCAGACCTGCTAGAGGATGTACCCTTGCTAGTATGAAGACACATGTGGTTCATGGATGATGGGCTCCAGCACATTTTAGTCAAATTGTTCATGATGCACTGGCTGACATCTACCATAAAAGATGGATAGTTTGGGGAGGACGGGTTCCATGGTCTGCACATTTCCTGACCTCAATCCTTTGGCTTTTTCTCTCTCTGGCCACCTAAAACAATTGGTTTAGGCAGCAGACATTAATAATGCAGAGACACTTTGTCAGTGTGTCATGGGGGCCTGGGAAACCATTTGACACTGTGTGGGAGTATTTGAAAGGGTCCACCAGTCAATGATTCAAAGGGATTGAAGCAAGCGGAGGACATTTTGAACATTTGTTGTGTTGTATTGCTGTGTTGAGGTACAATGATGGCCTTTTGGACATATGTTTTTATGGACATCTTACCTCATTTTGGTGTCAGAAGCCTGCACCCAAACTTTTAAAAGGTATTTTTGATACTCCCTATATATATATATATATAGTCAGGCAAATATTCATACATGTATATATGTAGATACAGAGAAAGAAAGAAAGGAGGAGAGATAGTCATGTTTTGAAATTTCAGTTCCATTAGTGAAAAATGACATTTAAATATTAGTGAATTGATGTTTGATGATGAATAAGTTCAATAAGTTGAAAAATTGTTTTCTTTGATAATTGCAATATTGCGTTTTCAAGCATGTGACATGATATTGATTTTCACTTACATCATCAAGTATGTCTCTATATAAGTTATTTTAAAGTCTTTTACTTATATATATATATATATACACACACACACACACAAACATCTGTGTGTGTATGTCAATATACATATATGCATGTATCTTTATATTAATAGAAATCTCATTAAATGTAAATTGGAATACCTTTGTATATATTATATTTCTTTTGTTTACCTATATATATGAGTGTGTGTGTGTGCTGAAGATTGATAAGGTTATTATTTCTTTTAAGATAATATTTAAGAATATTGCTCAACAGAATATGTATTGAGCTCTTTCTAAAATCTACTGCAATTGGTCAGTTTTTGGGTAGACTTTTTCTTGTAGTTGATATATATATATATATATATATATTCTGAAAAATGACAAACTTTATGTCTGCTTCTTTTTATCATAATCCTTTCATATTCACAAATATTTTTCCATACATTACAATTAAATAAGGCAAGAAATGTACTGTAACAATGAGAATCACGTTTTATTTCCCAAGTACATTTCTTGCCTTATTTAATTGTAATATATGGAAAAATATTTGTGAATATGAAAGGATTGTGATAAAAGTAAGTAGACATAATGTTTGTAATTTATTCAATCAGACATGTCTAAAAGAGAATTTGCTTCCTAAATACACACACACACACACATATATATATATATATATGGGTAAATAGCAGGACAGACTGTGTTCTATAGCCTTGGATGGGAACTGGTCTAGGAAAAAGACAACTCTGAATTCAAAACCTACGGGTGGTCATTTGGGGACCTTGTGGCACATAGTGCACCAGTTCTATGTATTCGGCACTTCAAAAAGGGTGGTTGGTTCTGCACAAAGCCTTCACCACTATAATCAAATCATATGTGCTGGTGTCTGGGCTGTCGCTCCTAGGAACTGAGCTGGTTGATCCTCATGCATTGAATATGATGGCAGAGTTCACCATATATATATATATATATATATATATATTATATGTGTTTGTAAATTGTATTTCTTATACTCTCAGATGCTAAATAAAATGGTGAAGGCTATAACGGGAGAAACAGGAATAAATAGGAAAAATAATAATAAATCAAGCTTTACATAAAATGAGAACACCGAATAATCGTTTGTGTGGGGCTCAATAAATGAGTTTTTCAAACTATAACAAGATCTTTAAACAAGACTAAAAATAAATTAATGTCAGTGTCTTTAAGATGTTTTAAGAAAATTGAAAATATTTCTATGAAATCTTACCAGCTTTGGGATATAAATAAAAATATGAATAAGCATGGAGGAGACTACCATGGAGTGAACGCATGAACAACAACAAAGTTTTAGAGAAAATGGAAACAAAAAGAACGCTTATGTAACATCAGATAGAAATAGTTGAAATTTTTAGGGTACATAATGTTGGAAAGAGGGCTTGGAAAATTTGACACTCACAGGACATATTGAAGTTAGAGGGATAGAGGAAAGCAGCACATGATCTGTCTGACAAGCTTGTGTGAATGTTTGGCAGAACAAGGATTAGGAAATATAGTAAAAAGACAAAAATTTTATTAAGGTTTACAAAAGAACAGGAAGTCATGGAGAGCCATGATCACTTATGTCCGGAATGGAAATGGGACATAGAAAAAAAAGTAGGGAGGATGTGCAAGTAGTGTAATGGATATCAGCATGCAAATTGAAATCAGAGAGCTTAGTTCAAATTCTGTGCAAGTTGGTTCACTTTCAAACAAATACTTTTGAGAAAGACATGAATTCATTCCTTTGTCACCCAGTTATAGGTTAAATAACAGGGTAGACTGGGCTCCCCAGCCTGGGTTGAAAACCAGTCTAAGAAAAATAAAACTCTGAATTCCAAATTGTAAAGAAGGCAAGAAGCAAAATATTTTTGAATAATTCCTGGCATTCACGGATAATGAAGACAAATCTGTTAAGAGCCTATTTCCTGAAGGAACATGGTAGTAAAAAACATAACAGTGAGTAGTCAGGGTCCTAATCAGCTCTAGGTAGCTGGTGGAACCCCAAAATTAGCAAACTGTGGTGGGAGGGGAAGTTTATTTGGCATTTGATTGTACATGTATATGCCTGCAGATATGCTAATAAGGATATACATATATGTTCATATTTGCATATGCTGTTCTAAAAGTAATGCCTCCTATTTTATTATGTCAGCCAGTGAGATTAAATTTTGATTTTGATGGTATGCCTGAAGATGGTGAACTTTCCTGTAAATAACATATAATGTTTTTGTCTTGTTAATTATAGCAGTCTTGCAAAATAACTTAAAAATAACATTAAATTGCATACCAAACACAGTTGTATCATAAGATTTCTCCATGCAGCAAAAAACTCACCACTGACATCAATCAGCCCTTCCTCAACATTTGTGGAGGGCAAAAAATGGATCTGAACACAGTTAGGCACTAAGAAGTTTCACCATTCTCATTCATCAGTGGTAGTTAAACATTTGCAGAGACCAAACAGTGGATATGAGCAATGTGTTTCAACAGTGGTGACAGTGAGGAAAGCCATATTTCATTTTGTCCTTCATAGTCACTTGTTAATCACTGCTAAAATTCATAGCCAATTGTGGTAATTAGTGTTTTGTCAGTGAAAACCAGCTCAGTCCAATAATTTATCTGTTTTAATTTCAATGGAAACACCAAGAGGCATCAGTTTTGGTGTATTTCTCATGCTTGTCTTCAGAGTGATTTGCTTTATGAAGATAAGACAATAGTTGATTTATCAGGAAAGTGACTTCTCGATATTATTGGCCTGTGGAGCATGATCCCAGTTGTAGCATCATTGGAAATTGCCTGAAAACCATGCCACAAGTTGATTAAAGCCTTTTGAGTGACTTTGGGTACATGGAATTGTTCACCAATGGATGTGCTAGCATGAAGTTACAAGTCATCGTAACCAAGGGTTTGAGCACATTGGCCTTGTTTGAACTGTTGATAATGCCAGATGATGTCCTCTCTCCCTAAAACTGTAACTAAGGTCCACTCAGCATAGTTGCTGTATCAACTACAGGTGTGCTATATGACTTTGCTCACTATGAAATGATTAAAATATATATATTGTGGGGGTATAGTAGATAAAATGTTTGCACTTCAACCATAGGGACCGAGACTTGAATATTATCATTGTCGATTTGTCAAAGAAGTAACTTCTTAATACTATCAACCTAGGGAAGGGATCCATGCATGAAAAAAAGCCCACAGGCTGACCTGAGTCTTGTGAGAGAAATTGGGTAGGCAAAACTGTTTGGAATCCATTGATGGCTGTGCTAGCACAAAATCACAAGTCATTACAACTGAGACCTTGAATGTAATAGCTGTTGGTTCCAACCCATATTGGAATTACTGCAAATACATCACCCTCCCTAAGTTTATAGATAAAACATGCAGATGCATGCTGGGATTTCTTCCAAGTCAATAAAATAGGCCACTTCTCAGTCTCATTCAACTTAGTTCTGTTCTTTCTTGTCTTGAAGTCAGAATGCTGCCATTGCTTGTTTGTATCTCTTTTGTTTGTTAACACCAGTCTTAGTTTGTGAGCTTTTTACCTTATTACTGTTGCTTTACCTTGCATATATTGTTTGGCTACTTAATATTATTTTTGCCCTGTTCTTTTCTTTCTCTTGTTATTGTAAACTTGGTCATTTCTGTCTGTTAGGCATTTCTGACAATTACATTTAACAATAGGCAATTACTCTGTCATGGCTTTATTCAGAATGCCAGAATATGCACCATCTTTCAGAAACTGTAACTAAAATCTGTTTTGCATAGTTGCAGTGTAAATTACTGGCACAATCTGATAGAAATGCACCAGTAGCTCAAAATAATTACTCTTTCCAACAAAAACTGAGGCTACTATTTGCTAAGAATCACAAAAATTGGACAATAGAAATTTGAAAAACATATTGGCTTCTCCAATGAGTCTTGATTTCTGCTGTGCCAGAATTTGTTGTAAACAACATGGATCAATACTGATTTATATCAGCAGTTCAGGCTGGTAGTGGTAGTGGGTGGTATAATGGTATGTGGAATATTTTCTTGGCATATTTATGAACCTTTCATATCAATAAAAGCTAGTTTAAAATTCCACAACTTACCTGTGTATTGTGAGTGAACATGTGCCTCAGTTTATGACAACGGTGCCCGCATCCACTTGTTCAATATTTACGGCCATATTTGAGATTAGATATTACATAATATCTCAGTTTTCCCACTGCTGTAATGTAGTTTCCTTGTGTCTTTCCTATAATTATTTTATCCTAATTGTTCTGATGAACATTCTTATACGGTTCCTAGACTTTATGTATTTAAGTGCAGCACTAGGTTGGTGGCAAGATCTCATCATTTTACTCTTGAAATGGCTAGATGTAACCCTAAGTTCTATGCTAACAGTTTCTTTTCTAGCAATTCTCATCTGTAGAACTCTCTTCCAGCTTCTTGCTTTCCAGTCAAGTTTGATCTTCAAAAATTTAAATGCCACCTCAATCGTTATCTTCTGTCTTCTTAATTCCTGTTCTTTTGTTGTTCTCACTCTTTAATAATGTTTTTCTTATATTCTTTCAACCTCAGTAACCCCCTGTGTCTTAGTGGTTTTGTTGCCTTGTTTGAGGTGAAATGATTGATTCTAAGGACAATTTTTGATCTGTCAATAAGTATATTGATTTCTGAAAAGCCTTCTTTGTTATTTCGATATACTGTCAAATTATTGTGCCATAGTTTTCCTCATTTGAATTTGACATAATTTGCCTTTACTGGCATTCATGTTTTTAGGAAATTACTTAATAGATGTAGGTACCTCTTGTTTGGCTTTTCAAAAAAATATTTATGAATGAAATGCTTGTAATTTTAGAGAACATTTATTTTTTTTTAGTGGAGATTACAATTATTGATCTCTGATTCTTAAAATACTCTCTCATGAATAACACAATTAGTTAAAAAGCAAAATACAATAAACCAATTATACTTTTATACTTCATGTTCATACGAACTCATTCACCCTCAGGCTATCTTCTACTTGGCAACAAAAGATGAATATTCATTTGAAGAGAAATGTTTATCTTAGCAATTAACATAACTTAATTCGTACAAAGATATCCTTATTTAAAACTTCTTCATTAAAGTGTATATTATTTCAAAAACCTCTCAGGAAAATAACCAAAAAAATAAATAACGTTTCAATAGGAATTTTCTCTCTGACTATTTCTCTTTCATTAAAAAATGGCTTCATACATTCAAAACTGAACTTTTCATTTTGTAATCTAAAAATATGGCCTTTTTTTCTGTTGCACAGGGATAAAGTGTCATTGCCAGTACTGGAGTTCGAACACCGATCACTGGTGAGCAAACACAGGTGAATCCATTTCTAATAAGTAGACCATGTGATCATAAAGTAAAGGTATATATGGGAATTAGTGTCATGTCTAAGTGATTGTGATACTCTATACTATCCTACACTATTTACATTATTTGGACTATTGTTCTTATCTTTGTTGCTATATTTATCACAACATTATCACAACTGAAGAAGGCCAGCAGAGCGTACAATGGCCGAAACATTGTGATAAATATGGCAACAAAGATGAGGACAATAGTCTGAATAATGTAAATAGTGTACATAATACCTCATTTTAGAAATATAGACAGATACTATACTATCCTCTATACTATTTCTCTATACTGATCATTCTTGGATTACTATTCAGTGTTTATTATTCAAACTAGTGCAAGTATTATTCCAAGGAGTTACTACTATTATCTATGATTCCAAAGTTTTGACTACAACAAGCATTATGAACGTGATAATGAGTATTCATTGACATCACAAAAGTTACGAGTAAGCCTCTGACATCACAAAAGTTACGAGTAAGCCTCTGACATCACAAAAGTTTCCAAGATCTTGGCTTATCATTCCTGGGATTAGTACCCACATCTTTTTTACAAAAAAATGAATAACAATAAAATTAGAAAAAATTTAAATTAGAATGTTTCTCACTATTTTTACTATTTTAAAACAATGGCCTCTCATATTCAAAATACAACTTTTTTTTATTTTTGTTGTAGTATCCTCCCTATTATGGACTCTTCCACTTACTATACAGTAGTAGGAAAAGTAAGCCTCAGGGGAACGGTGATATAGACTGAACGCTGGTCAACCAATACACACTCCCAAGTTGTGTAACACACTTCTGTTCAATACGCTATTTATCTGCAACCTCTTGTTTTGTTATTTCGTAACCAATAACTTGGTCACAACAATTTTATAATCGGAAACATGCTGAGCAATCATTTTGAAATTTCAAATCCAGTTTTTCAGACGAATGAAGGCAAAAAGTAAGTAAAAATAAAAATAAAAACTAACATTTCAGTCAAAATTTTCTTTTTACGTTTCTCTTGTAAAACCGACCTCTCATATTCAAAGTATGACTTTTATTCATTTTATAATCAAAAAGATGTTGGACAATCATTCTAGGATTTCAACATTTTTCTGGTGAATAAATAAATAAATAATAGAAAACAAAACTAGAAAAGGAAAAAGGTATTCCCAAGAAAGATACTACCAGCTTTTCTGCTTCCACTCTGCCACCTCTGATGACCGGCTTGCATTCTGAGAAGATACTAATTTTACAATAACAGTCGAATGTTGGTTATTGATGTCACTTGTCTCTACCTCTATGACTTGCAAATCTCTCTATCTGTCTGACTGATTGATCTAAATAAGGTGGCAATCATCTATGCCGACAATGTACAGACATTGTGAAAAAACAAACATGTAGTGGTAGACGTTGACGGATACAACTACAGACTAGGGAGCTTAAACATTTTTAGGTCAAGTGATGCACTTTGACAATACTTTGCATGGATGACCTCAACAAAATTACATGCTCAAAATATGTATCTGTCCAAGGCAAGAAATCTTTTTAGCTTGAAAACAGTGGATTTTTACAAGAAAATAGAAAGATAGAGAAGCAGTCATGTTTATTTTACTATTTGGTTTTCTGAAAGTGCAGGTAAATGCTTATACTTCAAAACATTGATTGGGAAACTAGTCTTATAAATCATTGTGTATAAAGCCAATTTAACACAGGATAATGAATAGCAAGTACAGTCTGGTTGACCATTACGACTAAGTACTGAGTTTCATTCTTACTGTGAGCTCCAGATAAGATCTTTCATTAAACAACCCAACTACACCAACAGTTAATCATCTATAATGCATTTTCATAGTAAAATTATTTATAATTCTTTTTTCATAGTAAATCATTTGCATTATTAACTTCAAAGTTGAAGGAGAAATTATTGAGATTTAAACACTTATTTTGCTGATAGATTATTTCAATAAAAATTAATAACGATAAAAAAATATCAGTAACGTGAAAAGTAGAATCAGAAAGTCTATTTGAAATTTTGGTAGTCTTTTGCACAAATGTCATTGGGAAAGGCATGAAACTATCTTCTTCTTCCAGCTGTGTGTTAAATAGCAGGGTAGACTTGCCTCCTTAGTGGCAAACAGTCTCGGAGATAGCTTACTCTGAATCCAAAACAGTGAAGAAAGCAACAGAAAAACATTCCACATTTTTCTCAAGAATTCATAGCAATTCACAAATATTAAAAAGTTTGTTTAAAGAAATAAAATTATTGGTATTTATTAATCCCGTGTTAGACACTTGAGATATTTTGTTACCCCCACCTCAATTTTTAAAGTACTCATAATTGTTAGTCAGCAACCTGTTTCCTTTCCTCCCTCCCACTATTTTCCTGACTCAGTGAGGGTGTGTAGCACATGGTGTGGCAAAGTTGTAGCTCAGTTGTTATGAGAGGCAGATGCCAGGGGACTATCCATTTTTGGAAATCCAAGATGTCTAACAAAGGGTTAAGCTTAATCTTTATCTAGCACAAGCACAAATGACCTAAGAAAGATTGTGTTGCATCCATCTTCCTTGCGGGAAGAGACACGCAGTCTGCTTTGAAAATCAGCATTCAAAAGCCTTATTGCAAGCACCAACCACCGACTTTGTGAGAAAATATGCAACTTTTTCAGCCACTTAATAATGTATTTCTCAGTGATATCCTCTCCCTGTCAAAACTGATATAATAATGTGTATGGAATGAATTTGATTTATAATCTGCTGTCTGTTCTCCCTTTACCTTGTAAAATCCACTTGTTAACTAATTGTGGAAGCACCTCTGTTCTTAAAAGTATTTCATTCAAATAAAATAATATTTTTAAAAAATAAGCAACTTGTTTATAAGCAGCTGTACTCAACTCTGACAGCATCTTAAGCAACTACACTATTGACGTCAGTGTGGCTTCAATAGCCTTAAAAAAGTGAAAAGTAAAATTAAACCAAAAGAATGGCTAGATATGTTATTATTTACTATATTAAAGAAATCTAATTCAGTTACATTGAAATGTTCTGAAATGTTCTATTTATTAGACCCAAACATACAACAATATAAGCAAGGTAGTTACTAATTCTTGTGCACTTACTTAGCAACACAAGTATTGGTCAAAATCGAACTTGCTTATTAAAATTTTATTTTACATTTAATTCTTTGCATAGATTGATATTAAGATGAACATGCCTATTACTTTGACTGGTGCTTACTGATGTAACTTTTGTAGCCTAACTTCTAACTTTATAGTTACAGGAGGCATTACTCAAGGCTAATAATTAAATACCTTATTAATAAGTCAGGAGATCAGACTGATAATATTTGCTTTTTATTTCTTTTGTTTCATATTAGCTTTCTTTGAACATTTTTACTTTTAATAATTTAAAATTTTTATTGCCAAGATAAAATTTCTAGATCACTCATGCAAATTGCAAAATTGCAAAAATTATCTAAACATTTACGTCATGTTTTGATGGTACATGTCATATATGCTTTCTTTGGATAACCTATTTAAAAAAGCAGAATTCTTTTTTACATATGACAACAGAATTAACTGTAGGGAGAAAAAACCTAGATAACTCATGCAGAATATATAACCAGTGCTGTTGCCATCATCTTTTTAATGGTAGATTCTATCTGTAATAAATAAATTGTAAGGGATACACTTGTGATGGTGAGTAAAGTAGTTTCTTACCCCTAACTAGCACCAGAAGTTGATGTTCAAGACTAGATAAAAGCCAGTATTTTAAATGCTGGGTTTTAGGGCAAGAGCTCATCATTTGAAAAATTCAGAGAATATTATTGTACTATACAAATAGAAGTTTCTTTTCTGTCAATCACAATATATTAGATATCACCAATATCTGACACCTCTTTTAATCTCGTCAAAATTCCAAAGTAAGTATCTCTATTTCTTCACATCTCTACTTCATCTGTGAAGAAATTGTCCACTATTCACTACCATATAGGAGGATTGACATTACACCACAGTTTAGCATGCTTTTCTTTGTTTTTAACAACATTTTCCTGTTTCTTAATACTTTGTTTAGTTTTGAAGGTATTTTTTTACTATTCTAATGTACCTTTGGATTTCAGCATCCCATTTTCCATCATCTCTTAAAACAGTTCCCAGATATTTAAATTTCTGTACTTGCTAGATTTTGACATCAGTTTTTTTTTTATTTTTTTTTTTTTAAAGTATTTCACCCCAAGCAAAGGCGGGAGTGCCAGTAGTACACAAGGGACTACAAAGAGTGTAAGTAAGGGAAAAGACTGCGTATAGGGGTGGTGGGGGGTTGGTTGAGGAAAGGATAAAAAAAAGAATGGGGGAATATAAAAATAAGAACAGGCATCCAGGCAATAGTAGATGTCGATTGACATTACATTTAAATTTTTGAAGATTATAGTTATCAGAGAGGAAAGTAAGAGGAAGGGAGTTCCACTGTCAGGAAGTTTGAGAGAAGCTGTTGGAGTTGAAGAGGTGGTTACTTTCAACTGTTTTGACAGTAAAATTGGTGGGACCGAGATGCGAACTTAGTAGCACACTTACAAGTGAAAATAGCTCATCAGAGCAGATGCCATGAAAATATTTATAGAAAACACAGAGAGGAAAGCAACATTACATCAGTGAGAAAGTGACTGGAGGTCAAGACCCCAAGTTAGGACTGATCACAGTGCATATCCATCTTTGGATTTTTAAAGAATTTTGGGATGAACAGCAGGGGCACCAGACCATATATGGCATATATTTCATGCATGGATCAATGGTAGATAGTATTCGCAAAGTACAGATAAGACAAATTGTTCAGAATTCAAATGATTAAGAAAGTCATCATCTAGCCAACCTTGTCTAAAGGATTTTATATGCCATGTCTTCTTGTCACTTTAGAACTTGGGTAATCATGTCTCACCACACCCTCTTGTCTTTTCTTATTCTTGGTTACTTTTGACCCTTCAACATCCCTCATTGTCTCTGTTTTGCTATTTATTCAATGCGAAAATCTTTTGTTTCTTAATACTTTGCTTAGCCTTTGGAATGCATCTTACATTCTTCTAATGTGTCTTTGGATTTGGGTGATGCAATTTACCTACTTTTCTTGATTTTGACATCCCCAGTGTGTAGTTGTCAAGTTTACTGACAACCATGCATTCTGTCTTCAAGGGACTACAGTATAAAGAAACACGGAGAATGATGACAGTAACATATGTAAATAAAACAAAATAGGTGATTAGCAGTCAGGCATTGGTTTATGTTGCATAAGTTCATTTAGCATTTTAGGAAAAGCATAAATTCACTTCTCTTTATGTGCTCTTCCATTGTAAAAATGTCTCATCACTGAAATGCCATTGTGCTTGATAAAGTGAATGAACACTTGATGAAACCACTCTCCCATAATTATCTTACCTAAAAATGCAGTAGCAGCAAAATCTGTTACATTCAAATTCAGATTAGTAGAGGTCAAGAAGATTAGTGGAAAATTTATGTATGGGCTTTGGTAATCCTCAAAAGAAATGCGCTGCAAATTGGTAATGATGTATGAAGAGGTTGAAGCAGTTAATGCATTACTAATGGGTTTTAAAATTTAAAGCTGAAATTCATTTTGGATAATTGAAATGTATCTAAAATAGTTTTCTTGATAATAAGCAAAATATGATGAAATCATTTTCAAAATTACTATGATGACGTAAAAAGGATTTGATGCCAAGTGAATATCACTGTTATTTATGTTTGTGTATGAGACAGATTTGTCGGAAATATTATTTGCTTTGCTATTCAGACCAGCATGTTCATCTCTGTTGTTATACTCACACCATTTTGGCTGTTGTACTCTCCAGCCTTCTTTCATTATTTATGTTGGAATATTTGAGATGAGGAATTATCATTATTATATGCTTTGCTATTCAGACCAGCATTCTCATCTTGGTTGTTATACTCACACCATTTTGGCTGTTGTACTCTCCAGCCTTCATTATTTATGTTGGAATATTTGAGATGAGGAATTATCATTATTATATGCTTTGCTATTCAGACCAGCATTCTCATCTTGGTTGTTATACTCACACCATTTTGACTGTTGTACTCTCCAGCCTTCATTATTTATGTTGGAATATTTGAGATGAGGAATTATCATTATTATATGCTTTGCTATTCAGACCAGCATTCTCATCTTGGTTGTTATACTCACACCATTTTGGCTGTTGTACTCTCCAGCCTTCTTTCATTATTTATATTGGAATATTTGAGATGAGGAATTATCATTATTATAAGCTTTGCTATTCAGACCAGCATTCTCATCTTGGTTGTTATACTCACACCATTTTGGCTGTTGTACTCTCCAGCCTTCTTTCATTATTTATGTTGGAATATTTGAGATGAGGAATTATCATTATTATATGCTTTGCTATTCAGACCAGCATTCTCATCTTGGTTGTTATACTCACACCATTTTGGCTGTTGTACTCTCCAGCCTTCTTTCATTATTTATGTTGGAATATTTGAGATGAGGAATTATCATTATTATAAGCTTTGCTATTCAGACCAGCATTCTCATCTTGGTTGTTATACTCACACCATTTTGGCTGTTGTACTCTCCAGCCTTCTTTCATTATTTATGTTGGAATATTTGAGATGAGGAATTATCATTATTATAAGCTTTGCTATTCAGACCAGCATTCTCATCTTGGTTGTTATACTCACACCATTTTGGCTGTTGTACTCTCCAGCCTTCTTTCATTATTTATGTTGGAATATTTGAGATGAGGAATTATCATTATTATAAGCTTTGCTATTCAGACCAGCATTCTCATCTTGGTTGTTATACTCACACCATTTTGGCTGTTGTACTCTCCAGCCTTCATTATTTATGTTGGAATATTTGAGATGAGGAATTATCATTATTATATGCTTTGCTATTCAGACCAGAATTCTCATCTTGGTTGTTATACTCACACCATTTTGGCTGTTGTACTCTCCAGCCTTCTTTCATTATTTATGTTGGAATATTTGAGATGAGGAATTATCATTATTATAAGCTTTGCTATTCAGACCAGCATTCTCATCTTGGTTGTTATACTCACACCATTTTGGCTGTTGTACTCTCCAGCCTTCATTATTTATGTTGGAATATTTGAGATGAGGAATTATCATTATTATATGCTTTGCTATTCAGACCAGCATGCTCATCTTTGTTGTTATACTCACACCATTTTGGCTGTTGTACTCTCCAGCCTTCTTTCATTATTTATGTTGGAATATTTGAGATGAGGAATTATCATTATTATATGCTTTGCTATTCAGACCAGCATTCTCATCTTGGTTGTTATACTCAAACCATTTTGGCTGTTGTACTCTCCAGCCATCTTTCATTATTTATGTTGGAATATTTGAGATGAGGAATTATCATTATTATATGCTTTGCTATTCAGACCAGCATTCTCATCTTGGTTGTTATACTCACACCATTTTGGCTGTTGTACTCTCCAGCCTTCATTATTTATGTTGGAATATTTGAGATGAGGAATTATCATTATTATATGCTTTGCTATTCAGACCAGCATTCTCATCTTGGTTGTTATACTCACACCATTTTGGCTGTTGTACTCTCCAGCCTTCATTATTTATGTTGGAATATTTGAGATGAGGAATTATCATTATTATATGCTTTGCTATTCAGACCAGCATTCTCATCTTGGTTGTTATACTCACACCATTTTGGCTGTTGTACTCTCCAGCCTTCATTATTTATGTTGGAATATTTGAGATGAGGAATTATCATTATTATATGCTTTGCTATTCAGACCAGAATTCTCATCTTGGTTGTTATACTCACACCATTTTGGCTGTTGTACTCTCCAGCCTTCTTTCATTATTTATGTTGGAATATTTGAGATGAGGAATTATCATTATTATAAGCTTTGCTATTCAGACCAGCATTCTCATCTTGGTTGTTATACTCACACCATTTTGGCTGTTGTACTCTCCAGCCTTCATTATTTATGTTGGAATATTTGAGATGAGGAATTATCATTATTATATGCTTTGCTATTCAGACCAGCATGCTCATCTTTGTTGTTATACTCACACCATTTTGGCTGTTGTACTCTCCAGCCTTCTTTCATTATTTATGTTGGAATATTTGAGATGAGGAATTATCATTATTATATGCTTTGCTATTCAGACCAGCATTCTCATCTTGGTTGTTATACTCAAACCATTTTGGCTGTTGTACTCTCCAGCCATCTTTCATTATTTATGTTGGAATATTTGAGATGAGGAATTATCATTATTATATGCTTTGCTATTCAGACCAGCATTCTCATCTTGGTTGTTATACTCACACCATTTTGGCTGTTGTACTCTCCAGCCTTCATTATTTATGTTGGAATATTTGAGATGAGGAATTATCATTATTATATGCTTTGCTATTCAGACCAGCATTCTCATCTTGGTTGTTATACTCACACCATTTTGGCTGTTGTACTCTCCAGCCTTCATTATTTATGTTGGAATATTTGAGATGAGGAATTATCATTATTATATGCTTTGCTATTCAGACCAGCATTCTCATCTTGGTTGTTATACTCACACCATTTTGGCTGTTGTACTCTCCAGCCTTCTTTCATTATTTATATTGGAATATTTGAGATGAGGAATTATCATTATTATAAGCTTTGCTATTCAGACCAGCATTCTCATCTTGGTTGTTATACTCACACCATTTTGGCTGTTGTACTCTCCAGCCTTCTTTCATTATTTATGTTGGAATATTTGAGATGAGGAATTATCATTATTATATGCTTTGCTATTCAGACCAGCATTCTCATCTTGGTTGTTATACTCACACCATTTTGGCTGTTGTACTCTCCAGCCTTCTTTCATTATTTATGTTGGAATATTTGAGATGAGGAATTATCATTATTATATGCTTTGCTATTCAGACCAGAATTCTCATCTTGGTTGTTATACTCACACCATTTTGGCTGTTGTACTCTCCAGCCTTCTTTCATTATTTATGTTGGAATATTTGAGATGAGGAATTATCATTATTATAAGCTTTGCTATTCAGACCAGCATTCTCATCTTGGTTGTTATACTCACACCATTTTGGCTGTTGTACTCTCCAGCCTTCATTATTTATGTTGGAATATTTGAGATGAGGAATTATCATTATTATATGCTTTGCTATTCAGACCAGAATTCTCATCTTGGTTGTTATACTCACACCATTTTGGCTGTTGTACTCTCCAGCCTTCTTTCATTATTTATGTTGGAATATTTGAGATGAGGAATTATCATTATTATAAGCTTTGCTATTCAGACCAGCATTCTCATCTTGGTTGTTATACTCACACCATTTTGGCTGTTGTACTCTCCAGCCTTCATTATTTATGTTGGAATATTTGAGATGAGGAATTATCATTATTATATGCTTTGCTATTCAGACCAGAATTCTCATCTTGGTTGTTATACTCACACCATTTTGGCTGTTGTACTCTCCAGCCTTCTTTCATTATTTATGTTGGAATATTTGAGATGAGGAATTATCATTATTATAAGCTTTGCTATTCAGACCAGCATTCTCATCTTGGTTGTTATACTCACACCATTTTGGCTGTTGTACTCTCCAGCCTTCATTATTTATGTTGGAATATTTGAGATGAGGAATTATCATTATTATATGCTTTGCTATTCAGACCAGCATGCTCATCTTTGTTGTTATACTCACACCATTTTGGCTGTTGTACTCTCCAGCCTTCTTTCATTATTTATGTTGGAATATTTGAGATGAGGAATTATCATTATTATATGCTTTGCTATTCAGACCAGCATTCTCATCTTGGTTGTTATACTCAAACCATTTTGGCTGTTGTACTCTCCAGCCATCTTTCATTATTTATGTTGGAATATTTGAGATGAGGAATTATCATTATTATATGCTTTGCTATTCAGACCAGCATTCTCATCTTGGTTGTTATACTCACACCATTTTGGCTGTTGTACTCTCCAGCCTTCTTTCATTATTTATGTTGGAATATTTGAGATGAGGAATTATCATTATTATATGCTTTGCTATTCAGACCAGCATTCTCATCTTGGTTGTTATACTCACACCATTTTGGCTGTTGTACTCTCCAGCCTTCTTTCATTATTTATGTTGGAATATTTGAGAGGAGGAATTATCATTATTATATGCTTTGCTATTCAGACCAGCATTCTCATCTTGGTTGTTATACTCAAACCATTTTGGCTGTTGTACTCTCCAGCCATCTTTCATTATTTATGTTGGAATATTTGAGATGAGGAATTATCATTATTATATGCTTTGCTATTCAGACCAGAATTCTCATCTTGGTTGTTATACTCAAACCATTTTGGCTGTTGTACTCTCCAGCCATCTTTCATTATTTATGTTGGAATATTTGAGATGAGGAATTATCATTATTATATGCTTTGCTATTCAGACCAGCATTTTCATCTTGGTTGTTATACTCACACCATTTTGGCTGTTGTACTCTCCAGCCTTCATTATTTATGTTGGAATATTTGAGATGAGGAATTATCATTATTATATGCTTTGCTATTCAGACCAGAATTCTCATCTTGGTTGTTATACTCACACCATTTTGGCTGTTGTACTCTCCAGCCTTCTTTCATTATTTATGTTGGAATATTTGAGATGAGGAATTATCATTATTATAAGCTTTGCTATTCAGACCAGCATTCTCATCTTGGTTGTTATACTCACACCATTTTGGCTGTTGTACTCTCCAGCCTTCTTTCATTATTTATGTTGGAATATTTGAGATGAGGAATTATCCTTATTATATGCTTTGCTATTCAGACCAGCATTCTCATCTTGGTTGTTATACTCACACCATTTTGGCTGTTGTACTCTCCAGCCTTCTTTCATTATTTATGATGGAATATTTGAGATGAGGAATTATCATTATTATATGCTTTGCTATTCAGACCAGCATTCTCATCTTGGTTGTTATACTCACACCATTTTGGCTGTTGTACTCTCCAGCCTTCTTTCATTATTTATGTTGGAATATTTGAGATGAGGAATTATCCTTATTATATGCTTTGCTATTCAGACCAGCATTCTCATCTTGGTTGTTATACTCACACCATTTTGGCTGTTGTACTCTCCAGCCTTCTTTCATTATTTATGTTGGAATATTTGAGATGAGGAATTATCATTATTATATGCTTTGCTATTCAGACCAGCATTCTCATCTTGGTTGTTATACTCACACCATTTTGGCTGTTGTACTCTCCAGCCTTCTTTCATTATTTATGTTGGAATATTTGAGAGGAGGAATTATCATTATTATATGCTTTGCTATTCAGACCAGCATTCTCATCTTGGTTGTTATACTCACACCATTTTGGCTGTTGTACTCTCCAGCCTTCTTTCATTATTTATGTTGGAATATTTGAGATGAGGAATTATCATTATTATATGCTTTGCTATTCAGACCAGCATTCTCATCTTGGTTGTTATACTCACACCATTTTGGCTGTTGTACTCTCCAGCCTTCTTTCATTATTTATGATGGAATATTTGAGATGAGGAATTATCATTATTATATGCTTTGCTATTCAGACCAGCATTCTCATCTTGGTTGTTATACTCACACCATTTTGGCTGTTGTACTCTCCAGCCTTCTTTCATTATTTATGTTGGAATATTTGAGATGAGGAATTATCATT
Source organism: Acanthosepion esculentum (assembly GCA_964036315.1). Taxonomy (NCBI): domain Eukaryota; kingdom Metazoa; phylum Mollusca; class Cephalopoda; order Sepiida; family Sepiidae; genus Acanthosepion; species Acanthosepion esculentum. The sequence goes on from OZ038479.1 coordinate 92,417,262, forward strand.
ATTATAAGCTTTGCTATTCAGACCAGCATTCTCATCTTGGTTGTTATACTCACACCATTTTGGCTGTTGTACTCTCCAGCCTTCTTTCATTATTTATGTTGGAATATTTGAGATGAGGAATTATCCTTATTATATGCTTTGCTATTCAGACCAGCATTCTCATCTTGGTTGTTATACTCACACCATTTTGGCTGTTGTACTCTCCAGCCTTCTTTCATTATTTATGATGGAATATTTGAGATGAGGAATTATCATTATTATATGCTTTGCTATTCAGACCAGCATTCTCATCTTGGTTGTTATACTCACACCATTTTGGCTGTTGTACTCTCCAGCCTTCTTTCATTATTTATGTTGGAATATTTGAGATGAGGAATTATCCTTATTATATGCTTTGCTATTCAGACCAGCATTCTCATCTTGGTTGTTATACTCACACCATTTTGGCTGTTGTACTCTCCAGCCTTCTTTCATTATTTATGTTGGAATATTTGAGATGAGGAATTATCATTATTATAAGCTTTGCTATTCAGACCAGCATTCTCATCTTGGTTGTTATACTCACACCATTTTGGCTGTTGTACTCTCCAGCCTTCTTTCATTATTTATGTTGGAATATTTGAGATGAGGAATTATCCTTATTATATGCTTTGCTATTCAGACCAGCATTCTCATCTTGGTTGTTATACTCACACCATTTTGGCTGTTGTACTCTCCAGCCTTCTTTCATTATTTATGATGGAATATTTGAGATGAGGAATTATCATTATTATATGCTTTGCTATTCAGACCAGCATTCTCATCTTGGTTGTTATACTCACACCATTTTGGCTGTTGTACTCTCCAGCCTTCTTTCATTATTTATGTTGGAATATTTGAGATGAGGAATTATCCTTATTATATGCTTTGCTATTCAGACCAGCATTCTCATCTTGGTTGTTATACTCACACCATTTTGGCTGTTGTACTCTCCAGCCTTCTTTCATTATTTATGTTGGAATATTTGAGATGAGGAATTATCATTATTATATGCTTTGCTATTCAGACCAGCATTCTCATCTTGGTTGTTATACTCACACCATTTTGGCTGTTGTACTCTCCAGCCTTCTTTCATTATTTATGTTGGAATATTTGAGATGAGGAATTATCCTTATTATATGCTTTGCTATTCAGACCAGCATTCTCATCTTGGTTGTTATACTCACACCATTTTGGCTGTTGTACTCTCCAGCCTTCTTTCATTATTTATGATGGAATATTTGAGATGAGGAATTATCATTATTATATGCTTTGCTATTCAGACCAGCATTCTCATCTTGGTTGTTATACTCACACCATTTTGGCTGTTGTACTCTCCAGCCTTCTTTCATTATTTATGTTGGAATATTTGAGATGAGGAATTATCCTTATTATATGCTTTGCTATTCAGACCAGCATTCTCATCTTGGTTGTTATACTCACACCATTTTGGCTGTTGTACTCTCCAGCCTTCTTTCATTATTTATGATGGAATATTTGAGATGAGGAATTATCATTATTATATGCTTTGCTATTCAGACCAGCATTCTCATCTTGGTTGTTATACTCACACCATTTTGGCTGTTGTACTCTCCAGCCTTCTTTCATTATTTATGTTGGAATATTTGAGATGAGGAATTATCCTTATTATATGCTTTGCTATTCAGACCAGCATTCTCATCTTGGTTGTTATACTCACACCATTTTGGCTGTTGTACTCTCCAGCCTTCTTTCATTATTTATGTTGGAATATTTGAGATGAGGAATTATCATTATTATAAGCTTTGCTATTCAGACCAGCATTCTCATCTTGGTTGTTATACTCACACCATTTTGGCTGTTGTACTCTCCAGCCTTCTTTCATTATTTATGTTGGAATATTTGAGATGAGGAATTATCCTTATTATATGCTTTGCTATTCAGACCAGCATTCTCATCTTGGTTGTTATACTCACACCATTTTGGCTGTTGTACTCTCCAGCCTTCTTTCATTATTTATGATGGAATATTTGAGATGAGGAATTATCATTATTATATGCTTTGCTATTCAGACCAGCATTCTCATCTTGGTTGTTATACTCACACCATTTTGGCTGTTGTACTCTCCAGCCTTCTTTCATTATTTATGTTGGAATATTTGAGATGAGGAATTATCCTTATTATATGCTTTGCTATTCAGACCAGCATTCTCATCTTGGTTGTTATACTCACACCATTTTGGCTGTTGTACTCTCCAGCCTTCTTTCATTATTTATGTTGGAATATTTGAGATGAGGAATTATCATTATTATATGCTTTGCTATTCAGACCAGCATTCTCATCTTGGTTGTTATACTCACACCATTTTGGCTGTTGTACTCTCCAGCCTTCTTTCATTATTTATGTTGGAATATTTGAGAGGAGGAATTATCATTATTATATGCTTTGCTATTCAGACCAGCATTCTCATCTTGGTTGTTATACTCAAACCATTTTGGCTGTTGTACTCTCCAGCCTTCTTTCATTATTTATGTTGGAATATTTGAGATGAGGAATTATCATTATTATATGCTTTTCTATTCAGACCAGTATTCTCATCTTGGTTGTTATACTTAAACCATTTTGGCTGTTGTACTCTGCAGCCTTCTTTCATTATTTATATTGGAATATTTGTTCTTCACACAGTTATAATTCTTATACTACTCTTAGAACACCAGTAGTCAGCATTTCGATACAGTGGTTTTTCAGTTTTCTCACTCTGTTTAGAATCTTCAAATTTAGATCTCTCAGCCCGTGCATTTTCAGTACTGAGTATTGTGATTCCTTTTATCCTGGTTTCATCAAAAACGATAAACTTTCAGAGGTCTTGTCCTGTTTTAAATAAACCTTGACCTGTTTTTGCCAACCCTCAACTATTGCTGACCTTTGAGTGAACTCTCTCTAGCAACTTCTGTTATTAGCAGATCTATGCACGAACCTTCTATGGCTCAGCAAATTCTGGTCGAGTTACGGCACAAGAAAATCAGCTTCGCAGAAGGATAGACATATGTCCTGATACCTATGACCAAAGTCAGTGTGACTATGCAGTTTTCTTTCTTTATTCATTTCTTTATTTATTTTTGCTCCTTATGCAAAATATGACAGCAGAATCGTAAGGTGCATTGGGAGAGCCAAAGATGCATTCTGATACCCAAACAAAGTACTAATAATCAGGAATACTTCATTAGAAACAATAAAAAGAGTGTTGAACTCCTTCCAGATTAAGTCAGTGGAATGTGGCTTTACAAAATGATGTTGAGAATACCATGGACAGAGTGCATAAGCAAAGAGGAAGTCAAATGTTAACTAAAAGGTCACTAATACTCAAAATCAGAAAAATAGTTGAAATTCTTTGGACATATAATGAGGAAGGAGGTCTTGGAGAATTTGACACTTACAAGAAATATCAAAGGCAAAGTCAAGGGTGAAGTGGGAGGGATATCAAGAACACAAAAATTATGAAGAGCTACAAGGGATAGGAAGATGTGGAGAGTCATGATCACCTACAGCCTATAGTGGCAAATCACATAGATGAAGATGATGCATGTGGTCTTTCTACATTCTTCATATGTTGGACTTGCCCTTGTGAGGAAATAAATAAATACTTGTTGTTATTTGTACTCCTTTACTGCCACGTATACGCAATAAACTTTTTCACCTGTTCACATGTAATCTCACAACATGGTAAGTTTTGTTCAATATATAGCTGAACTTCAATACTGCGACATATGAAATGAAAGAAAGATAATGAGATATATTTCTTGACAGTGAAAAAGAATTCAAAAAGTAAAAAAAAAAAAATGTTAAAAACAGAAACAGCAAAGAAAAATTTGAAGTACACTCTTAAAAGACTTGTCCATATCTTGCCTTGTACTATCTTCTTCTTGATGTGTCTCTTCAGAACATGGGTAATCATGGTTGTCCACACTGATATCAAAATTAAATAGATTTCTTTTTTTCTGAAATTTTATTTTCCAAAATGGTAACCAATTACTGCTCCAAAGGTTGATTAATAAATAATGACCCCGATTCTATCAAACAGGTTTTAATCCAGAATAATGAAACTGGTATCCAAATCAGTTTATTTCTCTTCAAAATGACAAATTTATTTTTCAGTATCATCACCAATTAATTGATAAATATAGTTTCCATTACTATAAAACAAATTTCAGACCAAAATAATGAAACTAATTTAAAAATAAAGTGAATTTATTTCTCGTCAAAATGACAAGTTTATTTTTCAACATAGTTCCTCATGAGGATTGTGAGAGTTGACTGATAATTAAGGTTGCCAATTCTATAAAACAAGTTTTAGTTCTAACTAATGAAACTGATATCAAAATAAAGTAAATTTATTTTTCAACATAGTCTCTAATAAGTGTGATGAGAATTGATTGATAAATAAGTTCTTGAATTCTATGAAACAACATTTAGTCCAGAATAATGAAACTAATATCAAAATTAAGTAAAGTTATAGATCTTTGAAACTGAAAGTTTATTTTTTAAAATAGTCTTTATCAAGTTCTATGGGAGGTGGATATCCAAATCTATGAAACTTTTTAGTCCAGAACAATGCAAATCTTATCAAATTACCAACAAAAATAATGTTCAGAGGCACTTTCATATTTCAAACAATGGTTGATTTATAAATAATATCTTCAGTTTTATAAAACAAGTTTTGGACTATATGAAAAAAAAACTTCTTTGAACCTGAAAGTCATTTATTTCTTTTCAAAATTGCAAGCATATTTTTCAACATAGTTACCACTTAGTGTTAAAGTTTGTAATTTACTTTGGGACCGGTATATACGTTCCCAGGTTAAGAGACTTTGCTACTTAGTAGTAGCATGGTAGCAGAAGTAATAGGGTTAACATTATAAGAATAATTTTTAATGTAACATAGAAATATAAAAATAGACATTTTTCACATATATACGAGAATCATTCAATTAATAAGGTAAATTTTTCAGTATAAGTACTTCTAATACAGATAGAAGCTTACTTTTTTTTTTTTTCAACGTAGTCTCCCAGCACTGTCACACACTTTTCCCATCTGTGCACAAGCTTCTATATTCCCTCAGCGTAAAAATCTTTGAACTGATGTCTCGGCCAGTCGCTCACAACACTTTTGACTTCATAGTCACTTTTAAACTTCGTGCCTCTCGTGAATGCTTTCAAGGGACCAAACAGGTGAAAGTCTGAAGGGGCAAGGTCTGGGCTGTAAGGGGGATGAGGGAGCAGTTCCCAGCCCAGCTCGTTGATGGTCTGCACCGTTTGGGCTGCTGTGTGAGACCTTGCATTGTCATGATGCAAGATAACTCCTTCTAACTGATGACCCCTGCGTTTGTCCCAACAGATCAGCTCAAAGTCCTTGCAATGTCATCCACTGTCACTCTTCTGTCAGACTGAATGAGGTCATTGACTGATTCGATCACCTCAGGAGACCACACTTCTGCAGGCCTCCCAGGCCTGTCTTCATCCTCAACACGGCTCCGTCCTTCTTTAAACAATTTAGCCCACTTGTAGACATTTTTTTTGCTGAAACATGTGGCACCATACACATTCTCCTATGAATTTCAACTGGTTTGCACCCTTCAGCAACCAAAAACTTGATACCTGACCGCTGTTCAATCCTGAAGCATGCTTCTTGGTCGGCCATCATTGTTAATCGCCAAATCTCTCAAAGTTTTTTTTTAATCTGCAAAAGAAATTAAATCCATGTGAAAAAGAAGTAAAACAAAAAAAATAAAAAAAGAAAGCTTCTATCTGTATTAGAAGTCCTTATACCAAAAAATTCACCTTATTTATTGAATGACCCTCGTACATACATGTGTTTAGCTCTAATTTCTGCGGGTTTGCTACCATGTGACCCCTTTCTGAGTAAGGAAACTACCACATGTTATTTAGCTACTGCTGGTCAAAAGGGGCAACTTGGTAATTATCTGCTCCTGGCTACTAAGTCTGAAATTGTCCTCTAAGACACTATGTGTCCGTTTATCATTTCTTTGAGTTTGTTTCAAATTATTGTTACTGTTTGAAAAATGTTTTCCTTTGTGCATTTCTTGGAAATGTATTTTGTTTATCTATTTTTTCTTCACAGAGATAGATTTGTTATTTGTTTTTAGTTTTCATGGTGTGTTTCCTAAAGAAAAAGATAATTTCAGTATGAAGCATGTGCCTTTTTTTTTGACATTGGTGGTCAGTTACAAGTTGAGCACAGCAACTTAGTTATTAGAGCAGAAGATTTGACCTTTAAACATCTCTTTTATTTCAACCAGATCTGGTATGTATGGAGGATATGCAATAACTGTGGCTTGCAGGCTTCTCACCTTTGTCACTGACTGTTGAATGCCATGCATCCTTCTGCAGTCATTGAGCAAAAGAATCTCTTTTCAGTCCGTATTCTGAGGAGACATCTGACTGCTCTAAAATTTTGTAATACCTTACCTAAATAATTGTTACCATATCATTGTCAACCATTTCATGCAAATGTCTCCCTGATCACTTTTAACACATGACACAGGCAGTGTATTCATTACTAAAGATCACTATTACTTAGGTACCTCCAAAGAAGGCAACACTTAAGATTTAAAATGCATTTTCAAAATGAAAATGAAATATCTGTCTCAAAGCTTTTTTTAGTTGCAATTGCAAGGTAATAGATTAAATTTGATATTTCTGATATTCAAAATATGTTTTTTTTTCAAACCAAATTTAAATTGAATGGAAATTATTTTTTTGATATTACTAAAATCAGCCATACAGGCAAATCTCTCAATGCAGTATAATTCTCTTTATCAAAGTATCTTTCAAAAATAAAATATACTTTTCCAAGACTTTATTTGAATAAGATTAACTGATTTAAAGTTTAATCTGAAATAAAACAAATATTACTTTCAATTTCAAATATCACATAAAACTTTTTTTAACATGGAGGTGGGTGTTTTTTATGAGGGGGTTGACGCATTTATCGATAACCTTAGGATTTTGAGATTTAGGTAACGGGGAAATACTTGCAGCCAAATTACATGAGAGATACAACATCAACACCCTGTTTAGATATTTTTTTAATTACCCATTAACCTTAAATATTTTAAACATTCTAATATTTAATTGAATTTTAGGTGTACTTCAGCACTATAGTTTTACTTACAAGGACACTTTTTGAAGAATTGTTAAAAAAATTACCAATAAATTTTAAATTTACAATACTTAATGCTCTTATTTTCTGATAACATTGGGTATGGTCATCTATATTTTGAAATATCAGCACGTTTATAAGCACACATAAAAAATTCAAAATTATTTTTTAAAATACTGGGGGAGCTGAATTGTAGTAAACTTTTCCATTTTTATGATTAGTAAAATGTAAATAGTTTTTATTTAATAAAAATATCACTTGACTGATAAAAATGAATACAGAATTTTAAAAGTTGATAAATTTTATGTTATTTAAAATTAAAAAAAATTATTGTAGAATTTCATTACTCATTGAAAAAAATGTTCTTTAGACAATAGTTTCCATAATATATTTTAATCATAAAAGTAATTAAAAACATTTCTAATTGAATAATTTCTTAGTTTTAAAGTATTTTTTATTTTACAATCCTGTTTGAGCAAGATTTATGATTTAAATTCTTGGAGAAATTGTTCTTATAACTAAAATAAACATTTTAAGCGCTATAGAGAAGAATTTCACAAAATTTCATAAAATTAAATAAGTGAAGATAACAGATGTAAAAAAAAAATATATTTTTACCCAGATTTTCTAAAGAAAGGAACACTTAAAAAATAAATTCATTTATTTGTGAATAAATCCTGAAATTAAAATTCAACAATTATTAATGTGTTTTTCAACGTGAAAATGATGCTCAAATTTCCTATACTAATTTATCTTCCCATTTTGATGCCAGAAAAGAAAGATTTTTAACCAAAATTTTGAAGGTTAAAAAGGATTAAAAAAAATGATTTTTACATTAAAAAATCCTTTGGTCTTTCCTCTTAATAATAACAAAGATTTTGAGAATAAAACTTTGTTTTTATTAAATTTTAGGCATTTTTTCATCATGTATGCTCATTTTTTAGTGAATCTTTGGAGGTACTTACTATTACTCAATGCCATTACACAGTGAGCTGACAATAAATAAGTTTGAACAAGACTTTATACATTATTGAAGAGATATTCAAACGTGTTTCTATGCCCACTATTAGCGAAAAGTGTGAGAAAATAAAGTGTTAGCATAGAACTTACGGTTACATCTAACCAACTCAACTGTAAATGTGGGAAAGTAACTGAAGCCTAGATGCCATATCAGAGCCAATAATATTGCTGATTCTTCTTTGGATTTTATCAAGGATCTCTAGCTAATATAACAGGAGCTCTGAACCATATGTGGTAGCAATATTCAAAGTATGGATGAATGGTAAACTTATAGATATGTAGGATAGATTCTGTGAACCAACTTTTTTGGCAGCTGACCTAGCAATGAATTCAATATAGTCTTTGAATTTCATGTCAACAGATAACATTAGCCCAAGAAGATGCCACAAGTCACTCTCCTGGAGATTAGCATCAGCCATACTGATGGAAGGCAGAAAGTGGTCTCTCAGGTGGTTAACAGAGAGCAGTTTTGTTTTTGAGGTGTCAAAATTAACAAGCCATTTTTTGCCCCAGTTGACAACACGTTTAAGGTCGTTCTTTACATCAGCTGCCAATTTGACCTTATTGAACTGACCAGACTTACTATCAAGACAAGAGTAAATTGTGTCATCAGCATAGATACCAACTTGAGAGCTGATGTCATTGGGAAAGTTGTTAATGAAAATTAAAAACAATGTAGGACCAAGGATAGAGCCTTGGGACATGAAAACAGAATTGTGGGAAGCAAGGAAGAGGTGGAAATAAAGTATTAAGAAGGAAAGGTATAGCGTAAGTAAGAAATCTAGAGAAAATGTAAAAAAAAAAAAGTGGCTGAAGAAAAAGGCCATCTCTTCAAAATTACAAGTTTATTTTTTAAAGAGTCAGCATTTAGCACTAAACATTTTCCCCAAATGTTTTATCCCCTTTTTTCATTCCATCTATAAAGTAAGTTTCTGGTTAACTTTTTATGCACAGTATCTTCATCTTTGGCATTAGATGAGAAACTTTGAACATCCAACACAGATTTTTTTTTGGGGGGGAAACAACGATTTGTCCGATGCTGCCTAATCTGGGCTGTATGAAGCATGGAGATGACAGAAAGGCATGGGAAGTCTATACAGGTTTGCTGTTTTGATTTTTATGACTACTTAATGGAATCCAGAACATTCATCTAAGGAACGCACATCTAAAGAATATATGTCTGTTGTAGCATACCTACGGACGATATTCCCCCATTCCCATAAATACAGTAGTAAATACTGTATGTTGATCTGAAGTTGGAGATTCATTGTGGAATTCACTTGACTCACTTCTAGAAGTTGACTGCTTCTTCTACGCACTGCTGGTGAATCTTATAAGTGTTGTACTTGTCCTAAGCATTATCGTTCATTACCAACTTTCCTGTGATTATTCTAATTCTGTGATTTTGAATAAGTTACAACAATATCTAAGAAATATTTGCCTGGAGAATTATGGTCTAATGTGTTAATATTAATATACAAACAATACATGCCAATAAATGCTTATAAACCATATGTATCATCAGTAATTAATGATGCAATAAATGTCTTAAATATTATGCGGTAATGTATTCTGTACATGAATAAAGTGTTAGTTAATTTATTAAAAAATATTATTATAGACCAATAGTCCTTAGACCAATATTCTTTAAATAAATGTTCCTAAATCCCTACTTTACGCATTGACCTTTTAAAGCCGGTGATGTTTTTTTATTTAATTATTTTTTATATTTTGGAGCGTGATGCGCACTTTATGCAGTAAGGCTTGTAGACACTAAGGTATTAATACACATATTTTTACTCATTTATTTATTACTTCTGTTGTCATTAATGAATGACCAGTTATAGCATGACTGTCCAAAATGCATTGTTAAAATTGCACATACGTGAGCATTTGGAAGCAATGATTGAATGAAACAAAGAATTTTTGGATTACAGATTCTCATTTTTACTCATTTATTTATTACTTCTGTTGTCATTAATGAATGACCAGTTATAGCATGACTGTCCAAAATGCATTGTTAAAATTGCACATACGTGAGCATTTGGAAGCAATGATTGAATGAAACAAAGAATTTTTGGATTACAGATTCTCATTTTTACTCATTTATTTATTACTTCTGTTGTCATTAATGAATGACCAGTTATAGCATGACTGTCCAAAATGCATTGTTAAAATTGCACATACGTGAGCATTTGGAAGCAATGATTGAATGAAACAAAGAATTTTTGGATTACAGATTCTCATTTTTACTCATTTATTACTTCTGTTGTCATTAATGAATGACCAGTTATAGCATGACTGTCCAAAATGCATTGTTAAAATTGCACATACGTGAGCATTTGGAAGCAATGATTGAATGAAACAAAGAATTTTTGGATTACAGATTCTCATTTTTACTCATTTATTTATTACTTCTGTTGTCATTAATGAATGACCAGTTATAGCATGACTGTCCAAAATGCATTGTTAAAATTGCACATACGTAAGCATTTGGAAGCAATGATTGAATGAAACAAGGAATTTTTGGATTACAGATTCTCATTTTTACTCATTTATTTATTACTTCTGTTGTCATTAAGGAATGACCAGTTATAGCATGACTGTCCAAAATGCATTGTTAAAATTGCACATACGTGAGCATTTGGAAGCAATGATTGAATGAAACAAGGAATTTTTGGATTACAGATTCTCATTTTTACTCATTTATTTATTACTTCTGTTGTCATTAATGAATGACCAGTTATAGCATGACTGTCCAAAATGCATTGTAAAAATTGCACATACGTGAGCATTTGGAAGCAATGATTGAATGAAACAAAGAATTTTTGGATTACAGATTCTCATTTTTACTCATTTATTTATTACTTCTGTTGTCATTAATGAATGACCAGTTATAGCATGACTGTCCAAAATGCATTGTTAAAATTGCACATACGTGAGCATTTGGAAGCAATGATTGAATGAAACAAAGAATTTTTGGATTACAGATTCTCATCGGGTTCCATCACTAAAGAGATAGAGAGAGCGGGTGGGAGGTGATGGCATAGGACACATAATAAAAACCATAAGCCATGCTTGATTTGTCCTCTCAACTCCTCCCTACCCACCAATCAACAGACCCCTGGTACAGTGTAAACGTTATAAAATGGACAAAAATACAACTTCTATAATAAGAAAATTCAGAATGACAATAAACTCCGGGAGTAAAGAAGGCCTAAAATAGGATGAGGTGGAAGCAGGGAAGGTTTGTGGGTGGAGAAAGATAGAGAGTCTTGGAGAAGAAAGAAAAGTGAGGTATCGGGGAGGGGAGTTGGTTTGTGTTGAAGAAGTGTGGCGGGGGGTGGGGGTTGGTGATTGAGGTAAGAAGAATGAGGATCGATTTTTCTTGGGACACCACCACCGCCGCCACTGCTACTACCACCTCCACCATCATCATCAGTAAGGGCTGTCAGATAGATAAGGGAAGAGGGACAGTTGTGTGAGGAGAGGCATGTATGTATAGGTGGAGAGAGAAGAAAGGAATCGGGGTAGAGGAAAATCTTGTTGTCAGTAACAGTTTCTGCTTTTGTCCATCTCTGGGGAATAGATATCGGGCGTCTCTTTAGAAAATGCAGTATCAGGAACTGGAAGACAGGAATAGATATTTCGTAAAAGAAGCAAGAAAGAAAGAGAGAGAAACCGTGTATGAAGACGGTAGCTGTTGGAAGTAATGGATGATGAGCAAAGTAGGCGGTGGTGATAGAAAGCTGAGAAGGGGTGAAATGAACTTTAATATTTAATAAATGAATTTTGTCAGATCCTTCCAACACTCTCTATTTCTCATTCTCTCTCTGTATGCCCACACACAGTGATGCTCTCTGTGACCGAGAGGTCTAAAGTACCCCCGGATCAGACAGTGCTTTTTTTTTTCCTATAAAGGGAGACACATGTTTCAACACATTTTCTTTAACAAGTCTCTTGAATACGCAGGCCTGTAAACCTAATTCATACTGTTTTAAAGGAGCAAGGTATCTGCTTAAACATGGATATCCAAAAAATAACATTTTGTGTAGTCATCTTCAGGATGTGCACGATCATGGTTCCCCACAACTTCCAGTCAACTTCAAACTCTTAGCAATGTCTGCCTTTTTACTCTCTTTCTAAATCCCTGTTCTGCCAGCCATTTCAGTCAGTTATGTGCCATGCTTGATACACGCTTAGGTGATCATGTATCTTTCGACACATGACTGACGGACGGGGCAGATTTTTTTTTCCTGCAGTAGGTTGCCATTTCTTTCTGCAGTAGATCAGTTACCATCCAAGGCTACAGAACTCAGTCTGTCCTGCTATTTACCCATAGCTGGGTGAAAAGAAGAGGATTCATACCTTTCCCAAGGGTATTAGCATGTAAGTGAATGTAATGGATTCGATTGGAATTTGAACTCGGCTCTCCAATTCCTCAATCCAAGCCGCTATCCATTACTCCACCATGCATCCATTTACACAAACTTATTAGATAGAATAGTTGCTACTTTCCTCTGTCCCACTTGCCTTCAACATGTTCTGTAAGTGTTAAATTTTCCAAGCCCTCTTTCTTCATTATGTGTGTTAGAAATTTCAATTGTCTCATTCTGATTCTAAGTACGATTGTCCTTTAAGAAATTTATAAAATATTGTCAGGTCATAATATGGGTGTGACTGGTATTGTGTAACACAATACTACCTGCCATATGGTCTTTTTATCAGCAACAAAACTAGTTCCCCCACCAGGCTTTTCTAGTGAAGTGGGTGTCTAGGCATTGTATGATATCAAGTTGATATTGTGAAGGTCATACTTGATGTAGCCATCATATATAAAATAATGGCTGGCTATTCATTTTCATTTAGTAGGGTGACTAGCTTATCCCTGTTGCTGACACCTGCTCAGCCATATTTGTGTTTCTTCAACATCCACTACGTCAACCTGTGATTTATATTCAACTCTGCTGAGCAAACTGTAGTTACATTTTCTGGCACAGAGCATATAAATATTAAATGGCATCTAATATTAATTAAAAATGGCCATTATGCTGAAATCTTCACTATTGTTGACTTGTAAGTTCATACTAGTGCAACCATCGACAGCTTCTGAACAGTTTTGATTTGACTAATCTCACTCGCAAGACTTGCCTCAGACCATGGTATAGTTTAGAGATATTTTTCAATGGTGCCACACACTGGGATTGTTTTCCCAAAACTGATATTATTAAGAAGTCACTATGTTGATAAACTAACCATGGTGTGATTTAAACCGTGGTCTCCTGATTGGAAAGTGACTATTTTATGCCATCAGCCACATTCTCATTATCTTTCTGTAGTGAAATCGCTATAATCATTGCAAGCAATTAAAGATCAACAAAATTATATCAAACACAAAATACTAAATGTCTTTTAGTAAAAAAAAGATAAAATAAAAAATTAGAAACCTGAATTCCTATGCAAAATGCAATAAAAGGCAACATAAAAAATGCAATATTAAAAAAAAATTGAACTGATGACAATAACCAATAAAAAGGTATTTTAAAATGGCTTGTGTTTGACAAAAGTGCTTTGACATGGGATCATATTTTTATAAATATGAACTGGTAATCAGAAAAATTATTGGAAATATTGAAAATATATAAATGAAAAAAATACATATTATATATACATGCACAAACACACACACATGCACATATATATATATATATATATATATATATATATATATATATATATATATAATTTTATTTATTTACCTCTACTTGTATTCATACTGATGGCGAAACAAAGAGAGAGAGAGATAGGAAAATACAGATGCTGAAACAGAGAAAGAAAGGGAAAGATAGGAAAATAAGGATGGTGAAACAGAGAGAAAGTGAGAGAGGAAAATACAGACAGTGATACAGAGAGAGAGAGAGAGAAAGAGAGGGAGACATAAGAAAATACAAATGGTGAAACAGAAAGAAAGAAAGAGATAAAAAAAAATAGAGAAAGAGATAGATAAAGGAAAATACAAATGGTGAAACAGTGAGAAAGAAAGAAAGAAAGAGGGTGTTCGGAAAATACAGACGGTAAAACAGTGAGAGACAAAAAATGAGAGAGATAGGGAAATAAAGACGGTGAACCAGAGAGAAAGTTAGAGATAAGAAAATATACATGGTGAGACAGAAAGAGAGAGATAGGAAAAGATAGATGGTGAAATAGAAGAAAGAAGTGATGTTAAAAAAAACAGTGTAAATATGAAAAATGTGAGAAAAATAAGCATTTTTTTTTTTTGCTCTATTTTTTGAGAAAAAGAAAGGAAAGGAGTTTAAAAGAAGAAAACTCTGGAACAGGTAAAGAAAGAAAGAAAGAAAGAAAATTAAAAAGTATTAAAGAGACAACAAAAAAGAAGAAATAGATAAAAATAAATATATAATAAAAAGCAGGGAAATAAATGCCGAAGTTATTTGAAGATGGTGAGAAGAGAGGTCATCAAGGTGTAAGGAGAGAGAATATAAAAGCCTGAAAAGCAAATAGAAAAGCTAAAAAGAGAAAATGCTTAGAAAATTCTGAGTGAGAAAAAGAAAAGAGTTCAAGTTTGGAGACATTGAGAACTTAATTACTTAATGTGACATGCAACTCACGCAATCTTAAACTTGGGCTTTAATGAAAGACTACGTGTGTGTGTGAGAGAGAGAGAGAAAGAAATATCAGTAGAACTGAAAATAAGAGATAATGTTAAAAAAGTGTTTGGGTTGAAGGAAGAGTGAAAGAAAGATGTGCAATGAAAGAGTGACAAAGAAAACTATAGCAAAAAAAGAAAGTTTTTTTTAAAAAGAAACTGCAAAAATTCTTCACTTAGACAAAGAAACGTCATCAAAGAAATGTTTGGATTTGAGGGAAAGAAATTTTTAAATGCATAAAGAGAGAGAGAGAGAGGTGATGTGAAATAAGTAAAAGAGATTTGAGGTGAGGAAGAGTGAGTAAAAAGAATAGCTCTAAAATGAAGTATAGCTACACAAAAGACAGAGTTGTAGTCTATTTCAAATGAAAGAGCAAAAATCCTTCACTAAGAAAGAAAGAAAAAGCATGTCATGAGAGAAATATTGAGATTTGTGTGAGAGAGAGAGAGGAAAAGAAATGGTAGAAGTGATGATATAACAAGTAAAAGAGAATTGGAGAGTGGGGAAAGAGAATGAGAAGCTTTAAAAGTAAGAAAAAGAAAAATTATACAAAAGAATCACATTGAGAAGGCAAACAACAACAATGGAATTAAAAGGAAAGATTAAACATCCTTTAATTTGATGAAGAGAAGCAGAAATGGTAAAAAAGAAAGTGAAAGCAAAATAAAGAGTATCATCAGAGAAATAAGAGAAGGAAAAGTTTTTTTAAACACATTATGAGAGAGATGAGAAAGAAAAAGTGTTTAAAAACATTATGAAAGAGATGAGAAAGAAAAAGTGTTTAAAAACATTATGAGAGAGATGAGAAAGAAAAAGTGTTTAAAAACATTATGAGAGAGATGAGAAAGAAAAAGTGTTTAAAAACATTATGAGAGAGATGAGAAAGAAAAAGTGTTTAAAAACATTATGAGAGAGATGAGAAAGAAAAAGTGTTTAAAAACATTATGAAAGAGATGAGAAAGAAAAAGTGTTTAAAAACATTATGAGAGAGATGAGAAAGAAAAAGTGTTTAAAAACATTATGAGAGAGATGAGAAAGAAAAAGTGTTTAAAAACATTATGAGAGAGATGAGAAAGAAAAAGTGTTTAAAAACATTATGAGAGAGATGAGAAAGAAAAGGTGTTTAAAAACATTATGAGAGAGATGAGAAAGAAAAAGTGTTTAAAAACATTATGAGAGAGACTAAGAGAAAATGAATGAGAAGAAGAAACAAAAAGAATTGAAAATAAAAGCTTACCAAACAGGGAAGTAAAAGAGAGTTAGGAATCATGAAGAGTGAAAAAGAGTTAGAATCTCTAAAGATCACACAAGAAATAGAGACTGAAATAAAAAAAAAAGAGAGAAAGAAAACAGGAAGGAAGTAAAAGAGACTGGCAAAGAGCAATTGAGAAAGAAAGATGAAAGAGAGAAATGTCTTAGAAAGAAACAAAAATTGAACTTAATTACTTTAATAAATAAATTTTTGTCAACTCTGTTATGCTTCTTCTTGTGTGTTATTTTTGGAAAACCCATTCTCAGTAAAGCAGGCTATAAATGGGTCGGTTGAAACGACAAGATAGAAAGTATATTCAGAGTTTAAGCTTCTATAATTCTTCATAAATAACTGTAGTTAAAGTTTTGTGATTTTATTTTTAATCCTGTGCATTTCCCCAGACATGCCTGCATTAAAATAGCTTCCAAAATCATTTCAGGATTTTGGATTATTTTATTTTGCCATATTCTTATTCAGTGTCTTCCTCTATGCTCCATGTCTCTTCAGGACATGGGAGATCATGGCTCTCCAAAACATACTATACCTTGTGGCCCTGAGCTGTTGTTCTCCTATTTCTAAGCCTCCCGCTCCCTGTTCCATCATCCATTTACACAAGCTTGTTAGGTAGATGGCTCACTACCTTCCCCTATCTCTTGCCCTCAATCTGCTCTGTGAGCATTAAGTTTTCCAAACCCTCCTTCCTAATTATGTGTCCAAGAAATTTCAGCTAACTCTATCTGATTCTGATACTGAATGTTTTTGTTACCAGTTTTTTAAGACTTCCTCATTGATTCCTTACTCTGTCCATGGAATTCTCAGTATCCTTCTGTAGAACCATATTTCTGTTGCCTCTAGTTTCCTTATTCATGAGGAGATTGTCCAGCATTCACTGCAGTGTAACAAGATGGATATCACATCGCAATCCAGCACTCTCTTCTTTGTTTCGAACGAAATTTTTCAGTTTTATCAGCAATTTTTGGAATGACTCTTTCACTAGCCCAATGCATGTTCAGATTTTGGTGCTGCATTTAAATGAAAGTCAATAATCATTTTCTGTCTTCCTGAAATCTGTTCTCTTTTAGTCCTTTCTCCTGATGAAAGCCTTCTTATTCTCTTTCACTCTGAATAACCCCTTGTGTTTTAGTGGTATTATTGCCTTGCTTTGAGTGAAATGACTAAAAAAACTAATTAATAATTAAATTTTTGTGATTTGGTAAGGTTATTTGTGATGCACCAGTCCATAAGATCTGATAAAGGATTGTCTTCTTTAAGACCTACAGGATTTATTTGACTGAATCAATTTTTAATCATTGATCTGACAAAACAAGTTTATATATCTGATAGCTTGGATATATCTGAATGGGTTTGATGTCATGCATGACATCCATATGAGAGTTTAGATTTGACAAGGATATATGATGTGTTCAGTAGAGGAAGGGCGTATTCAACATTTGATAATTTTGCAGCAATATGTGCTTAAAGGTTTTAAGTAGTTTTGATCAATATTTCATTTCATGGTCAACCGTAAGGAATTGTAAATGTACGACAACCTTACACTTAATTAAAATAATAACATTAATAATATTATTAAGAATTTATTACAGGAAATATCAAGTTTTATGGAAACTAAATTATGTATTTAGTTGCATAAGAAATAATTAAAGAAGATATAAATTTTGTTCTATATTCGATTTGCTGTTAGGTATTTTTCATTTTCTCCTTTGTTATTAGCAGCATTTTAGAATATTTTGGCTGCAATGCTAAGTTTTCTAAGTTGAACAGATTTGGGCTATTTCGTTTACACTTTGTTACCTCTCTTTTCAATTGTTGTTTTTACATTGCTTTCATCCTGTCATTTTGATCGGCAATAGCGAAATTCTGAAATTTAGAATGATCTTATTCCATTTCAAAAATAAAGCCCGTAAAAAGGAATATTTTAAATTAATATACAACCAAAGATAAAATGCTTTTGACAAAAAAACATTAATGATTTCACTATAATTATGTAATAATAATATAATGATATTCTACAGACAATTCTACAATTTATGTTTACCTCATCTCATTGCATGGTTATGAACTATAAACCTAAATTGCGCTTGAAATATTGTGTAATTAGCTCTAATTTTTTGTAAAATACTTGGATATGATATAATGAATAATTTGCAGTGAAAAAAGCAATTTTCAGTTCTTTTGTTGCATATGACCCTCTTCCACCAAATGTGTCATATATATATATATATATATATATATATATATATATATATATAGGAGGCACGGTGGAGTAATGGATAACGGCTTGGATTGAGGAATTTGAGAGCCGAGTTTGAATTCCAGTCGAATCCATTACATTCACTTATGTGCTAATACCCTTGGGAAAGGTGTGAATCCTCTTCTTCTCCCTCCAACTATGGGTAAATAGCAGGACAGACTGGGTTCTATAGCCTTGGATGGCAACTGGGCTAGGAGAAGGACAACTCTGAATTCAAAACCTGCAGAGGGTCATTTGGGGACCTTTTGGCACTCAGTGCACCAGGTCTCTGTATTCGTCCCTTCAAAAAGTGTGGATGGTCCTGCACGAAACCTTCACCACTATAATCAAATCTCATGTGTCGGCGTCGGGCTCTCAGTTTCTAGGAACTGATCTGCTTGACCCTCATACATCGAATTCGGTGGGAGAGTCGATGATATATATATAGGTGAAAGTAAAATAATATCTAAACAAAAGTGGTGATGATAAAACAAAGGGGAAAAGCTATACAATTATGTGTTTTGCCTCTTATAATAAGTATCCTGATGCTGGAGTAAGAGACAAACGTATGTGTGAGGAAAGTGTGCTGGAATATGGAGAAGAGGTAATAAATATCCTTATCAAAATACACAGAGAGAAACTCAGATGGTTAGATAGAAAAATAGAGAACATACATATATATGTATGTATATACAGGAGGCATAGTGGAGTAATGGATAGCAGCTTGGATTGAGGAATCAGAGAGGTGAGTTTGAATTTCAATCGGATCCATTCCATTCATTTATGTGTTAATATCCTTGGGAAAGGTATGAATCCTCTTCTATCACCAGCTATGAGTAAAATAGCAGGACAGACTAGGTTCTATAGCCTTGGGTGGCAACCAGTCTAGGAGAAGGAAACCCTGAATTCAAAACTGATCTGGAAAGGGTTGGACTCTGTGAGGCTATCTTGCCTAAGAGACACCACTTCTACTACAGCTGCAGTCCATTTTGTGCCCCTCTGACCCTGATGGATCACAAGGTTCATGATCAAGTGATATATATACAGTGTGTGTGTGTGAATTTATTTTGACTAAAAGGTATCAATTGTACTGTCTTTACATGTGTATTTCAGGACTTAATTTCTTGTGTAGAGACAACAAAAAAAAAACCCCCAAAGAACCAAGTTGAAATTTGCACATTTTCAGTAAATTTAGTGCCTTCATTTCAAACTGATTCAACTATTTTTAAATATTTGAGTAGAAGAGACAGTAAATGGCATTTCCTGTTTTAACAGCTCTCACATTTACTTCTGTCCATAAAGGTTAACATATCTGTTTGTGTGTATGTGCATATATATATTGAAAATGATGCAGAACAAATTGAAAAATTGGAAATACCGTTCAAAACCCCTACCTCTGATTACTGGAAATTGTACTAAGAAACAGCGATGTCCAGATAAAAATTGATATTTAAAAAGTTAAGTAATCTTTTCATATAATATCATTAACTGTCTATTTTTAATATTATTTTAATACTGAGCACTATATATAAAAATATCTGAAAAAAAAATGTTTTTCTTAAATCTTATATAGGCCCACAATTGTCAGGATATATATATATATATATATATATATATATATGACCTGACATTTGTATTTAGCATGAGACAAAATGCCACCTCTGGGTTCTGATTCAATGTCCACTTTTAGATTGATATATATATTTATTTATAAATGTGAAAGACAATAGCAAAACTGTAATATTAGCCAATGCTTTTTGTCCAATTTGGACTTTTCAAGGCAAAAACAAAAAGAGTTTATTAAAACAAAGTAACTCATTTTGTTTTTGCTTTTAATACGTGCACATTGGACGAAATGCATCGGCTAATATTTATAAATATTGTCTTTTTCTACAGGTTAACTCTGAGAAATTTTTCACATATATATATATATATATGTATAGGCACATGGTCGAGTGGTTAGATCATTCGCTTTCTAACCATGAGACCTGGGTTCAGATCTCACCATGGTTGATTTGTCAGGAAGCAGACTTCCTGATGTTATCAGACTTGAGGAGTCAATCCCAGTATGGGGCACCTTTGGAAAGTACCTGAAAACGATACCATGGGTTGACCCAAGCCTTGTGATTGAAATTGGATAGACAGAAAGCCTAGATGCTGTCGATAGCTGTGCTAGCATGAAGTCACAAGTCATCATGGCTGAGGGCTTGAGCATTCTGGCATTGTTCAAATTGTTGATCATGCTAGATAACATGCTCTTTCCCAGAAACTGTAACTAAGGTCTGCTCAGCATAGTTGCAGTATAAACCACTGTGGGTGTTGAATAAACACAAATGCACCTGGGCAAGCATCTGCAATAGGGATTGGCTAGCTGCTCTAGTAGACAGATATACTCGAATATGAGTGGCCAGCTATGCTACATATATATATATATATATATATACACACACACACACACACACACATATATATATATATATATATA